>CM051345.1:42257690-42857690 GCA_028015215.1 Gynostemma pentaphyllum | reverse complement strand
ATAAGCATATCTATAGAGATTAGATATCATATTTTCCTATAAATATGACCATTGGGATTCATATTTTATACACTTCTCACTTTAATTAGAAAAGTGAAAATTATCTCTAAAGTTTTTGCCCAATTGCCGATTTTCCTTAGGAAAAATTTAGAAGAAATTTTTTCTTCTTTTGTTCTTCCGGTTCGATTCCCACAAGTCGGTTTTGCTTTCGATCGGGATATAGCATAGAAGATCCGGTGTTGCTGAGGATTTGATGCTGTAAATAAACCTCCAACCGATTCTCCATTAATTACTCAATGTAAGTAAAAGGGTTTTAATTTTCGAAATTAAGCATGAATCTACATGTTTTAATCACAATTTGCATGTTAATAGATCCGTTATTAAATGTTAATAAATTTACTAAACAAAATTCCGCTAATTTAGTAAATCATCCCTTCAAAAAGAGGCCGCGTCGTGTCTATCATCTCTCCCAAACATCCTCGCCATGTCCGGTACCATCCTCAACACCATCAATCTCTGTCTCGACGCTCATACCATCTCCATAATCCTCCGTCACAGCAAATCAAAACTCATCTTCGTTGACCAATCTACCTTCTCACCCATCTAAGATCTGTAAAAATCTCACCATTAGGAGCCAGCCCTCGATCTACCCCTTGCTTTCCAGATCTGTAAAAATCACATCATTTTGGACCTCGATCTAACCTCTCGCTTCTAAAATCTACAAAAATCGCATCTTTCAAACCCTCTATAGTTCGCATCTTATCTCAGAATTGGGTGAGCTTGAGAAAGGGTTTGAGATTATCGTTGGTGGAATCCATATCCGAATATGGTGTTGGGTGAAATCTATATATTTAGGGAGAGAGGAGGAAGACGAAGAAGAGTATATAAAGTTTGATCTCATTTTTGTTTTCCCTTATTTTAAGAAGAATAAGAATATAAACAAGAACAAATGAAGAACAAGAAGAAAAAGAAATATGAAATTTGTTTAATAAAATAAGTTAAATACTTAATTTGGAGAAATCATGGCCATGGAAGGGATCTGGGAAGGAGATGGATAAATCTGGATAGACATAGGGGGAGTAGGGAGAGAGAAAAGCCACCTAATATAAAACAAATAGTAAAATTGACACCTCAATTAAAAAAATACCACATAAGCAACTTTATAAATATAAAAATAATATTTCAATGCCACATCATAAATCTGTTAAATATTTAACAGAAATCTGACGGTAGGGACCAAATAGAACGCTTAAGTAAAACACAGGGGCATATTTGTCGAGTTTGAAAACTTAGGGATCAAATAGAACATAAAGTGGAAACTCAGGGACTAAAAATGTATTTTTTCCTATTAAAAAAAACAAAAAGAAAAAAAAAAAAAAAGGAAAAGGGAAAGACAGACAAATCTACAAGATCTTCTCCCATCCATGGCCTCCTTTTTCTACTTCTTCTCTTTGCCCATTCCCTCAATTTCAGCTTAGTAAATCTGAAAACATCACCTTATCTTCCCTAAAAATCAGCTGCTCAAGGACTTTGAATACATCTCCCATGCTCCAATGTTTTCTTTCCATCTATATATATGGGTTGT
Organism: Gynostemma pentaphyllum; assembly: GCA_028015215.1. Lineage (NCBI taxonomy): Eukaryota > Viridiplantae > Streptophyta > Magnoliopsida > Cucurbitales > Cucurbitaceae > Gynostemma > Gynostemma pentaphyllum. The sequence goes on along the minus strand of CM051345.1, from coordinate 42,856,105 downwards.
CTTTGTTCTTCAAGAAAAAAAGGGAAGAAGAGGAGGAGGGGAAAAAGAAAAAAAGGGAGCCCATAATCATCCATGACAAGAAAAGTTAAAAACCATCTTTATTTTCTTATTTCCAAGGCAATCTCTCTATAAAAATGGAGTTCCCCTGATTTTTTTAGCTTCCTTTTCCAAAACAAAAGCTCATCCTTTTCACATCAAAATCACCAAAAATACAATGCCAAATCATCGAAAGTTTACCCATTTCCGTTGTTCTCTTTGTGTATGGGAATAAACTGAAGAAAAGAACCTGAAATCGCTACTACTGTGTCTATTTTGGAGGCTCTGTTTTCGTTTTGCTGGAAAAGAAAGGGGAGAAGACTGTTTTTTTTTTAAAAATCTGTTCTGTCTCAGCGTCAGGTATTCTTCATATATTTAACTTACAATAAATTTAATGTGTGTAGCGTTTAGCCCAGTGGTTTCCGTCCAATTTTACATCTCTTCAGTGCCAGGTTCAAATCCTAATGGCGTCATTTTTGTTTTCATTAACCACTACTTTATTATTATTATTTTAAAACTGTCATTATACAAACATGTTGAAAAGTTAGCTCCTTGATTAGTGCCATCCCTCCTCCCCTGGGTCTGGGTTCAATCCTTTGCAAAGACACTTTTTTTTTTTGTTTAAAAGTTTTATAGTTATTTTGTTTAGTAGAAGTTTTTATATATCAATCCAATATTTTATATTAATAATATAATTTATTAACATGCCATATTTTTATACATCCAATTTCCTGATAGAGTATATCATTTTTAATTAGTTTAAGCTTTAATTTAATTGATTTTTTTATATTAAAACTTTTAGTATAAAAAGTTGGGAAATTTTAGAATGCTAATTTTCCCATGAAATTGTTTAATTAAAGAAGAATTAAAAGGAGATTGGAAATTTTATGATACTAATTTTCCCATGAAATTGTTTAATTAAAAAAAATTAAAAGGAGATTGGAAATTTTAGGATGCTAATTTTTCAATTTTCGGAAAATTTCAAAAATTTATATGCATATCATAAAACAATAAATATATCCTTATTCTAAACCAATAAAATTTAAAAATAAACTTCAAATTGACTAAATAACTTTTCCTCAATAGTAAAAATTAAAAATTTAAGAAAACCTCTAGCCTTAGTAAGAATTCCATTTCCAATTTTGATAAAAATATTTTCTAAAAACATATTAGTAATATTCTCCATAAAATACAAAACAATGCTCAAATTTAAAATGTTCTAAAGATGATTTTCAAAAATACCGACGATGGAGTTTTAGGAGTTTTCAGGATGCTGATATCCTATCATTTCTTGACAAATAAGAGTTTAATTAAGGGATGCCGAAATTGAACACAAATAAAAGTTTTTCTTAATGGCTTTTACGCCACTCATACTAACTTGATTAAGCCTTCTAATGTGTAGGGTATTAATCAATAAATAATGAGACATTTAAAAATAAAATTTAAAAACATATTGTGTGTTCAAAAACCAAAGGCTTTAACATAAAACATTAAAGATAAATAACAGTAATCGTTTTTAAAACGAACATAATAGGGTGCTAGTATCTTCCCTATGTATGAATAAACTTCCGAACCCATTTCAAAAGTTAGTAGGCTATCCTTAATAAAATTCCTAGGTGACTAATCACACCTATCCTAAAAACCCAATGATTAGTGGCGACTCTTTTACTTCTCCGCGTCGCGGGTACGTAGCGACATTAGGTTAGTAGAATTATTTTATCTATTTTTTTAAATTTAAACTAAACTAATTTATTTATTAAGTTTAATTAAATCATCAATTCATTTGTATTTTTATGTGTCATACCTATAATTGAAAATATTTAAATTAAAGAAAATAGAAACTATTACTCATATACTCATATAAAAGAGACAATACTTGAAAAAAAAAATGAAAATTATTTATATTGATCAACTTAATGATTAATATTAGAGCATGAAAATAGTGATAATTTAAAAATAAAAAGTCAAAGTATTAATGGTAGAAAATAAGAATTAGAATTTAGGATTAAAAAATATATACAATTTATTACTATCAAATCATAATAATTAATATTTATGAGAGTATATTGAAGATTTTTAATATTAAATAATAACAATAATTTATGTCATCAAGAAGGTACAAATAAACTTGTAAACAATCATTATTTTAATTTAAAATTCTAAAATAGATGACATTTCATATACACAATTTATTAATATTTCTTTTATAACAAAATGTATATAATAATATTAATATTTTTCAGGAAAAAAAAGAAGAAGAAGCCTAACACAGTAACCCACCACAATTGCGCCACAACAGATCTGATACCACATATAACTAATTAGAAAACAGATAACAAAAGAGGCAAGGAGAAATTAGGGTATATTATAAAGAAAACAAACGATGGTTAGGAATCTCAAACGCAACAAATTATAGGGTGCAATTAATAAGATTAATAAATTATTTTGTGAGTGTGTAAGAACTATTTCTTTTATAAAAAAAAAATCGAATATTATATTAATGTGAAGGTTTATTTAATTGAAAATAGATGTTTCTAAAATAAAAAATAAAAAAAACTGAAAATAGATCAGATCAGATTTATAGATGGACACAAAATTATAATTAGAGTTTGTTGTTTTAATTAATGAAACAATCTTACAATTAATATTGTGTTATATTAACATTTAACTGTAAAATATATTTTCCGTCTCTGTCCCTTTTATAAATAGTAACAAACTGTTTTTTTAAATAAATATATGTTGAACATTTTTAATTTTTTAAATGATGATACTGTAGAAGATATATTTTTTTCAAATGAACGAATATAGTTTTTTTTTTTAAAAAAAAAGAAAATTGAACAAATAGTTTATTTTATTTCATTTGAAAATATATTAGAGTAATAATTTCTAAATAGCTAAATTATAAATATTAGAGATTTTTTTAATTTTAAATTAAATTTCTGGCAAAAAATAAAATGAAAGTGATAAAGAGAATGATTAAAGTTTTTAATTAAATTAAAATTGTGGCAAAATATTAAAATGAAAGTGTGGTAATTTATTATAAGAGTGGCTATATAGATATTAAAGTGAATTAGTATGAGTAAAAATGGAAATCATAAGTTACATTTCCTTCATTTTATATTTTTATGTATTAAAATTTACAAACCATGTATATACAATATACTCAAATCACAAAATTTGGGGATACATAGGTCCGCCAATGATTGCTAAGGGTAAACCTATGATTTTTATATTTTTATGTATTAAAATTTACAAAACATGTATATACAATATACTCAAATCACATGTTGGGAAAAATCACCCTCCCACATTCATCGCTAGAAATAAAAATAGATAATCGAGAAATTATAAAAATAAACACAATCAAAGAGACACGAGAATTTATACTGGTTCACCCAAATTGGCTACGTCCAGTTGCTACCGCTGCGGATTCCACTATGATGAATCAGAGTTACAATAGAGAAATATCCAATACATTAAACCGTGTATTAACCGCCAAAAGCCTTCAAGAAAGAAAATATTTTCTTTTACAATATTTCTCACAAACTCTCACCAACCCTCTCTATTGCCGAACTCACCCACGAAGAGAAAGAAAAATTGTCGCTTTTTTTTCTTTTACTCTCAGAGATTGGCGAATCACCCTTCACTGCCAAATAAAATGATATTTGTACATATCATCGCCACCAACTTGTAAGTCCCACCGCCTCACAATACCAAAGTAAATTGACCTACTTTAAATTCATATCTTGGTCCACGTATGAAGCAAAATGGAATGTACAAGACGAAAAGTAAAACCCCAATATCAAATTAAATTGGGCTTTAATCATAGTAATGAGTTGGGCCTTCATAGACTATTTTTGTCTTTCAATTTATTTGATTTGGCTTCACAAATACTCAACAAATCCCACCTTGAAGACAACATCAAAACACCATGTCTTCACTGCACCGGTAGCGACTCCTTCAATTCCACCTTGGCAAGATAGAATAAAATATAGCTTCTGCTACAATCATTGTCTTCACCGACAATCATAGTTCTCAAATTAGAGAGCTATCCTACTCCACCATATAAGTAGACCACTTGGAATATCACCTTCCAAGATTTCCCTTTTTCCTGCACATGTCGATAAACCTTGCTAAAATTATAGTGCAACTTCCACCTACTTGGCTTCCCCGGAAGTTCTTCAGCCATCGACACCAATTCTACACGCCTTGCATAACTGCCAAGTCAATGCCCACGTGCATCCGCTAACAACACATCCTCTATCATGGTAAAGCGGTCATACCATGAGGATGAATTTCCTCTTTCTTCAAACAAAGTTGTCGTCTCCCTTTACAAGAGAGACAATGTTAGCTTCCAACCCAGAGCCCTTTGCCGAACCTGCTCTGTCTGGACAATCTCTTTTCAGGTGACCAGATAATCCACATTCCCAGCAGCCTTTCTTTTGTATGAAATTCTTCTTCTTCCTATTGCCAACTACCAACATAGAGTTGTTATGTGAATCGCGCCCTTCACTCTTCAACCTCCTCTCCTCCGATAAGAGTTTACTTGTAGTTTCTGCAAAATCCAAAGAATCTTTTCTATACATTAGAACCGTCTTCATGTGCTCATAAGAAGTTGGAAGAGACAAGATGAGCCTAAGTGCCTTATCCTCCTCATCTACATTCACTTCGATTGCCTTCAGTTTTGAAACGATACCATTGAGAACACTCAAGTGATCTGAGATTTTTGTACCTTCATCCATTCGCAATGTGTGAAACCGCTCCTTCAAGTACAACCGATTTGAGATACCTTTAGCCTGATACAAGGCTTCAAGCTTCTCCCAAAGTTCTTAAGCTGTCAAAATTCCATGCACATTTGCAAGAACATTTTTAGCCAAACATAGTCTTATTGCCCTCGCCGCCCTCAAATCCATCTCCTCCCAATCTTCATCATTCGAACTAGACTTCTTAGCACCTCCACTAGAACCACTGCCATCTGATTTCATTGAATCACCATCACCGCTTGACTGATTGAGAGTACCACCGCTCGGTCTTCCTTTCAAAGCTTTGTGTAACCCAGATTGTATCAATACATCCTTGACTTGCACTTGCCACAAGGCAAAATTGATCATCCCATCAAATTTCTCCACATCAAACTTCACCGGACTCATAAAGTTTGACATACTTTCACTCCTAACTTGAATCTGCGGACAATTATAACCTAAAGCTCTGATACCAGTTGTTGGGAAAAATCACCTTCCCACATTCATCGCTAGGAATAAAAATAGATAATCGAGAAATTATAAAAATAAACACAATCAAAGAGACACGAGAATTTATACTGGTTCACCCAAATTGGCTACGTCCAGTTGCTACCGCTGCGGATTCCACTATGATGAATCAGAATTACAATAGAGAAATATCCAATACACTAAACCGTGTATTAACCGCCAAAAGCCCTCAAGAAAGAAAATCCTTTCTTTTACAATATTTCTCACAAACTCTCACCAACCCTCTCTATTGCCGAACTCACCCATGAAGAGAAAGAAAAATTGTCGTTTTTTTTCTTTTACTCTCAGAGATTGGCGAATCACCCTTCACTGCCAAATAAAATTATATTTGTACATATCATCGCCACCAACTTGTAAGTCCCACCGCCTCACAATACCAAAGTAAATTGACCTACTTTAAATTCATATCTTGGTCCACGTATGAAGCAAAATGGAATGTACAAGACGAAAAGTAAAACCCCAATATCAAATTAAATTGGGCTTTAATCATAGTAATGAGTTGGGCCTTCATAGACTATTTTTGTCTTTCAATTTATTTGATTTGGCTTCACAAATACTCAACAAATTTGGGGGTACATAGGTCCACCAATGATCGCTAAGGGTAAGCATATGATTTTTTTAACTTACAATATAAAGATTTAATAGATCAAATATGTTTCAGTGAAAGCGGTTCAAGTTTCTCTTTTTGAAAATAGTTTATACAGTGTCGTTTCGGGGTTTTCGCAACGCGGAGTGACCACATCGTCTGACGCCGGGTGATCACCTAAATAAATAAAATGATCTTCACATATAATTTTGGGTTCGAAGATAGGTTGTATATTTAGCACCTTAAACACCCGTAGAAACGGTTGCCAAGTTTTATTTCATATTATCTTAATTAATTTTTAAAATATAGTCTTTTAATTTAAATTTTATTTTTTAAATATTGATTTTATTATTTAAAAAAATTAACCAAAATGATGATAATTGTGAGCTCAGTCAATTGACATATGAGCAAATAGAGAATCAGGGAATTATTTTGTGGAGAGAGGATTCATTGCAGAATCTGTAACAGATCCTATTGTGTTCGGACAGCAACCTAAAGAAAAATCAAACGAGCCCAGTAATAGTGTAGGCCTAAGTTGTTGACACCACAACCTATCACCAGTTTGGGCTGCAGGGCAATGAGGGGAGGCGATGGAAACGATTACCAAGAGAAAAAGCCCAATCTAATGATAACACTACAATCACAGAACCAAGGGTTATATTGGTATATAGTCTAAGAAGGGCGTTTTTAAAGTAAAATGGCCCGTCTGAGAAAAAAAAAACCCAAGCAAACATCCAAATGAAAATACAATAAAATCCTTAGTCGAGAAACCGAAAGAGGAGATGAAAGGATTTGAAACGGACTGAAAAATAATTGCGCAAAAAGCAGAGAAAATCTTGGAGGATTTTTGGGAAGAAAAAATCTAGCGTTGATTTCAAATTTTCACATAAAAAAAAAAAAAAAACCTAAGATGTAATTAAATTAAAAAAAAAAAAAAGAGCTTAGAAGAGAGAGATCTTCCTCAACAACAATAAAGACGAATTATAATGTGGTGTTAATATAACGTCCCGTATTTTCCGGTAAGTTGAATAAATAAATATCAATTTTCTTTTAATATTTATTGGAAATTTTTGGATGAATTTTAGTATTTATATTTAATTATTTTTTTTTCGAGAATTAAATATAATTACTATTTATCATTTATTAGAGATAAATGATTTAAAAAGAAAAAGAAAAAAAAAAGAAAAGAAAAGAGATAGGCATGTCAATGAAGGAGAAGACAGAACGTGAAAGTTGATTTTTTTTCTCCTCTTTTACGTGAAAGGCTACAGAGAAGGTAGGGTTCTCTTCTTCTTCTTTCCTCAAACCTATGGTGTCTTAATTGGGAAAATCATTGATCAAGACTTACTAATTTCCTTGTGATTTGGGTGTAGATTGTTGTAACTCTCCTTTGGTAAAAGTTTGATAGAGATCGGAAGAGTTTCCATCATGAATCGGGTTCAAGGTAATGATCTTTTCCCTTCTGATTTTTGAAATTTAAGGGTATTTGATTCAAAACCCATAGAAGATTATTTATTTTTCCAATCCTTGGTTCCAAAACCCACTTTTCTTTCAAAACCTAGAAACCTTAATTCTTCAAGCTTTCAAAGAAACCTTATTTGTCTTTCACTAATGGATAAAAAGGACCCCGAACACCACCTAAACACCACCGCCATCGAGACGAGGGGTAGCATCAGCCTTATGGGCTACTGCTACCCGACGTTGCAAAGGGGGAAGGGCTATTTTTCGGCTCTCCCTTTCCGTCTCGTGTCATCCGTAATTGTAGTTGTTTATATTAATTTGTATAGGATTTTAAGATAGATTTTTAAGTAGTTTAAATTTCGTTTCAGGTACTTAAAAACAACACTTGAGAAGTAGAAAAGTGTAGAAAAAGGCTAGATTGAAAGGTGAGTAGAATTATGTAAAGGATTAAATATTATCATGTTTGTGTTTTCCTTTTTCTTTATAAGATAATCTCTGATTTTTAGCAAGAATTTGGATGTTTATATGACTATAAGGTTTTGGGGCTGTTTATAAGAATTTATAATTGGGGTTTTTTAAGTATGTGTAAAATTGGATTAAAGCATTCAAAATTGTGACTATCGATATCGATTTACGGTAAAACTGAAGCTATGAGTTTTCTATGATATTTCTGGATGTTTGAGCATGTTTTTGAGTGTTTTAAAGTGAATAAACATTGCTGGTTATAAATGTCATAGTTAAAGGATTAGTGCCCATTAAGTCAGTAAAATAAGCCTAGGTGGATAAATATTCGATATTATAATCTATGAATCGGTTGTGGCTATTTCCATGTGTATAGGGGCTGTTTTGGGAGTCAATTTATAGCCGTTATACTGCTGGAAATTAGATAGAAAGTTGTTAGTTTTAGAATGTCCGAAAAAGGAGCGAAACTACACTAGTTTAGGCTACTTTCGTTTCTAGATTTGAAAATTGTTGGGAGTTGTTGGAAGTGTCCCAAAGTGGTATTTTGGGTGATTTTGGGACATTTTAGAGTGGTTTAAAGGTGATTTTTTCAAAAAATAGCGTTTTGGTGAAAATTGAGCTTAGGCTTTTTTAGCATCATGGGTAGTGAAGTTGTAGGATCATATTACTTAAATACCTTGGGTAATATGTTAGTAGGTTCACATTAACCAATGTTTTGCTTAATGAAGAATATTGTCGTTAAGGGAGATTATTTAGTTGTGTATAACTTTATAATACTTAACGGGGCAAGTTCATTCCATCTGTACAAAGGAAAAAAAAATTCTCATAAGGATTTAAATTGTGAAAAAGAGTGTTTAAATTCCTTAATGAGCGTAGTCTCCCATTGTTTGCGGATAAAGAGGAGATTAGAGGTATTAGCGGGAAATTCTAATCGAAAAGTTTTAAATTGAGAAAATAGTGTTTAAAACTGTTTTTTAGTGTTTTATCTTTTAATTTGTGGATTAAGAGATATTTTGGAACGATGTGATAGATTCCGAGTGTTTTGGTGTGAGCGAACTTTTGGAAATCAGTGAGACTGATTATGGACTTAAAGTCTTAGAAAAATCTCTCATGACATTATTTTATTTTTAACATTTTTCTACTCATTGAGCGTACCCCCATGATGCTACAATAGTTTTTTTTAGGTAAAAGAAAGAAGAAACTCGGTGGCTGATGATATTCGAGACAGGTGATTGGTTGGCATGAATTTTCACGCCGACGAATATATTATTTTCTACTTCTTTATATTTTGGGTCATAAAACTGAATGATGAGATACTTATATTTTTATTTTTTTCACTTAAGAGATTTGTTAGATGGATTTATTTTTATAAATTTTCATCGTTTTGGTTTTTGTTTTAAATTAGAAGTTCGCGAACATGATGTACTTGATTTTGTTTTTATTTGATTTTTGAAGTTAATAAAGATGATTTTATTCATTTTGAGTTTCCCGCTACTTTATTTATGTTTTGAAAAGTTAGGATGCTACATAGAATCTGTCTAAAATAGCATGAATTTTAATGTAAGAACTTTTTAAAAATTACTCAAATAACATAATTATAGTTCAATGGAGAAGAGCTTATTTTGGCTGGGGATTAGGCAAAGCCTGTTGAGAAAAATTTGCACACCACCAGTCAATCCAATGGTGAAGGAATTTTATGCAAATTTCCTAGATAAGCAACGTTATAAAGTCATGGTTTGGGGTTGAGAGGTTAATTGCTACCCTAAGGCAATTAATAACTACTACAAGCTGCAAGATTGGGGAAGGTATGGATGTTAGATTGGATGCAAGGGATGTAGGTAGTTAATTGTTCTATATTAGATTGGATGCTAGTTATAAAGTGAAGCGAGATAGGTTGCACATAAAAAAATATTGTTCAAGACTAATGTGCTACACTCAACAAAAGTAATTGTTCTTTCATCATTCAATGGCTTTCAAAATTAGACAAGAAAACTACCTGAAACAGAGAGACAACATCTAGTTCACTATATTCCTTCTTAATCCCTTCCGCCCTTACAAGAACTTCGTTGTGGTTCATTCAAGTGAAAGTTCATTTCCATTGTACCTCCAACACAGTACCTGTTCATTAGGTGAAAGAGACGTGTAAAAAGTCACATTAATCTTGGTACCGAGAAGTAATCAAGTTCAGCTTCTGACCACAAAAGAGGTGACTATACAGTTTGTTTTTTATTAAAATGTACTCATAAAAGTTTGTATTTATTTAAAAAACAACAAAAAACAAAATTGAACAGACTTAAATAAATAAGAGACTTACTAACTCTCAAGTAACTAAAAAAAGAACAATTGGATTTTTCACATTATTTTGAACATGTAAAAAAATATAAATTACACATTTTCTAAAAAAGACTTCTGCCTTTTGAAAGAAAAAAAAGACTTCTTTACCTTTTTTATATGACAGACAAAGTTATATTAGAGACTATTCGCTTGTTAAAAAGAAGCTGCTACAAAAGAGAAAGGAAAGACTGACTATCAAAGATGTTTATAAAGACACTATCTAGTTACTAAAAATCTCTTGTGTCAGAATTTGAAACTCAACGGGGTGTTTGGTATAGAAGGAGTGGGTTGAGGTAGGTTTTGGTAGCCCGAGCTTGTGAAACCTGGGTTTAGATAGTATGTGTTTGGATGTGTAGGTCGTTAGCCTCGCCTCGCCAAAGATCTGAACCATCGTGTATTTCCCTTCTCTGCTCTAATTCTTTTTTGGAAAATACTTGCCACTATAAAGCCCGTGGGCTCACGTGGTTGGGCCGAATCTTTAAGTTGAATATACCCACGGGTTTTATTTATAAGGCCTCCATCATGCCCGACCAGAAACTCGATCTGAAGTCTGTTAAAAAAATATGTAATATTTATAATTATAAAATGTAACAACCCCAAATTCCCAAAACATAGAAATTGTAATAATAAACAGCGGAAGCTAAAATTTAAACCAATGACTCTTCTCATTTAAAAATCAAAGCAAAATTCATTCACAATCGATTGATCTTATTTGTTTAAAATACCAAAATCAACTAAAAACCAAATTCTCAACCATTAACATTTTAAATATAAGCACACGTTAAAATGAACAAATATTCAAATAACAAGTACAACCCAAATAAACTAATGAGAAGAATAAATAACGTCGACATGTAAATCCTCCCAACCGATCCACCGTTCACGAAATATCGTTAGTTGCCAGCTTTCTTCTTCTATTTACCTGAAAAAAATTAGTGTAGCATCATAAGGCTACGCCCAATGAGTAGAAAAAGTTAAAAGAAAAGTAATGCCATGAGAAGATTCCTAAGTTCATTAAGTTCGTAATCGACCTCACAACTTCCAAGAATTTCTCTCAACTCTAAAGAAATTCTCTCAACTCAAAAGAGTTCAATTTTCTACACAATGCCTTAACTCAACTAATGTCCGCAAACAAAAGTGAGTTTCTCGCTCAAAAGCATCAAATACGTGTTTCAACGTTTCAACCTTTTGAGGTATTCTTCTTATGTGTTTGCAAGACACACAAGCGAACCTACTTGTATATTCTTTCCCATTGATCAAATGGAATGAACCTGCCCCACTAAGTGATATTATGTTGTGCACAACTATAACTATCCACTTAATGGCATATTCTTCACTAAGTATGGCCCTACTTAGTGCGAACCTCCAACCATATTGTTTAAGGCACCAAAACAATATGATTTATCTAAAAGCATCACTACCAGAATGCTTGACAAGTCTAGGTCCAGTTTCTAGCCTAGAAACCCAGTTTCCATCTGAAACTGACCTTAAAAAGACTAAAACTCACAATTTCCAATTTCTGGAAAATAATCAATTCCTCGGACTTAAAATGACCTAAAATCACCCAAGATCACAATCCCAACTCAAAATATGATCACCCAAAGAATTTCCAATGAAAACAGCAAAACTAGTCTAAACTAGTGTAGTTTTGCTCTATTTTTGGTCACTAAGTGATGGTCTAATTTTCTAAATAAAATCAGCAGTCATTTGGTGCTAATACTAGTTATATATACATTCTAATACACCTAGGAGTCTCCCAAAAATACCTCACAATTAATCTCGCACAAATGAGCGCTCTTTAAGGCTATTTCCAATTCTAGTGGGCACTAAATCTTCAAAACATAACACAATTCCAGCAGCTCAATAAGACTTAAAACCCTCAATAAAATCATGCTAATCATCATACAAAAGTCCAGAATCAATCACAATTGATTATAACAACTAATGAGCAAAATTACTCCTTAAACATGCATGTTTTCACTCTTTTTAACATTCTTTAAATCTCATACTTCAACATCTTTAAGTTCAGCCGAATTTCATAAATTTCATACTTAAAAGGATCCTTAAATACTCCCAAATCAGAAAACATAATTCTTTTTAATGAAAAAGAAAAGCAACGCATAATATTAATTAACCTTTAACTAGTTCTACTCACCTTAGGTTCTTGAATTTTCAAAATTCAAGTTCTTTTATTTCCAAGAAACTCCACCACCTTGAGGTGAACTCCTCCATTCTCCATAAATCTTCCACCAAATGCTTCCATTCGACAAACGCACCTACTACGACGAAGAAATAATCGAAAAACCAATTAAATCCGAATAAACCTTCAAAGGTCCGAATTTATTTTTACCCATAACATTTTATAAAGATTTTGGATTGCTGTGAAATTAATCTCAAAGGAAAGAGGACGAAAAACTGATCAAAAAAGACTACTTACTTGCGCAGATAGGAGTCCGGATGAGGAAATTATGGCCAAAATACTTCTTGAGGTTGTCTTTTGGCGAAAATTGAAGAAACTTTGATAAAGGGAAGCTGATTTTCGGAAATATGAGGAGGAAGATGATGGTTTTAGGGTTTAATCCCGAGTTATGTTAATTACGAAAATGTCACTACACTAAATCGATCATAACTCATTCACCGGGACTCCAAATGATGATCCGTCAGTTGCGTTGGAATCGTAATAACGATATGATCAACATCAAGTAAAAATAATCAATTAAAATTTAATTTTAATTTTGAGGTTTGGGAAATTACCAAAATACTATTACGAGAAAACGAGCTATTTTTCACCAAACTCATCAATCCAACTTCATTAGTATTATTTTGAGAGAAGTATAAAAAAATTTCAAATTTTGTACACTCTTACTTGGTAATGGGTCGTTACATAAAATATAATGTAAATTTATATATATTTTGTGTAATTTTATTTCTTGTAATTTTTTATATTTGATAAAAAAACACATGATTAATGCATATAAGTAGGTATGTATATTATTTCTCAAAAAATAATTATACAAATTTTATTTATTGATTAAATCATTATTTTACTTCATTATAATTTTTTAAACATTCTAGTTTGTATTTTTTAAGTTAATTTAAAAAAAAAAACTTAATATAATCAAACTAAGCTATTAGAATGATAAATAAAATTAATTTAAAAGTTTAATAAACCATATATTAAAACAAAATACAAATAACAAAATATATATATGATAAAAAAATACTAGTTCATTTTAAAATAAATTAAATTGGAAACTATAGCTCTAAAAAAAATTATTTTCATGGAATGGATTGTAAATTTTTTTATACTTATATGAAATAATTAGTTTAATGTTGGTATTTTTTTTTTTTTTTTCTGAAATCATAACAGTGCAAACATCACAGAACCAACAAAAAACCAGAAAAATAAGAAACAACAACCAAGACAGCAAAAAAAGAGGCTACACGCCTTCAGTAAATGAGCAAATTCATGGAGGGAAATTCCCAACCTATAAATCAGAAACGCCTGAGCCTAACGCTCTTGAAGCGAGAAGATGAGCCAACCCGTTCCCATTTCGACGAACGTGAGAGTACTCTAAAATGTTCACCTGGTGTGCAAGCTTCCGAATCTCTTTGATATGAATAGAGACCTCTGAGATATCTTCAGTCTCTTCCTTAAGAACATTGATCACATCAAAACAATCGGATTCAACTAAAATCGGGTTAATAGAGAACTCTCTAAGATTTCTAAGCCCTTCCATAATTGCACAAGCCTCAAGAAACTTAATCAGATAGAAATTTGGAACTCTTAAACAACCTGCAGTCAAAAGTAAGTAACCCTTCTTTATTCCAAAGAGCCCAGCCAATTCCTGCTTCATTCGACGACGGGTGAGACGCCGCATCAACATTAAGCTTCAGAATTCCTTCTGGAGGAGGGATCCAAACAGAAATTAGGGGATTCGGAGAAGGGCTTTGCGCAGAAGTGGTAGCTAATGAAGGCCAATCAACAAATTCTTTTTCACAGTTTAGGATTTTTTCAATAGCCAGAGCAGAATCAGGAGCAATAGAATTATGAATTCTATTGTTTCTAATATTCCAAATGTGCCAAGAGGCTATTAAAACTCGCTCCAGCATCGTGGGATTTTCATAAATTAACTCCCAAAAGCAATTGGCGGGATTCCAACTATGATCCATCAACAAAACAGAGCTTGGGAATAGATTTTGCCAAACCTTACGAGCAAACGGACATAGCCAAATAATGTGAGTAGTAGTTTCTCTCTGTGTCTTGCAAAACCCACACCACTCATCAGCTTGGACTCCTTTTTTATTGAGGTTAATCATTGAGGGGACAATATCGTGAAAGAGCTTTCAAGCAACTATTTTAATTTTCTCGGAACCTTTGCTTTCCAAAAACCATTCCACCGTTTACGCATTGAACTTTTATCAGCCACCGAATCAAACATTGATATAGTTTTTAATTGACCCCAGATGTGATTAATTATAAAAATATCATAGTTCCAACTTTATATTTCAAACATTGATTTAGTTTTTATTTAAAAAAAAATTATACACGATAATAACATTTTTTAAAAAAAAATAATTATCAGATTTTTAATGTAGTCAAGCAATTCCAAGAAGGAAGAGGAAATGAGGCATAAGGAGGATCAAAAGAACACGAAAACAAATTTAGTTTTTATGAATGGAATCACAAACATTTTAAGTTGTTTGTAGAAATTTTTAATTGATATAAATGTTTATGCAAATTAAATTTCGTGCAAACATGTATTCATATTTGAATGGATAATATATAAGACATAAAAGTTAAGAGTTGAATTGATAATTTACTAATAATGTGAAATAAATAAATAAAATACACATACATCACACGTGCTAAAAACCTAGCATATATAAAAAGCAGTCATATAAAATTTGGGCTAGAAAATATTAAAAAAAATCAAAGGGATAAAAAATATTAGCATATAGCCAATATTGTTAAAATAGTATAAATAAAAAGAAAAAAAAAATAATTAAATCTTGACTATAGTTTGTAATTTAAAATTTATAAAAATTATCTCTAATAACAGGTTTCAGATATGTATTTTTTTATTTATTTGTATCACTACTTTTAATTATACTAGAAATATTTATGTGTGTTGCACGTGTCTTATGAACTTTTTTATTTGATAACCGTTTCATTATTTTAAAAGTGCTTTATTTATTCACAATTTTTTAAAATATTGTTAGAGTAATTTTTAAATTGTTTTCATGTATTAAATGAACTCATACACATATTTAACTCATATTTTTTCTATCTTAAAAAGAAAATTTTCATTTCTTCTTGAATATTTCGCTATCGTATAACGATTAACAATCTTTCACACATATAAGCAAAAGAGAGAGATAACTTCAGTGGAAAAAAAAAAAAAAAACTACTTCCTTAACTCTTTAAGATTCGGTTATTATTATTTTTTTTGCAAGAATTGATTAATTAAATTAGTTGGTAAGGTACAATTTTTTTTATCTGCTCGTATGATTGTAATGTTATAAAATTGAAAAGTTTTTATGACTTTTGGTTTTCCCTTTCCTAAAAGATAAACAAATAAATATAAGAATAATACAATGTTAATTTTAATTGAAATTAAAAAAGAAAACAGTTAGTGGGTGTTCTCTCTTAAACTTCATATACTTCATATTGTTTGATTGTATTAATTTTTTATTTTTTAAAGAATAAAATAGGGAAATTCCAATATATGACAATTTTTAATGAGTAATTCAAAATTAGTAAATGTTTTGAAGTATTCAAAAATGATATTTCTCACATACTGAGATTCCACCAATTTCGGTTTGAGAATAGAACAATCTCGATATGAAATTAATGGATCTCAGTCTTAGAAATGTTTTTTTTTGGGTAAAATACCATTTTGGTCCCTAAACTTTCACTCAAGTTTCATTTCCGTCCCTGAACTTTCAAAAGTTACCATTTTTCGTCCCCGAACTTTCCAATTTGTACTGTCTGTTTCTACTCCGATTGGTTTGACCGTGAATGTGAATAGGAAAGTAGAAACTGATGATTTGTGCATATTAGGAGAGTATGTGCGCTTTTTTGGTTTTGCCTATGGATGATTTTGATTTGATTCGGTAATGGATTGGTTAAAAGCCAACTTTCTTTGTGATAGCGTCATAGGAGGGAAGTAAAGTTTAAGGGCCCTGGTGGGGCTGAGTTAAAGTTTAAGGGATCTAATAGAAATGTTGCACTGTAGTCATTTCCGTTTTGCAAGCTCGAAAATTGATAGAAGAAGGGGCTTGGGCATACTTAGCTAAAGTGGTAGACACCACGTGAAAGAGACCCGTATTGAGTCCGTGCTGTAGTGAGGAGTTTATGGATGTTTTTCCCGATGAATTACCTGGTTTACCTCCCGTTAGGCGTTAGACTTTCAAATTGATGTTTTGCCTGCACGCCCGTTGTCAAAAGCACCCTATAGAATGGCCCCAATTGAATTGAAAGAGTTGAAAACTCGATTCCAAGAGTTATTAGACTTGGGTTTTATCCGCCCCGGGTGTCACCTTGGGAGCGGGGCCCGGTTTTGTTTGTTAAGAAGAAGGATGGTACAATGAGGCGTGTATAGATTACCGTGAGTTAAATAAGGTGACCATCAAGAACAAGTATCCTTTGCCTAGGATAGAGGATCTTTTGACCAGCTAAGGGTGCAACGAGATTCTCAAAGATTGACCTTGATCGAAGTTACCATCAATTGAGGATAAGGAATGAGGATATACCAAAAAAGAGCTTTTTCGAACTAGATATGGCCTTTCGATTCGTTGTGATGTCTTTTGGGTTGACTAATGCTCCCACGCCTTTATGGTTTAATGCACACGTTTTTGAAGTATTTGGATACCTTGTGATTGTATTCATAGATGATATTTTGGTTATTCCAAGACTAGGGAGTTACATGATGAGCATCCGAGGATTGTGTTAGCCACTTTGAGGTCCGAGAAACTTTATGCCAAGTTCGGTAAGTGTGAATTCCGGTTGGATAAAGTTGCCTTTTTGGGACATGTTGTGTCTAGTAGTGGAATTTCGGTAGATCCCGCTAAGATTGAAGGCGTTAGTAGTTGGCCCCGACCTACCAGTGTGGCCGAGATTCGAAGTTTCCTAGGTTTAGCCTAGGTTATTACCGAAGGTTTGTGCAAGACTTTGCAAGGATTGCCTCACCTATGACCAAGCTAACCAGGAAAGGTGTACCTTATGTTTGGGATGATGAGTGTGATCGAGTTTCAAAGAACTTAAGAAAAGGTTAGTTTCGACTCGGGGTTTGGTAACTCCGGATGATTCTGGGGTTTAACTATTTATAGTGATGCCTCAAGAAAGGGTTGGGTTGTGTGTTAATGCAACATGGTAAAGTAGTAGCCTATGCTTCTAGAGGCTTAAGGAGGCATGAGAAGGAAATACCCTACCCATGATTTGGAGTTAGTGTTTGTGATACATGCCCTAAAGATATGGAGACATTATCTCTATGGAGAGAAAATCCTTATCTTTGATCGATCCCAAAAGCTTAAAGTATTTCTTTACTTAGAAGGAGTTAAACATGAGGCAGCGTAGATGGCTAGAGTTAGTCAAAGATTACGATTGTGACATCCAGTACCCCCCGGGGTAAAGCCAATGTAGTGGGGATGCCTTGAGGGGGGGGGGGGGTCATAGTGCGGCCTTGCTTGTGAGACATCCGAGACTTGAGTGGGAGATGGATAGATCCGAGATTGAGGTATTTTTTTCGAGATGACGTAGTATGGCCAGGTTGGACTGTGCACCTTTGTTGAGGCAGAGGATTATTGAGGCGGCAGGGAGAGGTGAGTGTAGTAGTCTTCGGGGGTTATGTACTGATGTTGAGGGGCGTCGGGTACTTTGCATATGCTTCGGATGGTGGATTGACTTATAAGAGTCGTTTGTGTGTACGGGGGGGATGTTGGGTTTGATTAAGGGGAAGTATTGACAGGCCATAATTCGATGTTTTCAGGACATCCTGGTAGCACCAAAATGTATAATGACCTTAAAATGCATTATTGGTGGCCTGGAATGAAAAAGGATGTGGCTTAATTTGTTAGTAGGTGCCTAGTGTGCCAACAGTGAAAGCTTTGAGGAAGTGTCCATATGGTCACTTGAAACCATTAAGTGTCCCAGAATGGAAATGGGAAGATATAGCCATGGATTTTGTGTGTGGTTTGCCAAGAACACAAAAAAGGCTATCTGACAATGTTGATGGGTTATTGGGTCATTGTTGATAGATTGACCAAGTCTGCTCACTTTTTACCCGGGAAATCAACTTACGGGGGGGGGGGGGGAGTGTGGGGGGGAATTGGGCAAAGTTGTATTTGAAGGAAATTGTGAGACTTCATGGGGTGCCGTGACTATTGTGTCGATAGGGACACCGTTTGTGTCCAAGTTTTGGAAGAGTCTCCATAGTGCCATGGGTACTAAGCTACTTTTTAGTCGACTTTTCATCCTCAAACCGATGGACGGAGGGAGGTGAATCGGATATTGGAGGATATGCTCCGAGCCTGTGTATTGGATTTTGGTGGTAGTTGGGATGAGCTTATATTTGGTGGAGTTGCTTACAACAATAGTTTCCAAGCTACCATAGAAATGGCTCCTTTTGAGGCACTTTATGGAAGAAAGTGTAGGTCTCCGGTTCATTGGGATGAAGTTGGGGAGAGGAAGTTATTGGGACCGAGAACTTGTGCAAAATGACTAATGCCTCGGTTGAGTTGATCGGAGAAAAGAATGAAAACGGCTCAAAGTAGACGGGAAAGCTACGCAGATGTGAGGAGGGCCGATCTCGAGTTTTCTGTTGGAGATCATGTGTTTCTAAAGATAGCTCCAATGAAAGGGGTTATGAGATTTGGTAGGAAAGGAAAAACCGAGTCCGAGGTTCATTGGGCCTTTTGAGGTGTTGGAGAGGATTGGATCATTGGCTTACCAGCCTTTGTCGGGGTCCACAATGTATTCCATGTTTCGATGTTGAGGAAATACATTGCTGATCCGTCTCATGTGATAGATTATGAGCCAGTTCAAGCGAATGTCGATTTGTCATTTGAGGAGCAACCAGGTTGAAATCTTGGCTAAGGAGCAAAAGATTCCGAGGAACAAGACCATTAATTTGGTTAAAGTTTTGTGGAGGAATCAAACACATGAAGAAGCCACTTGGGAACGAGAGGATGAAATGCGCAAGTTGTATCCCCACCTTTTGTTGAAAAGGTAGCACTTTTCGGGGACGAAAAGTTCCATTAGGTGGGTGGATTGTGACGACCCGTCTCGGTAAGTGTTATTTAAATAAATAATTTATTTATTTAAATAAGTGAGTTTATTTTCTATTGTTTAAGAAGGAAGTAATGTCTTAAATTTTTAATTCTATTTTCAGGAATTAAATAAAAAGGCATTATTTTTTAAAAAATAAAATAAAATAAAAAAATAAGGTATGTGGTGGGAGGAGGAGAAAAGAAAAGAAAAAAAGGTCATCTTTTTCTTCCAAGAACGTGAAAGGCGGAGAAGGGAGAAAGAAAGGTAGGTTTTGATTTCCTTATCTTTTTTCTTGATCCAAGGTAGAAATTGTTGATCAAGTGGGTTCTTCTCAATCTTGTTAGGTTGTTTCTTGTTGATTGTCAACTTAAAGGAGATTGTTCAAGACTAGGTTATCTCTTCAAGTTAGGGTTCAAGGTATTCTTTTTCTCTTGCCTTTAAATTTTGAATCTCTTAGCTTCTAAGAGGAATTGTTGTTAAACATGAAAAACCCAAAACAAATTATCTAAATTTCATCTTTTCCCAATTCCATTCAAACCCTAAAAACCCTAACCTTGATTCTTAAAAAAAAACTTCACCCCACCTTTTAATTTATCAAAAGTCGAACCCGGGGACCGCAGGGGCGCAGGGGGGGGGGGGGGGGGGGGGGGTCTTGAAAACGGCGGCAAAGCAGCTTTGCAGGGAGAGGGGGGTGTGCGTTATTTGCGCCGTTTCGCCGCTCCGTTTCGACCCCTTTTTGGTATTTTATGTTAGGTAAATTTTTAGCATAGGTTTTAATTGTTATAGGTCACTTTTCAGGTGCTTGTAACCATTGGAAAAGAAGACCAACTTGATTTTAAATTACTTTTAACAATAAGTGAGAATTTAGTTAACTTGGACAGGGTCATGTTTAATTTTCTTTTTCTTTATAAGCATGATATATTCTGATTTGTGTCTTGAGTAATTCGGTGTTGAATTTAAGCATGAATTAAATAATTGTATGTTATGGTGAATTGGAGTTAAGGATATGAGTTATATCGGCATGCATGCTATTGGATGATGTAAATTGATGTTATTCTTGTGCTCTCTAAATGTTTGACTTTAAAAGTGATGTTTAAAAGAATTTGTAGTCACTTTTTGGGTGCTTTTAGACTTAGAAAAGCTGCTGGAATTTATCACGAATGTAGTAGGATCAATAAAAGTCTTAGGTAGAGATTAGTTCGCGAAGGGGCTTTTTGCTTCGGGAGTTTATGTGGAAAATTATTTTTAGATGATTCCTGAATGTGTCTAGGTGATTTTGGGACTGATTAGAGGCCCAAAGAGCTGCTGGAAATTTTTATAAAAATCCCTCACCGGTTGTCGCGAAAAGAAGCAAAACCGCACTAGTTTAGCTAGTTTAGCTTTTTAGGTGGGTTTTCTTCGGGGATCATCTTGTGATTAGAGATCTGTTTTTAAGCATTTTTAGACTCTTTAAATGCTGTAAATACCATGTTTTTCCAGAATTTGGAATTTTTGAGAATTAGCCATATTAAGGTCGGTTTTAGGAGGAGCGGGTTTTTCCGAGCTAGAACGGAGGACCTAGGCTTTGTCATGCATTCGTAGTGATGCATTTGTTTAAATCACATTATTCGATGCCTTAGATAATGTGGTTTAGGTTCGCATTAAGTAGGGCCATACTTAATGAAGAATAAACCGTTAAGGGGTGAATTAGAGTTGTGCACAACTTAATTACACTAACGGGGTAGGTTCATTCCATTTGATCAATGGGAGAGAATAAACTTGTAGGTTCGCTTGTGAGTCTTGCAAACTCATAAGAAGAATAACTCTAAGGTCGAATCGTGGTGACACGAGTTCAATACCTTGAGTGTGCGGCTCACTTTAATTGTGAATAAAAGTGGAGCTAAGGCATTGAATGATAAAACTTAAATGGACGGGATTTTCTCTAGGGTTGAGATCATGCCTTGGAAGTTGAGAGTTATTGGGAGTTGTGAGGTCGAATATGGACTTAAGGAATTTAGAAAGTTTCTCATGGCGTTGCTCTTAATTTAACTTTATTCTCCCCGGGCGTAGCCTCATGTGCTACAAGTTTTTTTTTAGGTAATAAAAAGAAGAAATCGGCATGTGATGGGATCGTGGATGATGACCGGTTGGGCTTGGATTTACAAGCCGGCAATAGTGTTTCTTTCTTATTTAGTTGGATATTGGGATTTTTATGATCTTTAGTTCCTTTGTTTCATGTTTTACTTGTATTTGGTTTTTTCTCAAATTTGGTTCTAGTTGTTTCAATAAGTTTTAGTTTTAAAACGAGCTCAATTAAAACGTGTTGAAATGTTTGTTTAGTTTGAGAATTTTGAGTTTGAATAAATGTGAAGAACCGTTTCAATTTGTTTAAATAAGAAAAGGTTTGTTTTCTTGATTTGGTGTTTATATTTATTTCATTCTGTAATTGTTTATTTCCATGTTTTGGAAAATTGTTGACAATTTTTATCTTTTACAAATGTTAATCTCATAGATTTCCTATACTTTTTTTTATTTACTATATCTCTACTTAATTTCTTCTTGTTCTCGTTTTTTCATAAATATATTTCAACGTTTTTGGTTCCGAATCTCGGAGATCTAAACCAAAATAAGTATGGATTTGACAAAAGGTAATATACATATTTTGTTTGATTTATGCTCTTTTGTTGTTTTATGTATTATACATAAATTCTTAATTTTTGTTTTCTGCTATACATATAATGCATGCAATATACGTTTTTTTGCAATATACGTAATATACATATTTTGTCTCTTGTCTGTTTTCATTTTGTGTAATGTGTTGTTCGTGTATATACATACTATACATAATATACATTTTTCCGTGGTCCGTTTTAAATATATATTTTGTGGTCTCTATACGAGATGTAATTTAAGTAATATACTTTTTTCAGGTCCTGCTTTAAATATATATCTTTTGTAATATATGTGCTATACATAACTATGTGCTTTTCTTGATATATAGTCTGTACTACACTAATATACGAAATATACGTACTATACACACCTATGAGTTTTTCTTGATGTACACTCACTTTCTTTTATGTTCGTTCTGTAATATACGTAATATAATATATATTTATTTTTGTTTTGTTTGCATATTAAGTATCTCTTTTGTACATTTAGTATTATTGAATTAACACTCTTTTTGTTTTTCATTTGCAGGTTATATGGCATGTATATTACGTATAGCATGTACATTCATATGTACAAAAACATTTTACATGAGAGGAGAAACTATAAATAATATACTAAAATGAATCTATAAAATCGAATTAAAAATCAAAATATGTAGTATGAAATCAAAATACAAAAATAATAAAAATATAAAACATATACTAAATACAATGAAAAACTATGGACGCTATACGAACTATACCAAAATCTGAGAAAGAAGGAATGCATTGGGAAAGAAAAATGTCAGAATTGTCAGGCCATACGTGTCAGAATTGTCAGACTATACCTGCCATACGAAGGCCAAAATAGGTATATTGAAAAATTGAATAGTAAAAAGTGGCTAAATATCACATTTTTTCAACCACATGGCTATAGGGGGAAAAATTGTCTCCCAAGTGGCTAGTTTGATTTTTCACCTTTACAAATTTATATAAAAAAAACATGCACAAAATTAGAGATAAACAACGAAGAGCTTGATATCACCAATGTGGTTGTCGAAAATATTTGGTGGGGTAGTTGATTCGTTATCTTCCATAACTTCATTGGACTCTCTTCTCTTATACGAGTGCCTTCAAATCTCTCTAACAAAAACTCAATAGGCTAGAGATTTTGACCTTCACAATTTTAAAATATTGTTCAATACTTAGATTGATATTTTAAAACTATTAGAAAGAGGAGTCTTCTTTGGCCTAATGATTAGCCTTTGTGTTTCTTCAAACCATCCATTCATCTCTTGCAAGAAGGAAATTTAATTAATTTTGATTGATTAAGAAATAGTTTGACATTGATTTGAAGCAATCCGGGGACTATATATGTGTGTGAGAAAGGAGAGGTAATGAATTTGTGGGAAGTTGACGAAGCCTCTTGGAGTTTTCGCATTGAACTCCAATTTGCAGTTACAAAAGGTAATATAAATATTGTATGAGTTTAATTGTTATAAATCAAATTGATTGTGAACTTTTCATAGTTTTGTATACATTGAGTTGTTCAATTCTTTTTAATGAATTGTAGGAAGGAATTTATTAGATTTATTGAGTGACCATTCATTTACAAAACGGATGAATATTTTTATATTTTTGTGTACATTGAGTTGTTCAATTTTTTTTAATGAATTGTGGGAAGGAATTTATTAGATTTATTGAGTGACCATTCATTTACAAAACGGATGAATATTTTCTTTTATTTTATAATCTTAGGTGGATATTTTCTTAGATATAATTATGAAGGAATTTTAAGATTATAGGGGTGTTCTTAATTTTTTATTTTTTTATATATAAAATAAATATATGATATATATAGTTAAATTAAAAAAATATTGGTGAGATAAGTAATATCTATATCTATAATACCTCTAAAAGGGGCTTAAGGGAAGAAACTTTTGAATTCCCCTTTTGCCCCTTATTTAATTATTAAAATTAATTTTAGCTATATAAATTTAAAATATAAGTCTTATTTGATTTTAAAAAATAGATTTTCAAAAAATAATTTTCTTCCTTAAACATTAAATCAATTTTTTTCACGGACACTTTTCAGATGTCCTTCAGTTTGGATTTTTTTTATTTTTCTTTTTAATTTTCAATTTGTAATTTGGATGCAATGAACTTAACCATAGATAATTAATAGTTTGCATTGGTATTTGAAATTCTGATAAATTCTATTAATAGTTTGCATGTGTTTTTGAAAATTATATGATTTCTACTAATAGATTGCATGGGTTTTTTTTAAAATACAAATAGATTCATGATCAAAATTTCTTTGAATTTGTATGGCATTTTCTACGACCAACTTGGCACATTCACATCGCCGTGGATTGAGGTAGAAGAATCTAAAAACATGAAAAGAACGCCATGGTGGGTTGTTGGCTGTTGATTTGCTGCCTCTTGCAGTTGTTTCAGATGGAACATACACAAAGCCAAATCAAATTGTCGGGAAAGAGAAGAAAAACAATTGATACTCGCGTAAGACCATTTCTCTAAAACTATTTCTAATTTATATTAAATGATATTATGTTTTAGATCTACTTTTCTTTCTGTTTCATTGTGAAAATTAGGAAACGAAATATTGATATCAGGAAATATAAATATTTATGATTCGGTTATTTTTAGTTCACTTATAATTGTTTACTTTTTCACGAGGATTGAAGATGTTACTCTTATGGAGATTAAGATTAAGATTAATTGAATTTCCTTACGGTTTTATCATTATATTATTATTTTTAAATTTTTAAAATTGACAATATTATTACAATTGCTGCTAATTTTTTCCAAAGCGTGTTTTATTATAGTTTACTTATCTAATTTAGTTTGATTTCATTTGACTAATTAACTATCCCAAACGGGTCATAAGAAAACATCTCAAAATGTATACTTCAAGAATTATAATGATAACTATTAAATATCATGAATATATAGTATAGAACTTGGAAAATGTCTTATTATAAAGAAAATATATTATCATCTCATATCTATTAATATTTCTTAAATCAAGAATTAAAAAATACAAAGTTTAAAATATTATATAGATGAGAAATAAATATAAACAATGTATAAGTTCGTATCACGTGCAACGCACGTAATATATTACTAGTATAATATAAAGGGTTAAAAAAAAAATCCCCTCTGATATAGATTATAGAATTATAGATTAGATAGGCGTAAATCATATTTCAATCCATTTTTTCATGCTTATAAATTTATTATGTTTTAACCTTATCAATAATCATTTATTCATAATAGATTTTAGATTACTATTATTATTGTTATTATTATAAATATTTAAGTAGTAGTAGACAGCTAATCAGTAGCATGTTTTGTGATTTAAGAAATTTAGGGTATAATGATCCAAAAATGGTGATGTTTAGTGAATTTAGAATTGATAAAAACTATAATAGTCCAAAAATGTTTCTCCAAACTTCTTTTAATACAGTAGATATATTAAAATTTATATAGGAGATAAGATATAACTAATTGAATGAGTTTAATTTCGTTTTCAATTATAATTTTTAATTAATATATCCCTCATTTTATATATTATATATTGAGAATTTGCCTACAATAACACTTTTATTAAGGTTATTGTCTTAAATAGCTTAAGTTTTAAATAATCCCGAAAATGACATTTTTTTAGCCCTCGTCGAAGGTTTTGTATCTCGCCAAAAAATTAAGAGAAAAGTCATTCATTCTCTTCGTTTTGCTTGGTATTTTCTTAGGATTCGTATTATTATAATTTCATTGTTGTTTTTAAGTTAAATACAAGCTAATTGGTAGATGTTTTCATGGTTTTTCATCGGGTTTAGAGGTTGCCGGAGTTGGGGTTCGTTTCGCCGGAAATACGAGAAAATCTATATCGAATTTCTCTGTCTTCTTTGGTAATTACACTGGATTCATTTTATTATAGTCTTATTATTGTTTCTGAGTTGTTTTCAAGCTAAATGGACGTTAATTTACTTACTTTTCGTCAGAAAAGGAGCTCGCCGGATTCTGGAATTTTTTCGTGGCCGTTCATCGTGTTTTAGGGGCTTGTTTACGATGGGTCTTCATTCTAATCATTCTTTTAGATTCTATTTAATTTCCCCACCTCTTTCCGTTTGAACCCGTCGTCGTTGTGGGAGGTGAGCCGTTCGTTATTTTTCTTTCCCTTGTTTTTTTTTCGTTTTTGAGCTACTGCGTTTTTTTTAAGTCACAACTTGGGTGGGTGTTGGAGAAGAGACGGTCCAACTGGTTCAGGGGCTATTTTGGCTCAATTTCACCTTGGTTTTTGTCTCGTTAGCCTGGTTCTCGTAAAATTGACCTTAAACTAATATTATTTCAGGTATTGGACATCATTAGGAGTATTTTTGGATTTATTTCGAGGCCGTTTGCTTATTCAAATTTTGATTAAGGTAGGTTAATTCGTACTTAGAAGCTAAATTAAAGTTCTTGTGCTTGCTTGTTTATTATATGATTGTTCGGATAATTTTGGGAGATGATTTATTGATTGTAAATGTCATTATGTGCTCGTTTGATTTGTAAATGTTGTTTATGTTTGGTTTATGATCGTTAATTGATTTTATATTATAATTAGAGCCTATAAAGTATTTAAGTTAAATAAACTCATTTTAATTAGATATGTTGTGATTGGTTTACTAAGCGATTTATTGTATTATTATTATTATTTGGTTAATTTGATGTTATTAATAAAAATTAGACATATAAATATTAAATATTATAAATTGATGCTTGAATGTTTATTAATAAAACTTGATGTTTAAATTAATTAATACTTAATAATTTATACCATTTAGTAATCAGTTTTAAATGATTTATTAATGCTTCAATTAATTAATACTAAAATGGGTCAACCAATGAAAGTAGTAAGAAACAATTAAGATAATTTCGTTTTTAATTGAATAAATTATTGAATAGAATAAGTTCACATAATTAATATATTAAATGGAATAATTTAGTGAATTAAATTATTATTTACATTTGGGATACCTAATATTGATTTTAATTCAATAATTTAGAGAAATAAAGGGAATAATTTAGTGAATTAAATTATTATTTACATTTGGGATACCTAATATTGATTTTAATTCAATAATTTAGAGAAATAAAGGGAATAATTTAGTGAATTAAATTATAATGTATTTGGGATACCTAATATTGATTTTAATTCAATAATTTAGTGAATTAAAGGGAATAATTTAGTGAATTAAATTATAATGTATATTTGGGATACCTAATATTGATTTTAATTCAATAATTTGGTGAATTAAAGGGAATAAGTTAGTGAATTAAATTATAATGTAAATTTGGGATACCTAATATTGATTTTAATTGGATAATTTAGTGAATTAAAGAGAATATTTTAGTGAATTAAAGGGAATAATTCAGTGAATTAAATTTAAATGTACATTTGGGATACCTAATATTGACTTTCATTGAATAATTTAGTGAATTAAAAGATTATCTTAGTGAATTAAAGGGAATAATTTAGTGAATTGAATTTAAATGTACATTGGATACCTAATATTGATTTTAATTCAATAATTTAGTGAATTAAAGGGAATAATTTAGTGAATTAAATTATAATGTATATTTGGATACCTAATATTGATTTTAATTCAATAATTTAGTGAATTAAATAGAATGATTTAGTGAATTAAAGGGAATAATTTAGTGAATTAAATTATAATGTACATTTGGGATACCTAATATTGATTTTAATTCAATAATTTAGTGAATAAAAGGGAATAATTTAGTGAATTAAATTATAATGTATAATTTAGTGAATTAAAGGGGCCGATTACATATCGGTTCGGTTCGTAACCTTTCCCGTTCCGATTCTGGTTCATTTTTTTTATGAATTTTCTTACCGGTCGGTTTCGGTAAAGTTTGTAAACTCTGTCATTTTAGTTTTTAAAATAGTTTTTCATCCTAAATCCCTTTTTTTGTGTCAATTTAGTTTTTTCGTTATACAATTCAATAACTTATACCATATTGTTCACTAAATTATTGAACTAAACTTATTTGTTTTATTCTGCAACATAGTTTATTGAACTTTTTATTTTGCACTGTTGCTTTACATGTGCTAGGGTATATGTGAATTGGAGAATAAAACATGGAAGAAAAAAATGTGAAGATAGGCCAAATGAGGACGCCATTTTTAATTCTTTTTTGAGTTTGTTATAAATTTTAATGAATTGTTGATGAGGTTTAAATGGATCTTGCTGTTGAGATTTATAATTCAATTATTTAATGTGTTGAGTTCAATAAATTATTGAATTGAAATCTTGATACTATCTTACCACTATATGAAAATATTATTTTGTATTTTAAGTTTATAATCACTAATATTGGTTATTGATGTTGCATACTAGTGTAAATGAATGTGATTTTTATTTGCGGAAAGCTTTGAGATTTTATGTGTTTTTTATAGGCAAAATCAAAACCGTTATTCAATAATTTATTAACTTCAATTACTTATTGAATTAAAATCAATATGAAGTATCTCAATTATATGTAGTAATTTAGTTTAATAAATTATTGATGGAGGGAGAAATTTTATTGAATTAATAAAACTCAAATTTTAATTCACTAAATTATTGATTAAGAGAGAAAATTTAGTGAATTAATAAAGTTCGGCCCCGTTTACTAATCGGGAATGAGAATGAATGAATGGGAATAAAAATTTTCATTCCCTTTGATGTTGTTTACCAAGTAATGAAATGAGAATCAATATATGGGACCCAAGTCAAAATCAGGAATCAATCTACTAAATATGGGGTAATCCCATTACCTTCAAAAAGTTGATCAATCTCATTCCCTTTCCTTATTTCGTGGGACCTACATCTATTTATTAATTATCTTCATATTATCTGTATTCGACTTTACATTTTCGCCTTCATTATTTATCTTCTCTATAACTATTTATTTAATGATAATTAATTTTAATTTGATTGATAATTTATTTACTGGTCATTTATTTAATAATAATTATTCTTATTTTCTTATTTTCATATAAATTATTAAAATAAAATCAATTACTATTTAATTAAATTTATTTACTTATATATTTTTTTAGTTAATATATTTTCAATTATTTAATTATGAAATGGGTAATCTAGTAATTATAATAAGCTTGATTCTTATTGCTAATGTAAGTAAACATTATAAAAGGAATATGATTCCGATTCCCAACAAAATTAAGTAAACAACATCAAAGGGATGTCTTTCCGATTCCGATTGATCTCATTCCGATTGATTTTTATTCTGATTCCTTACCTTTTTTATTCCTTATAGGTAAAC
Organism: Gynostemma pentaphyllum; assembly: GCA_028015215.1. Classification (NCBI taxonomy): domain Eukaryota; kingdom Viridiplantae; phylum Streptophyta; class Magnoliopsida; order Cucurbitales; family Cucurbitaceae; genus Gynostemma; species Gynostemma pentaphyllum. The sequence continues at coordinate 42,826,705 of CM051345.1, read as the reverse complement.
GAGCCCTAAATAGTGAATAAGAGAACATATATAGTGAATTAATAAATGAGTGACATTTTTGTAAATTTAATAAAAATAATTAATTTTGTTATATTAGAAAAAATATCATCTCGGAAATTTTAAAAAGAGGGTGCTATTTAGGGAATTAATTTTATAAAATGTGTGATTTGAGTCCACGTCCCTACGATAAACAGCGGCTACAGAATGAGGGTTTAAGGTTAAATCAACGGAATTTTTTTTTTTAATTGTGCACAGAATTTGAGGATAAAATAATTTCAATTTTCTCAATTGGCAGTAGGACTGGAGTAGGGTTTCTCTGTAACAAAACGAACTCTAACAAGTCATGAAAAGTATTCAACATATATAAAAGGGTTCCTTTGTTTTATGTACTTCACTTACAAGAAGAATCAAAATCATTCAATCTGTTTCTGGGTTTTTTTTTGGTCTGTTTTTGCTCTCAAAAGGAGTTGGATTCTGTTTTTGTATGAAAGAGCTGCAATAATGGCGACAGATCTTAATGAATATACCATCATTAAGGAAGGAGAAGCTGAGATTCTTATGCACGCTAAGAATGAAGTCTTCTTCAATAAGACCCAGGTACAAATTTCTGAAAAAATTGGATTTTTTTTGGTTTTTGTGTGGCTTATTTTCCCTAAACAATATGAATTTAAGTTGGGGTTTTAATAATCTTGAATAAACCTCTTGTTCTTGAAGTTTATCCTTAATTACTATTGCAGCCACTGTGGAAATGTTTAAGATTTGATTTCTGTTCTTGGCTTATTTTTCCTTTTCCTCCATGAATACCATTATATTGTTTATCGTATTGTTATGAGTGGTTGTTTGATGTGCATCAACTTTTCTGTTTGAGTAACTTTTATACTGCCCATGCATGAATAGCTTTCTGCCTTTTCTATTGTAGAATCCTGACTATCTCACCATTGCAATACTCAGGTTAACAACAGAGACATATCTATTGCTGTCCTTAGGGAATTTATATCGAAACACAAACAGGAGCATGGAGCAAAATTGTCTAGAAAGACAAAATCAGGGCAAAAAAATTCTTGCCCTGTTGTAGAAGAAGCTTCCAATGAATCTGCAACTAAAGATGAAAAGTCAAATGGAGATTGTGATGTTCATGAAGAAACATCACATGAATCTGGAATTCCTAATTTATCAGATGAACAAGAAGAGATTGTAGGAGGAAAAGAGCAAAGAGATCCCAAGCCGATTAGAGTTCTTGAGGTTCTTATAATTTCTTTGATTATTAAATTATGCATAATTGAATAATATTTCTCGACATATGAAGCATGGACAGTCTGGTTTGCATAACGTTTTCATGTTTGGAACACCCAGAAACATTGACATTTTTTAGATGCATAAACTGGAGTATTATATCTTTTTCAATTTGTTTTTAATTTTTCTTTTCTTATGAGATGTTGGGTCATTTAGGTTTTTCCCCCCAATTCCTTTATATACCTCTTCTACAGGACATTGCATCATTAAACAATATGTAACTGGCTTCTTAAATTCTTGTAAGTTTCTTATCAGTTACCTTCTCTTTCCTTTTTTATTTTAAAAATTCAATTATCATAATATAAATTGGATTTTAAAAATATTTACATATATATTTGATAAAATTATGTATCAAAGGGTGACTGTGCCATGTCCATAATCTTGTTCCTGTCCATTTAAAAAAAATGTTCACATGTTGTCTTGTGTGTGTGTGTGTGAGACTGTCTGTCTCTATGTTCCTGCTTCTAAAATGTTGTGTGTGTGTGTGCTTGTTTTATTTTTGGGATGTCTAATGTGGGATATTGAGATTATATATATACAATTTAACTCTTTCTGTGTACTTTATTAAATTTGAAGGCTTTGTCCGCATCGGGGTTAAGAGCCTTAAGATATGCTCGGGAAGTAGAAGGGATTGGTCAAGTTGTGGCCCTTGACAACGATAAAGGTAATTTCTTAATAATTGCAAATATAATAATGTTCTCTTAAGCATACATGTTTGTTTAAGTTTAGTTTGTTTTTTGGGACGTGAAAATCTGATCAATAATGAAAAGAAACTAACTTTTGGAACGATAGAAATTGTTGGCCTTGTTTTCTTTCTTAATTCAAGACAATTGGATAGGTTTTTTTTAATGCCTTTGGCTGATTTTAGGAGAGCATCTTATCCTTCTGCCTGTTGTATTTTTTCTTTTAGTTCGCCAATTGAAATTTTCTTACTAGAAAAAGCATGAAAGTAAATGACCTTACACAGTGTCTGAAGTAAATCAACTGTTTGTTGGGTTGTTAGTTCCCCCACATATCTTAATTATTTCTATGTACACACTTCATACAAGCGCCTAAGCGCTTGAGCTGGTTACTTATAAGGAAAAAAATTTCTTCAACGAAGTAATAAATTAGTGAAATACCACCTTAGTTGATACTTCTCCTAATACTGGTGGTATTTTGGCCCATTAGGATTGGAGCAGAGGTAGTTGGTGTTGATATTTTTTTTTCTCCCTTTTTACCTGTATTTATTTATTTGCTTCTTTGCTGAAAAGCATTTATTGATGTGTTATTGAACCTTAGAAATGGAAGATCCCTTTTAAACTGATCTTAAGATTTGCTCTTATTTACATTGATGGTGTTCCTTGTGTTAGTGTTTCTTGTTAGTGGTTACTACCTAGACGTGCTAATGATTAGAGTTTCCCTCTCTATCCTGCAGCATCAGTTGAAGCTTGTAGGAGGAACATCAAGTTTAATGGTTCAGTAGCATGTGAAAAAGTGGAATCACATCTTACTGATGCTCGCGTTTATATGCTCACTCACCCAAAAGAATTTGATATGGTATGCATACACCTTTTAGACTTGCAGGTTAACTCTCTAGAAATTTACATATAGGGATGTTGTTATTACGATCAATTTTCCTTCCATGTTATAAATTAACATGTCAGAAGATACAACCAACTTTATATGTAAGCTCTGACAAGACATGAATACATGAAAATACAACTTATATACTATTTCAGGTTGATCTGGATCCTTATGGTTCACCTTCTGTTTTCTTGGACTCTGCTGTTCAATCGGTTGTTGACGGTGGCATGCTGATGTGTACAGCAACTGACATGGCGGTGCTTTGTGGGGGAAATGGAGAAGTTTGCTACTCAAAGTAAGGTTTTATACAGTACTCTAGTTTTATTTAAAATTCGATTTAATAAGGTTCTGTTCTAAAAAATTCTGATTGATTCAGGTATGGTTCCTATCCATTGAGAGGGAAATATTGTCATGAAATGGCTTTAAGAATCCTACTTGCTTGCATTGAGGTATGCCCATCTTTTGTATATTCAAAAGTTGTCCATGAATTTTAATTTTTTATTACCACCTCTTCTTTTTTTGGTTTGTTTTTTAATTTAACATGCTGTAAAGGATCATGTATGAATGCATGCTTACGTTGTTAAAAGATGGTGATTCCGAATGGAGGCACCCATAGTATTGCGAATTAGAATGCGTTTCTTCCAATTACTAGCTTCTATCGCTCTAGAAATATTTTTTGTTAAAAGAGTGTTCTTGGGCTTTCATTGTCAGATAACAACAGTCAAGACAGAGTCAAGGAAGACTCCTCCCCGTTTTTCATCTCCACTGCATCTCACCGATGCCATATCCTTAATTGAAATTCAAACAACATCAACACCCGAAAACTAAAGGGAAACAAGAAAAATTACTAATAAATCCCATTGAGAGAGATACTTGATCCCATGGAAGATGACCTTACTGTTGCAAGACCAACTGATTCAGAACTGAGGCGGGAGGTAAAAGTAATGGAACAAAACACCCCCAGCAAGCTAGAAATGTAAATGTCAGTGACCGATTAACAATTTCAACGGCCACTGTTTTGACACTATCTGGCAGAGTATCCAGACCCACCACAGCTATAGCAGCTCCTAACGCCCCCATACCTATTCCACCACCTTGATATCCACCCTTGTAGAAGTCTCTAGCCATATGCCCTGACTCTCCACTCTTAAAGCAAGCAGTACCTCTACCACTGCTACCTTTCACACCCACCACCGTAACTGCCCCCATTAGATCCATATCCACCACTGCCACGTCTTCCTCTTTCACCACCTCCTCTACTGCTACCTACCACTACCACCTTCAAATATTCTTCCTCAGCCACTGTAGCCACCTCCTCCCTCACCTCCTCAACTTCCCTGAACAAAAGGCTTGCCACGACCTGTGATATTCACAGCCTTAGATCAGTAATCAGATATAGAGTTTGAAGTCTTATCACGAATGTTTAGAAAAGATGCTTTGATGAAGGTCAAAGGATGTCTTGGACCTGAATCTTTATTGTCAAATGGTCTTTGTTAAACTTAAGGTTTATTTTTAATCTCAGTTCTCATTGCTAATAAAGTCATTTTTTTTATCATAGGACCAGAGGAAGGGTTGGTCTTCTAAAATTGATCTAAAACGTATATAATCAACTTAATTGAATCTTTGGGATTTTTATTTCGGATCTATATGTTGTGGGTTTAGAATGGAGGGAAATGTCTTGATGGATGCCTTAGCTTTTCAAAATTTCTATTTTACAAGTGATAGACTTTAAGGTAGTGCTAAAATTTCTAGGAGCCTTAAGTAAGGTGATCTTCCATGTTTGACTGTTTGTGTATATTTAATATCTATGTACGTTTACTTGGGAGATGTTCTTAAGTAACTCATGATCGGATAGCTGATTGTGACATTGTTAATGGTTTTGTTATTGGAAGAAATTGGCTTTTGAAATATTTAAAGCCTCTCTGATTGTCCCTTTGGCTTCCACTTCTGAAATGTGTATCCAATCCTGTTTAACAGAAAATTTTAATTTTATTTTTTTATAATGAAACCTGCCTTACATTTCTTGGCATTACTACAATCAAAAGTATTTCCCGTTCATAATTTTTTTTCGTTTTAAATTATCTGCAGAGCCATGCAAATCGTTACAAAAGATACATTGTTCCCGTTCTCTCTGTTCAGATGGATTTTTATGTTCGAGTTTTTGTTCGTATTTATACGTAAGTTGCTTATACCTTTGAATTTATTATTATGTGCACTATTTTATTTGTTGTTAAGTGTTAACACATAGTCCACTAATTGGTTGCAGTTCTGCAAGCGCAATGAAAAATACTCCCCTTAAGCTCTCATATGTTTATCAGTGCACTGGTTGCGATTCTTTCCATCTGCAGCAGATTGGCAGAAGTGTATCCAAGGTATGCTTACTATGACCTGGTATTTTTTTTAACCTAGTATTTGTGTTTAAGTTTATTCATAATGATAATACCATCCAGTTTAACTTTCGAAAGTGGTTCTTCTTACAATATCTTCTGCTTACTGGGCTATTTTTACGTATTTTTTTAGTTCTTTTCTCCGATATCCTCTTTTTTGTACTCTTTTTCAATTTTTAATTAAATTTTTGTGAATTTATCTAAAAAAAATATCTTCTGCTTATTGATCACTGATAAAGCCTAAGATGGTGCTTGTTGATTACTCATGAGTCATGTCAACCTGGGGATAACATGTAATGTAACCCTCCAAAGAAGAAAGAAGGCAGAGAGGGCCAAAATTTCTCTATTAAACAGGTCTCTCTGAAAAAAATCCCAAGAAAGAATACCATAACTTTCATGTATAAAAGTTGAATAGTTGTGTCATTTAAACCCTAAACTTTTAATTTTATCCGCATAAACCTTGGACCTTTTTAATGGTATTAAATAAAGTTATAAATTCTTTAAGTAATGCAATGCAATGGGTATTTAGGGAGGAGAAGAAATCATGGGAGTGGCTCATGTAAATGCATCTTTTTGGGTGCAACTACCAATTTTTTTTTAATTACACTTTAGGTTTAATTATTAATAGTTGGCCCGCATACTTGTAATTAGGTGGCCCACATACTTGTAATTAGGTGACCGTGTGGGTTAGTAGGGGTTTGGGTATATGGTATACCAACTTTATGTGGCTTTTGGATTGCTTTTGCCACTTTACTGTATTGCTTTATTTTTTCTTTTTCTTTCACTATATCAATGAAATAGCCTTTGGAGGTGTTCTTTAAAAAAAATGTTCCACCTCTCTACTAGGTTCCAACACCGTTCCTGGAATCATTTCACATGAGAAAATTCTATAAAATGCGACGTCTTTTGCATTTTATAACAAAATGTGTGGGCTTTGACCTTTGGGTAATCTTCAACTTTTAGAACCTAAAGCTAACGCATCCATCACTAAAATTTGAAAATCACCTAAAGTCCACACATTTTGCTAAAAAATGTGAAGAATGTTACATTTAAAGAAACATCACGTATGAAAATGGCTTGTGTTTGAGACAAAAACTTAATGAAGGTGGAACATTGCATCAATTAAAGAAATTTAGGGCTTAATTTGATACAAATAAAAGTGCAGGGTCTAAATAACATAACCCCTTAACTTAAGGGTTTCCTCCTAATTTTTCCATTGTCTACTTCACAAAAAAAAAAAAAAAAAAAAAAAGCTCACAGGCCAATGGGACTATATTGCTTCAGTGTTCGTAAAAACACCAACCAGAACTGAAGCAATAGGAAATTCCTTTACAAGGGAGAATTAATTGAGTCAGAACCTACCATGGAGGAGAAATTACCAAGTCAAAGAATCTTCCCAAAAGTGAATATGGGACCCATTGACCACAGACCACTTGACACCCAATAGTTTGGCTGGCAAACCCGAAGAAATGGTCTCCAAGGATTTCTCCTAGTTCCATACCTAACAGAGTTAGCAAAGACCATATTTTACAATAATCTGATTGTTGTCACAGACAAGTTCATTATACGTTGTTCCGTTTGCTGTCTTGAAAGTGAATTTATGATACTTTGTTTCCATGCCCTCTGCGATGCCTATGCTTATTTGATTTCCTATACAGATTTGGCTTGGCCTCACAAACAAAGTTCTATAAAAAAGCTTGTAAGTTGCCTTGTTGTTTCTATTACTTCAAAGCCAAACAGGAAGTTCCTTATGTGACTATTACTAAGTTTATGCAATAGAAATATCGTATTCCAAAATTATATGAAGAATAGGTACAAAGGTCCCTTTTTATAACAAATGATACCTAATACAAGTTGGAAACCTAATTCTAATAAGGAAAGGAAAATAATAGATTAATATATACTAATATAAAAATAAAGATAAATCTATTTATCCAACATTCCCTCTCAAGCTGGTTTGAAAATGTCTTCCACGGCCAGCTTATCAATTATCAATTAATTTGACAAATTGCCCCTTTGGGTAGTCCCTTGGTTAACACATTAGCTATTTGCTCTGTTGTAGGAAGATAAGGTGTACAATTAATACCAGTATCAATGTTAAATCAGCAATAGACCCAAAAGCTTGTTAAATCACCAATAGATTCGAAGCAGGAGGTTATGAGTTCGAACCCCTATCATGACATTTTCTCCCCATTTATTAAAATTCCACATGATTGGGTGTTGTGCAATATTTAAGCCCACATGTGAGGGGCGAGTGTTGTGAATATATAAATGATTAAATTTGCCTTAGCCCTTAGCTTAAGCTTTTGGGTCTGTTGGTGATTTCCGACAAAACCAAAAAGAGACCGAGACAATGATTTATCAAATCATTGTGCCAATCTGAGAAGATGGAAAGTGAAAGAGGTACGGATTTTGAACTTCTTCCAGAAAGCTCAGACCGGTTTCTTTTCATGATTAGTTTACTGTGACTCTCTCCCCCCACCCCCAGTCTTTGCTTACTGGAACTGCCATGTTATCATGCAAACACTTTAAATTCCAAGTTTGCCTCCTCTTTTTCCTTCCAAATTGATGGGGAATATCCGAATATCTTGGTGCAAATCCCTTCATTCCCTTCTTCTTTCCATCTTTCAGTTCCACTCAACCTAAATGAGTGGATGTTTCATCCATCTCTATTCTAACTACTTCTCTTCAACCAAACATCACACAGAGTCACGAAGGTCCATCCATGTAGTTCTCATTGAATTTGGGGCATAGAGATTATTATATTTATCGTGATTATGCGAAGTCTATACTGTAGTACTTCTTCCCAGCTTTTGTATGTCTTTGTGTCCTTCCTGATTTGAAAGATGCACTCCTATGCTACATATCCAAGGGGTTCAATTCTCATGATAAATTTCCTTGTTTGTTTTGGTCTAATTCAATCTTTTTATTTTTTTAGGAGGTTTGGAAAAAGAGAAATACTTGGTTTTTGAGGATAGGCTGAGGTGCATTAGTGAGATTTGGAAGTATTTTATTTTTCATGTTTCTCTATGGGTAATATTTCTTCATCTCAGAAAATTAAAGCCTTTTTATACCTTGTTTGTTTCTCGGGTTGATTTCTTATCCTTCTCTTTTTATAATTTATTTTTTGCAATAAAATAACATTTTGTTTCTCCTTAAAAAAATAGATCTGCTTGATATTAGAATGAATTTTATTTTAAAATTCACCGTGAATGAATTCAATGATACTTATGCTTATTTGCTCTTCATATTATAAATAATTAGTGATTGGAGTTAACTGGAAGGTCAGTAATAATTTGCTTACAATATAGATTTTTATAGTTACTTGATGTGTTTTCTCTACATTCTTTTGCTCCCAGAACAACAGCATCAGATATTTACCTGGTTTTGGACCTGCTGTTTCTCAAGAGTGCAGTGACTGTGGGAAGAAATTCAACATGGGGGGGCCCTATCTGGTCTGCTCCTATTCATGATCAAGAATGGGTTACTTCCATACTTGCAGATGTGAAGTCTAAGAAGGACCGCTATCCTGCATATGAACGTATATCTGCTGTATTGACAACAATATCAGAGGTGGGGTTTATGTGTGGGTTTGGTATCATAGCTCCATGTTAAACTATTATTACAATATTTACCATTTGTCAATATAATTTAATTTTCCACCTCTTTCTGATAGAGAGAGTTCAATGAATTTACTTTTGTAATTTTTTTCAATTTATAACCTCATTGGGTATTATTGCATGAGGATCGTTCTTTGGTTAATTTTTTCACTCATGAATGATCATGTAGACAAGAAGGTAATTGTATCTGCAGGAATCTACCCATTTTTCTATAGAGTTTAGACAAGGATTATGTCAACATGAACAACAATGTTAGAACTTAAGACGTGTTTATTATCTTTTCCAAATGCTGTTGTATGTGGTGGTGTGAATGTCTTCCTGTTTAATTCAGATGTATTTTACGTTGCAGGAGCTGATGGATGTTCCTTTATTTTTGAGTCTGCACAATCTCTGTTCAACATTAAAGTGCACATCTCCATCAGCTGTAAATTTCCGTTCAGCAGTGATCAATGCTGGATATCGCATATCAGGCACCCATGTGAATCCTTTAGGGCTAAAATCAGATGCTCCCATGGATGTCATTTGGGATATAATGCGATGCTGGGTAAGGAGTCAATCACTGATACATCTTGTCATATAATTCTGTCATTCATGAACATAGCCCTGTGACGAAATGCAAGGTTCTCGATATTTATATGTATTAAGGTTATGGTGATCCTTTTTCATGTAGGTAAAAAACCACCCTGTAAAACCTCAACCAGAAGATCAGCCAGGAAGTGTGATTCTTGCCAGGGAACCAGTTCTTCAAGTAAGTTTCATTTCATAGTTGGGTCATAAGAAAATTGTTTTTGCAATTGTCAAACATTAAATTATTGGCATGCCACCAGATACAGATCCCAAGCACATACAAACATATAAAAAGAACTAACTCTTCTCTTTTGGCAGGCTAATTTTGCTAGAGCTGTGGCATCTCTTAGCAAGGCACAAGCAAAGAAAGTTGCACGCTTCCTTCCGAATCCCGAAAGACATTGGGGCCCGAAACTGAGGGCAGGTCGTCAAATCACCAGTAAGCACATCTCTCTACTGGGTGAAGAGGCAGTGAATGGAGCTCTCAACCATACGGATTCCGAAGAACCTGATGCAAAACGTCCCAAGGTAGAAGATCCAGCTCTGAATCAGTAAAAAAAAGTTCTCTCTCTGATTTTCTACAATGTTTCAAGTTTTGCAATATATACTTTTTAGTAGTTTATTTATTTGAGGCTCATATGGGTGGATAGCACATGAAATGTTTGTTGGGGAAAAATTTTGTTCAAGTTTGGGGAAAGGCCTTCTTAAAAATATATCATTTTTATTGTTCTGAAAAAGGGTTCAGATCTTTGTCTGAGATGGAGATGAATCATTGACAGGGAATGTACAAAAGGCCTTTCCCTCTTCCTGTTTGTGGCCTAATGTGATAATTCTTTGAGCAAAAGCAAGCTGGCTCTTTATTATATTTCTAGAAGAATTTTTTTTTAACATTTTTTAAAATCAGTTTAGTTGTATAAGACAGATTTTTTTTTACTATGTACAGAGAAATTATTGAAGTGTATTTGGAAGAGACCACATGAAACCAAATAATATTTTATGTTTTTGTTTCTTCAAAAAGAATTATTTGTAAACTAAAAATTATTCGTTATTTTCAAGAGAATTAACAGGTTTTGGAACTCATTTCTCAATATATCCTTCTGTTTTGAATTAATGAAAAAAAGGAAACAGACATGTTTCATCTATTATTATTATTATTATTATTTAAAATCTAAATCTAATCCTGAATTATATTTTAGAACTAGCAATTGAAATGGTGTTTTAATTTTAATTTGTTTGTTAACTGGTGCAAGTGATTGTTTTAAGGAGGCTTGTTTTTTCTCCATAATGGCCATTTAGATTTATTTTTAGTAAACTTTAACTATGATTTGGTTAGATAACCTTTATAAAGATTTTTTTTAAACATTTTTTTGGGTCAAAATTTTTGACCTTTAAATAGATAAACATTACATTAAAAGAATGAAAAAAAAAAAAAATTTATGTTGCAAGGTCTCATTATTGTAAAGTTTTGACATGAAGGAGGTTTCCCTTGATGATGTAGTAAGAAGTATATAATATTCTCATGATTAGAGTTGGAGAAAATCTTCTAGTGACCCAATTTTGTAGAGGATGGGGAATCTCCTAATTTCATAAACTAGGAGAATAACTAATAATTATTTCATCTCCCAACTTTAAAAAATTGCAATTTAATTTTTGAGTTTTGAAAAACAGTTCATAATGGTCTATGTTATGAGTTTTCTTATTTATAATAATACGTGTTAAGTGGTGACTTAACATTTATAATTTATGTTTGGTTTTTTCTCTCTCATATTTTAATACTATTTTCTCATTTTTGCCTTTGAACAAGTAAAAAACAATAAAAATTTGAATACAAGGTAAAACATTAATTAAACGAACCCCACACCTCATCATTTAACACATTCAATTTATTTTTTTTGTTACTTTCACTGATTGAAAACAAATGAGATGGATTTTTTTTTTTTTGAAAATTCAGCGGGTTACATTTTGAAATATATGGATCAAAATAAAAACGGAAACGCAGGGATCAAAAAAGATAATATAACCTATTTTTAGATCGCATTCCACGTTTATTGTTTTTATTTTGGTCATGATAAGTTATTAGCATTAGAGAAAACAACGCGACTAGACGTGGATGTATCTCCATGCGCGCCTCATTAACTAAATCGGGATGAAAGACATGTTTGAGAATCAAATTCTATTTTTTTTTCGTTTTTATTATTTTATATTTAATATCAATTCAAGTGTATTTTTAAAACAATTATCAAGCTCATAAAAATTGAATGAGATTGATTGGATTTTAAAAATGAAAGAGATTCTCTTAACATGGGAGAAATCATTCTCCATTTTAACTGGATTCCACATTAGGATTCTATTACACTATTAAAACTAACCAATAATAAAAATAGGAAAGTAAAAAAAAAAAAATCACTCTCATTTATCCTCCCTCTAAGTAAGCATAGCCTTAGTTTCATTAAAAAAAACGTCCCTCTTTCAACTCTATTGAAAATAACAAACAAATGTAATTCTCCCTATTTCAACTCTATTCTTTGTGACTTATTGTGTATTTCAACCCAATTTTGTTGTTCTCTTTTTATACACCATGACCATCCCATAATCTAAATAAGGTGGGTTTTTTTTTCCTCCTAACAATTCTACTCTTGAACAAAAGACTACCAAGTCTCCTCTCCACCTGTCTATTCAATCTAGGCCATCTCCCTTTTTTGGAGTGTATCACTTGTCCAATAGCGCTTCACCGCGAGATCAGGTCTCTTAGGCTCACCACTTTATTCGATATCAAGAAATACGTCCATATGGTTAACTCTGGGGCATGACTCTAATACCACTTGTTAGGGACAATAAACCCCCCTATAATCTCTATATTAGTATGATATTATCTACTTTGGGCTTATACCCAACAACTTTGATTTTGGTTTTACCCAAAAAGTGCAATACCAATGAAAATGTTGTCTTCTCCTTGTATACTCATGATTATCCCTTGGTCTAACTAATGCGGGATTATGTCTGCTCCCAACACCTACCCATTGAGAGTCATTTCTTCTTATAGTCTGAGGTTGTGAAGTTCGGGTTTGTATAATCATTATTTGAATGCAATAAAATATGGATCTAGAAGCTTGAATTGATGTAACTTGTGTTTAATAAATAAGTTATTGTATAGATTTTATGTTGTTAAATTCTTTTAAGATTCATGATTTAAAACTCATAGATTTAAGAAAATCACATTCGAAGTATTTATCTACCTAGGTTAGACAAAAACCATACCCACCCCAACCATTCATATGCACTTTTTTTTCCCACTAATTTGAAGTTAATTAACAACTGACAAAATTATCTTAATGATGTAACAAATCAGTAACTTAGTTATCATTCACATTTATTCTCATATTAGCGGGTGTTTAGGTTGGGTGACAGTTATATAAGAAAATGAGTAGTAATATTTTATAAAATCATTCTCATATTTATTCTCATTTTCTTATATAAAAGGATTTCACACCCACATTATTTTCATTCCTACACATCACTTTACCAAACCCCTAAACCAAATACCCTAATTAACTATATTACATAACAATATAAAGTACACTAAGCTTTCCATCTGTCATGTCAGATTAGAATTGGACTAAAATCAGATTGATTTTGAGTGACTTTGATACTATCAAAGTTTTAAAAATAATTTTCATATGAGATGGATTTTTGCAAGGGAAGTAGAATTTTTTAACAATATTTATAAAAATATCCACTCTTAAAAATATTTATAAATCTACTAAATTTTGATCTGATGAATTAATGATAAATATTGAATTACTCATTTTTACACTAAATTTATCACTGATTCATATATTAATCATTGATTAACATAATAAAAATTTCAATAATCGTAAATAGTTTTAAGTGATGATAAATTTATAAATATTGTATCAAAATCTACTACAAGATAAAAAATTTCTGAAAAGAAATATAAATACTGTAATTTCTCATTAATTCCTCCATTCTTTTTTCTCTAACTTGTTAGAATGTTATTATACATCCTCAATATATCTCTAACACTAGCTATAATTATCTCTCTCTCCTTATGTACATTGAATTTCAATATCATTTCTATTATTAGTTTAGTCAGTGAGATGAAACCCTAATGTGGTACCCACTTGGGGCTTCAACTCTTGGAAATTTCATCAACTTGTCTCCTCCAACTTCTTCCCACCTGTAAAAAATACAATGACGATACCTTTTTAGTCTTTAAGCCCCGTTTACTTATCAGGAATGAGAATAGAGAAATGAGAATCAGTTTTTTCGATAATTTTTTTTATAAATTACCTGTATTTAGTTACAAAATAATGTAGAAAAGTAGAGATTTCTGCAATTCCCAATTCTTTCCCAGGGCAATGTCTTGTGCCTCCTCCAAAGATGAAGAAGTAATTATGAGACTCCAAGTTTTTATCCTGAATTTTTTGCAAAAAGGGACATAATTGTCATTTCACAAGATATTTTTCCAAATAAAGAGAACTATTTATTTATTTGTAAAAGTAACCCACCAGCCATCTCCATGGGTTAAATGTCAAAGGCTCAGGATAGAGAAATGGGTCATAGTTTATCTCTCTTGTATACACATAAATCCTCCATCCTTTTGGAATGACAAATCCTGAAAAAAAAAAAAAAATTGTGACTTTTTAGCCCACTTTTCAAGTTTTTTTAAGAAAACATTGTAATGAGGAAAAGAAGATCTGGCCATTCTTTATGAGCCTTATCTAAAGATGACCCACCAAAGAAAGGGATCTACTAATTAGAAACTAGTACAAAAAGGTGAAAAAAGGAGGTGAAATTGGTAAATGAAAAAGAGGATCTTGAGCCCCTAAATACAACAATACAATAAAGTTATAGCTAAATAGTCAATATTTAGTGGCATTAAAGTTTTTGTGCTTTTAACGTGTTTGCTCGGGGTTTGGACAAGGGATTTAGGCTACATAAACTCATTCTTTTTCATAATTTCAACGTATGACTTAACAAATTTACTGTTCAACACAATCCAAACACAGACTTAATAAACCCGACAAAACCGGCATACCAAACACTCAAGTCTCATGGATATCTAATTTTATAAAGGGTAAATTTTTTTTAATGCAACTCACCATTAAGTTCCATGTCTTTGGTAGTTTTTCTCAAGACCCCATTAACAATAGTGGCCAATCTTGATGTTTCAAAAATCACCTAAACAATTAATAAAAAAAAAAACAGAGCAAATTAGCTTTTACTTAAAAACTATAAAAAAAAAAAAAACAGAGTAAAACAGAACATCGTTGTACAAAACACTGCAAAAAGCAATTAAAAAAAAAAAAACCTTACCGCACGAGTGAATTTCATAGCTTTAAGATCATTCCAATCAATTGGGTCCTCAGGATTTTTCCTCTCTCTGATAGCTAAATGCTCTTCCTGCAAAAAAAAAAAGTTAATATTTTTAAAAAACTAAAAACAGAGAAAAAGAAAAAAAAAACTGATTTCTGTTTTTGTTTTTGTTTTTGTTTCACTTACTCTAAGTTGTTGAAGAACTTTAGGATGATCATGGAGATATTTAACAGCCATCATAGAAGTAGTAGAAACAGTTTCATAACCAGAATATAAAACAGTGATTATCTGATCAATAATCTCTTCATCATTAAGCTTATACTTATTATTCTCTTCTTCACCCATCAAATATCCTAGCATATCTTGATGAATTTCTTTTGAATCTCTTCTTTCCTTTATAAGCTTTTGCAATAACTTTATTATATTCTTTCTTGCCTGAAAAATTCCAAAAAATCCCAAATCAGAAACAAACAAAAAATCACTAAAAAAAAGATGAAAATGAAAAAAATGAACTTTGAATTCCCCACCTGAATTCCTTGGCGATAATTAGTGCCAGGAAGATCAATAGGCAAGGAAATAGTTCCCAAAACCAGCTTGAAAAACTCAGGAATGAATGATTCAGACAATGGTCCAGATTCTATGCCAGCTATCTGTTTGAGAGATGAACGAAGAGCCATCTGAAAATAAAAAGAGACGCGTTATTTTAGAGTAATGATAACTAACCAGTTGAGCTATACTCGTGTTGGCAAAAAAGACGGGGTTGTTAATTATAGTTACCTGTTTGGTCTTGTCTTGAATATTGATGATTTTGCTATCCCAATTACTCAAATGGGATCTGATAAAATCATCAATTTTAGGCAAAATACGATCTTTAATCATGATGGGGCTGACAATGGAGAGAAGAGCACCTCTCATGAGCTTATGAGTTGAGCCATGAACAGCAGCAATGTTGGATTTGCCAAGAATATCAAGCATAGATTGAGGATAGCCAGGAATTAGACCTTTTGATTCATTCATTAAGATGTATTTGTTCATTTCTGGATCCATTGATACAATTGTTGGACATCCCAGAATGTGTGATTTGAAAAAACTTCCATACCTGTTTTTTTTTTCCCAAAGAAAGTATATCAGATATTTGTGGGGGAGAAAATAAAAAATAAAAATAAATAAACTTTTTTTTAACTTAAGACTAAAAACCCATGTGGAGGGAGGAGGACCTACCCCACAAAAAAAAAAAAAAAAAAGACCCAGAAATCAAGAAGCATCCTTCAAAATAGAAGATTTGGAGCCAAAAAGATATAGAGAAGAAAGAAAGAAGACCATTAAAAACAGATAGTGGGTGTTTTGGCTCACGGGTTTGGACAGAATTGTAAAATCAAGAGATAAACACCGGTTAAATTTGTATAACCCAAATCCCTTGTCTAAACCCGCGAGTCAAAACACTACATTATAAAGATGAGAAAGAGATAGAAGGCCAATAAAAAACCGACAGTAGGCGTTTTGACTCACGGGTTTGGACCGAATTGTAAAATTTAAAGACAAACACGGGTTAGACTCGTGTAACTCAAATTTTCAAAACACCCCATTTCAAAGATGGGAGAGAGAGAGATTTACCTAGCTCTTTGAGATTTCATAAAGTTAGGACCTTGTTTAAGAAACTCAGTAGTTTCACCAAAAACAGGCCAACCCATTGTACCAGGAGGGAGACCTTTCTTCCTGTATCTAACTTCATTCCATCTCAACAAAGCAGAACAAAAACAGAGAACCAAAACCATCACAATAAACACCATTAAAACAGCCATTATTGATTCTCTCCCAAAAAAAAAAAAACAACCTCAAAACTTCACAAAGAAAGAAAGAAGAAAGAAGAGAGAAAGAGCTGTTAAGTATTGATTCATGAGAGTACATATACATATATATATATATAGACCTCTGAACCACCGCGTGTGGGAAGATAGAGAAAGAGAAGGGTCAAAATTGTAAAAAATAAAGATCCCTATAAGGGGAGGGACCCTACTAATATATGAACCCAAACTAGGCTGTGGCTTCAAACTGTAAAAATTTAAAG
This sequence comes from Gynostemma pentaphyllum, assembly GCA_028015215.1. Classification (NCBI taxonomy): domain Eukaryota; kingdom Viridiplantae; phylum Streptophyta; class Magnoliopsida; order Cucurbitales; family Cucurbitaceae; genus Gynostemma; species Gynostemma pentaphyllum. Next base: position 42,809,867 of record CM051345.1, on the reverse strand, counting down.
GCTTTTAACCTCTTCCTCTCATATCAGAACTGGTTCAGTTTTCAATAAGCACTCTAATCAACCATGGTTTTTTAAATTTTTTAATTTAATAATTATAATTGTTAATTAAAGGAATATTGTTTTTATTATTTTATACCATACATTTGTAAGAGAATTCAGATCTATCATGTTTGGTTGGGGTTTAGTGAATGAGTTTAATCATATTTCATTTTTATTTTACATTTTTTTTTTCACATTGTTATTACTTTCTCAGGTTTACTATTGGGTTTGACATAAATTTTATATCTCATTCTAATACATTCACATTAATTTTAATACCCATTTTCTTCTCACACAATCCAAACACATTTTTTTCAAACTCAAGCACACTTCACTTTTTCAGATATCACAAACTCTGACTTCACTTTTCAAACCCCCCAACCAAACACATCAGGGAATGTTTTGTACATGAGAATGAGAATCTGATGTCTGATTTTAAGAAGCATGTGTTTGGTAGGTAGAAATGAGGATGTAAAAATTATTTATTTTTTAATGTAATTACTTTTTATATTTTTAAAACTAAATAATATGATGTGAAGATAAATTACATTCTACAATAATATAGTTTACTTAAAAATCACTTCATAACAAATTTAGAAAGAAATTTTTTAATTAGAAAAATGAATCCTTTAAATTAAAGGAAACTTTAATATTTATTTATAATGGGTTTAATATGCCAATATAAATAGTATGAGGTTAAAAAGATTAGGAATGTGATTCCCAATCCCAAACCCCCGTATATAGGGGATGTTTAGATGACGAATTTGTTTCGTAAGTTTTACGGTACATCATCTATACTTTTTAACTTATAAGTATATTATATAACAGTGAATTTTTAATTTTTTTTCATAATTTCAAATATAAATTCAGATTTTTAAAATAAGAACTACACAACTCCAGACTTCACGATTTCAAACAACATAAACTCATACTTTTTAAACATGCAATCTTAATGCACCTGGTTATTTGATACACAAGAATAAGTTTATGAAACTGAGTCCAATATTTAGTTGGTGTCTATTTTACTAATGATAATAACATCAATTTCTCTGGTTTATCATTATCAACTCATTTAAAAACATCAAAATCTCATATTACATATTCTTATCCTCGCAAACCAAAAGTGCTCCTAAACCATAGTTGTCAAAATATTGCTATTACTTTACTAACTTCCAAGATTTTTTAATTTTAGAGGCCCACTTTACAATTTATTTATTTTATATTTCATTCAAGAAAACTTGTTTATGATTGGTTACAACTTACGAGAGGTTGGTTTAGGAGCAAAAATTACAAATGTGTTGTCCTTTTAAATTTCAATAATCCATTTCCTTTTTTCTTACACGAAAAAAAAAAAAAAAAAAAAACAACCCTATAAAAGACAAACAATTGCTACTTTTCAATTTTCCTTTTGTTTATCTTTTTAAAGTAATTGTATAAATACAATATTCATTGGCAGACAGTAATTTTAACTTTCTACACTTTAAAATTTTATTATAATTTAAATGTAATCTTTTCATTTTATTTAAAAATAAACTCAAATCTTACTAATAAATCATATGAGATATGAGATCACACATCGTCTTATTGATCATAACTTCTTGCAAAATTTCATACCACACACTTCAATCATACCATCTTCTCCCTAAATAATTAAACATGCCACTATTATATACAGTTTAAAGCTAAAACTAGTAACACTCAAATTTTAATCTTTAAGTTGATAATTACCTCTAAAGTTTAGGGATAAAATTGATATTTTCTTTGATAATTTTTGGACAATTACTCAAAAAAGAACAAATTCATTGAAAATAATAATGAAAAATAATCAACTAGATCATTAACTTATTGAACTTGAACTTAAAAGGTAAAAAACTAAACAAATTCCTTAAAAATATCCATAAAATAGTTCAATAATTTATTCAACTATAATTATGCTATTTGAGTAATTTTTAAAAATTATGATATTTTAGTAATTAATATGAAGATTTATGCTAATTACAAATTCTATAATTTTTATACAATATTTAAGAGAAAGGATTCAACCTAGAATCTTTAGAGGGAAAGTCAATAGATGAGTTATAGAGGGGGGAAATAGGGGTTTCTATAAGTAATGAAAGAGTTAAAAGGCACATGCAAACCATTTGACCAAAAAAAAAAAAAGCATTTCAATTTCCAGTTCTTCACATGACTGTGAAACAAACAAGTATCTCTCCTAATGGAAATTTACATTAACCCCACTACAAGACAATTTCTTGGGTTTACCATGTGATTGTGAATAGAGAACGAGAGAGAGAGAGAGAGAGAGAGAGAGAGAGAGAGAGAGAGAGAGAGAAACTTCTATAGTTCAATTCTAACTGAAAGTTTGTAACTAGAAACTGCCCCTTGTTGCATTTTTATAGCTATGGACTGAAACAACCATTCTTTTATTGCAAGAGAACCGAGACATTGAATTAGAGAGGGGACTCGAAACTTCAAGAGTAAAAAAGAAACTATCTGATGCTTAATTTAATTCAGTTATATTTAATTATGATGATTGATGTGAACTACTGAGTTAATTGATTATTTCTATACTAATATAATAATATGTAAATTAATTAAAAACATTTGCTTTCTACTAATCACATCAAATTGACTTACTTTGGATAGGAGTTTTTGGACTGATTTTTAAATGGACAAAAAATGATCTAATTGTTCTTCTCACTCTTAACTAAAAAACACACTTTAATCATAGAGCAAAACCTTGACCTTCCTAGATGCCTCAATGATAGTCAAAAAGCTATAAAATTTAATTTAATGTTCTCTAAAGTTTCTTGTGGAGCTAAAATGCATTCACTTGCTCTTTTAAATACATTTTTATGCTTTGAATTTTTCTTTGAAAGGAGGTGTTGTGTGGGATTCTAATCACATTTCTGGTAATCTTAAATTCAGAGTAACTATTTAGATTAACATCTTAAATTTACTTTATGTACAAATAAAAATAAATTTTTATTGTATTTTATTTAAAAATGTATTGTTTAGTTTAATTTAATTTTATACCATTATTTAATTAATAAAAAAATAATAAATTAATTAAAAAACTAAATCATATTTTACAATCTCATTCTTGCATATCAAACATAGACATCTAATTTTCAAGTATATCCCGATCTCATACCTAACACATGGAATTTTACAACTTGATAAAAATGTCTACGCACATCATCTAAGCACAGTACCTAGGCACGCCGTCTGAACACAGTATCTAGGCACGCCGTCTGAGCACAATGCCTGGACATGCTTTCTAAGCACATTACTTGGGCACGCCGTCTACGCACAGTGCCTGGTCATAAAGTCTACGCACTTGGCAAGATATGCATACGCAGTCTCCAACACAGAATTACGTACTTGAGATCGAATACAAGCATCCACTTGGAGAATGACACGTGGCGTGACCGACAAGCAACACGTAATTGAGAAGCAATACATGGCCCAATCCAGACGCGACATGTGGCACAATAATGTCATCAATTATTCTTCTATAAATAGGAGAATGGATGAATTCATTAGGTAACTAATTCTACTCTAATTCTCTTTGACACACTAGCTCTGACGTGCTCTGTTCCTTTTCTATGCAAGTACGCTTGTCAACTACCCAGCACCTCTAGTGTAGTGCACGACCTCCGACTCATCTCATCTTCTAAGTTCATTGCTTACGTGGAAGCTCTCCATTTTTAGGCAACAACAGTTCACAATTATAAAAACGAAGATTAATTTGAATTTTAAAATTTTTTATATCATCTCTTTCTCATATGTTGGGTAATTTAATTGTCAGACAAATAATAGTTTTCTTTTATTGTGTGGCAATATAGAAAATATACATTTTCTTTTTACATATATTACATTTAATTAGAAGAGAGGAGACTAGAAATTTTGAACATAGGAGATAGTACATATATCTGTAAATAGGTTTGAATACATATATTTAATAGAAGAATTTATTAGGTCATACTTACTTTCAAAACAAAATAATTTTTGATAATTTTTTATGCATCCAATCTGGCAACAAATCCTCTTTAAATGGGATACAGTAACCATGTATAAGAACTTGAGCACGAATTAATGGACATAAATCAAGACATATAAGGATAGCTATTAAATTAAATTAAATTCAGATTTATTATGAACCTGCAATATTCTAAGGGCATTTTGATAAATATCTTTCGCTTATTTTAAAGAAAATAAATAAAGAAATACTTGTTTGATAACCACTTTATATTTTATATTTTTGAAAAAAAATGATCAAACATGTTTGTAAACAATTTTTATTTAAAGGGAATAAAAAATAGTTACAAAATAAAAACGAAAAACTGTTTTCAAAAATTACTTTTAAATTTTTTTTAATTTTATTGTTAATTAAAAAAAAACACATTTTTTAAAATTTGAAAACCAAAAATATAATTGGTTATCAAATAACTCCGCCTTTTAAAAATAAAAATCAAATATAGAAAAAAAAAACACATTTTTTTAAATTCAATAAAACATCAATTTTTCTTCTATTTAAATTTAGTGATAATTAAAAAAAAAAGTCGTAAAGCTTCACATAATGAAAGAGTGTTATTCCACTACAAAAAACAACACTTCTACCGACGCTCACATTGCCGACATTAACGCTTCACGTCGGCAAAGAGCACCATCACCGACGTCATGTCGGTGCTTCGTAAAGTTTAAAAAAATGAAACGGCATGACCGACGTGGCGTCGGCAATGCAAAACCTTGACAACTTTCTACGTAAGCAATACCGACGCCACGTCGGTGTAGCCGAACAAAAAAAAACTACGTAAGGACATTGTCGACACTACAAAAAAACTGTCAATTTGCGACCACAAAATTGCGACCAAATGATCGTTTTTTACCTAAAATGCGACCAAATAAGTGGTGGCCAAAAAGCTGGTCGGTCCTGAATTTGTGCGACTGGATAGTCACAAATATATGACCAAAAATTTTTGGTCGTAAAAAAGTCAACCTTTTAAAAATACGACCAGATGGTCACCTTAAAAGTGACCATATGGTCGTAATTTATCTTCAAGAGAAGTGACCATTTTGTCACATAAAAAAGTGACCAAATGGTCGTATTTTATGTGACCAAATGGTCACTTTTAGGCTCAGTTAAAATGCGACCAGATGGTCGCTAAAAAGTGACCATCTGGTCGTAATTTATGTGAAAGATAAGTGACCAATTGGTCACATAAAAAAGTGACCAAATGGTCGTATTTTATGTGACCAAATGGTCACTTTTAGGCTCAGTTAAAATACGATCAAATGGTCGCCTAAAAAGTGACCATCTGGTCGTAATTTATGTGAAAGATAAGTGACCAATTGGTCACATAAAAAAGTGACCAAATGGTCGTATTTTATGTGACCAAATGGTCACTTTTAGACTAAGTAAAAATACGACCAGATGGTCGCTTTTAAAGTGACCATCTGGTCGCATTTAAGAATTTTTTTTTTAAATTTAAATTTAAATAATTAGTTAATTAATTATTATTTATTAATTATTAATTATTTATTTAATTAATATTAAAATTTCATAAAAAAAATTTGGAATTAAAATAAAAAATATATATATCGTAACTAAAGAGGATGTCCAACTCCTCTGTAGTCAGGTCCGCATCAGGGGCAGCGCCAGTAGGCGTCTGCGGAGACCCCTCGTCACCCGCGTCGTCAGGCTCGTCTAACTGGGGAGGACGTCGTCTGCCCGTCATAATCCTACAACCAAAATAAACTAATTTAATACTAATTACGTATGTAAAATATTAAAATAAATTTAATTAATTAATTAATGAAATAATGTAAATTAAACTAACATAAATTAAGTAAATAATTTAAAATAAACTAATCAAATTAATTTGAATAAAAGTAAATAGAAATTAGATTAATTGAACTAAAATTAATTCAATTAAACTTAAGATTAATTAATTAAAACTAAAATAAACTAATTATTTAATTTGAAATAAAGTAAAGTAAAATTATATTAATTGAACTAAAATTAATTGAATTAAACTCAAATTAATTTAATTCAATTAATTTTAGTTTCAATTAATTTTAGTTTCAATTAATCTAATTTTAATTTACTTTAATTCAAATTAATTGATTAGTTTATTTTAGTTTTAATTAATTAATCTTAAGTTTAATTGAATTAATTTTAGTTCAATTAATCTAATTTTAATTTACTTTAATTCAAATTAATTGATTAGTTTATTTTAGTTGTAATTAATTAATCTTAAGTTTAATTGAATTAATTTTAGTTTCAATTAAACTAATTTTAATTTACTTTAATTCAAATTAAATGATTAGTTTATGTTAGTTTTAATTAATTAATCTTAAGTTTAATTGAATTAATTTTAGTTTCAATTAATCTAATTTTAATTTACTTTATTTTAAATTAATTGATTAGAATACTTAAACAAAATTATTCTAATTAATTAATCTAATTGTACTTTACTTTAATCAAATTTAACTAAAATTAAGTAATTAAACAATTTTTATTTATTCATTAAACTAAAATTAATTAATTAAATTAGTGTAATTAATTAATTTAAACTACTTAAGTATAATTGAAGTTAAACTATTTGAATTAATTACCCTACTTTAAATTAATTGATTTAATTAAAGTAATCTAAATTACATTAATTAAACTAAAATTAAAATTTAAACTAGTGTAATTATAAATTAATTTAGTTTAATTTTATTAAATTAAAGTAAACTATCTTAAATAAACTAAATAAGTAATTAAACTAAATTAGATTAAGTAATTAAATTAATTACTACTTAAATTGAATTAAAGTAAACTAAGTTAGATTAATTAAACTATTAGATTAATTAAACTAAAATTACTTAAAGTAACAAAATTAAACTAAACTAATTAATTAGTTAATGTAAACTAAAATGCTATGAATTAAACAAAAGTAAACTAAGTAATTGATTACACAAATTTAGATTCATTAAACTAAAACTAATTAAATTAACAAAACTAAACTAAACTACTTAATTGAAAACTAAAAACTAAAACTAAGTAAAATAAATTCTTAAACTAAACTTCAATTTTATACGAAAACTAACCTCGTAATAAAAACCGGGATTGGGTTTTGAGGGTTTTAGATTTAGAGTAAGAACGGAACGGAACGGGGAAGAAATAACGGGGAACGGGAGAGGGGAAAGAGAGAAAAGAACAAAAAGAGAGGAAGAAAAAGAGAAAGGAAGAAAAGAAGAAACGGGGGAAAGGAAAACTGATGGGAATTTAAATCAGATTTTGCGACCAAATGGTCGCAAATATGTAATTATGACAAGAAGCGAAAGGTCGCGCGTGTTGGGGAAAATGGTGACCAACTGGTCTCATTTCTTGAGATATTTGCGACCATATGGTAGCATTTCATGAAAAAGCGACCATATGGTCGCCACTTTACCATGATCCAGAACAGCTGTCATATCACGAGTCCCATCAATAATTGCGACCATTTGGTCGCAATAATGAAATTCACCGCAAATATTGCGACCAGATGGTCGTAATCTTTAAATTCACCGCCATAAATTTCATGGAAATTTAAATTTACCGCTCATTTTTGCGACCATATGGTCGCCATTTTACTTATATTTTTTAAAAATATAATTATAAAATGCGACCAACTGGTTGCATTTCACTTCTAAATTACTACCATGTGGTCACCTTTTGTGTGAAATTACGACCACATGGTCGCAAATATAAATATATATTTTTTTTAATCTTTCCTTAAAAGAAATAGTTTTAACTATTTAAACACATACACACACATTTGAATAATCAAGTTAACGAAATATCTCATTCATCATCGTCTCCAAGAAGTCCGTCACATACAGTCTTCTTCTTCTTCTTCTTCTTCTTCTTCTTCTTCTTCTTCTTCTTCTGTTTCTTCATCAGATTCATCGTCTCGAATAAATTCAGCATCAATGTCACGTGCGTGAGAAGTGGAAACATTTATATCATCATCATCATGCAATGTTATCGTTCCATCGTTCAAAAGACGAACAGTACTTGCATTCTGACCATCGTCGATTGCACGAGATCGTATCTCATCTTCTTGAAAAGCAACAGCTTCTTCTGCGTGGTCGTCTTTCTCGGACAAGTTTTCTTCTACCTGGCGTGGTTTAACTTTACAAACAACTAACCAATCTGTCAGATCTCGTCTATTAATCGGATAGTTCAGGTAATAAACTTGAATCGCCTGTAAAGCCAGGGACGAACCTATCGGCGGTGCGCATATGCTTAGACTTCTTTACCTCAACGATTTGTAAATGATCAATCTTACGGACTCGCCTCCTGGTTGTCTCGAACCAAGTGCGATTGAACAGACAATGCGTTTTAGCGTCGGACTTGCGAATTGAATCTCAAGAATCTCATCGATTACTCCAGCAATCGTCTTCGTTTGTCCTAACACCGTGACCTTTTATGCAAACACCATTGTTGTTTGTTGCCCTGTTCACCGAATGCGCCTTCGTTTGAAATCAGAATCGTTATCGACGTATCCACCATACGACCTTGCTATCCGTCCAGGTCCCTTTGCCAAAGAAATGATGCGAGGATCATCCACCGGTAATGTAGGGGAGTCAACCTGTGTCATTGTCCACATACAGTAATGTTAGGAAGATAGTAATTGTTTCAACATAATGCAATGGTTGTTTGACAATTTAAAATAACTCACGTATGCACTGAACCAAGAACGAAACTCTTTGTCGATTATTGACCCCTCCTCAGCGTCTGTAAGACCAACTCGTGTCATTCGAATGTATACGTTTAGAAATAATCTGTATGTTACAAAAATAGTTAGCAAATAGTTTATAATTGTTTATGCGATGGAATAATGTTAACTTACAAACTCACTCTATGTAAGGCTCGATCTCTGCGCAGTTGCATAACACGTATGTCTGCATTATGTGATACTCGGGAACCGGTCAACGGCCTTGCACCGATCTTCCAACCGGTCATGCCAGGTTCCGTAAAAATCGGCAAGTAGTTCATGTCAACACCTTCAAGTAAATTATTGACAACGTTTCGTTTCGATCGTCGAAACGCTTCGCAATGTGTTGATCAAAGTAGTATGAACAAAATGTGGTAGTCTCTTTGCGTCGGTCACGCACTACGGATAGATCCTTCTACTCGTGATCTATTTCCAACCATCTTTTTCAACCGACATAAGTACCTGTGGGTACAAAACATTATTAACATTCGATGATCACTGTACTGATTCATACGCGTACATTACAAAATAACTGTGCTTACCTTACAAAATAACTGTTTTTATAATGGACACCTCTGTTCATTTGCGACCAGATGGTAGTATTTTTGCTACCACCTGGTCGCAGTTTCCCGCTATTTTCCTCACTGCCCCGGGTCACATCAAGTCAGAATTTACGACCACATGGTCACTTTTTGGGTGACCACTTGGTAGCTTTTATCCCACCAAATTCTTTATCAATTATTGGTCCCAAAAAAATCACATAATTTGCGACCATCTGGTCACTTATAATTGTGACCAGTTGGTAGCTTTCTTCCCTCCATTTATAAGCTACCACTGCTCACTTTACGGTCACCAAAATTACGACCATCTGGTCACTTATAATTGTGACCAGTTGGTAGCTTTCTTCCCTCCAATTATAAGCTACCACTGCTCACTTTTGGTCACCAAAATTGCGACCATCTGGTCACTTATAATTGTGACCAGTTGGTAGCTTTCTTCCCTCCAATTATAAGCTACCACTGCTCACTTTTGGTCACCAAAATTGTGACCATTTAGTCACTTTTTATTGTGACCATTTGGTAGCTTTCTTCCCTCCAATTATAAGCTACCACTGCTCACTTTTGGTCACCAAAATTGCGACCATTTAGTCACTTTTTATCGTGACCATTTGGTAGCTTTCTTCCCTCCAATTATAAGCTACCACTGCTCACTTTTGGTCACCAAAATTGCGACCATTTAGTCACTTTTTATCGTGACCATTTGGTAGCTTTCTTCCCTCCAAAATTACGCGCCATTTTTTCCTACCAAGGAATATTTTAGTCACAAAAATGCGACCATATGGTCGCAAAAAAAGTGACCAAATGGTCACTTAGAGTCAATCTTCAAAGAAAGTGACCAGGTGGTCACCAGAAAACTACCATATTTTTTTGGTCGCAAATTTCTGGTCGCATTTTGACAGTTTTTTTGTAGTGTGACGTGGCGTCGACAATGACAGATTGCATTGTCGACGCCATGTCGGTAATGACAGATTGCACAACGCACCGTTTCATTTAATTGATTAAACGCGTGCATGAGCATTACCGACTCGACATGGTGTCGGTAATGGTGAAGCGAGGATAAAGGGGCAAAAAGCCCCTTTCCCCTTCATTTTCTTCCTCTCCTCAAGAACAGCCACTGCCTAGCTCAATTTCCCCACCAAAAAATTCAAAAATCGCCCCATTTTCTTCGATTTTTATTATTTTTCAGCCTAATTCTTTCATTTGAAGACTTGGGTTTTGATTTTCGAAATTATTAGGTATGTTTCCATTCTTTATTTCTCAAAAATAATGGAGATTTGTGTGATTTGGTGTTTAGGGTTTTTCTTCAAAAAAAAATTTTTTTGTGAATTTGTAGTTAGATTGTTGTTAGTATATTGTGGAATTTATAAATAAGGGATAGATTGATGTTGATTTTGTTAAATTTAGGATGCATTTTGTAGTTGTTTTAATTTGGACATTTTGTGAGTATTATGCTTTTGTTAATTAAATTTGTGCATTTTTTGTAGTTTTGTGAATTTAATGAGCATCAATTTGGTTTTTATATGAGTTTTGTGATATTGACATTTTAAGGTTTGTAATTTTGAATTTATTTCATAAATTTATATTGTTGAAATCTTATAGTATGTGATTTTAAGGTTTGTAATTATGATTGTATTTCATTGAATTTCTTAGTAGCTGTTGAACACATTCCTGTTAGTAGTCTCGTTGTCGGTGTTGATTTGGTTCCAATTGCTCCTGTTCGTGGTGCAATTTCTATTGAACAAGATATTACGAAGCCTGAATGTAAGGTCGGGCTTAAGAAGAATATGAACGAGAAAAGATGTGTTGTTTTTTATTTGATTTTGCATGGGGCTTCGTTTAAACTGGAGGTTCGTTTCTATTAGCTTCTGATTTAAATGTAATATGAATGTGATCTTTGCTTCTTGTAATGAAATCTTGCTGCTTTTTGCTCGGACTGATTCTGTGTTTATCAATTGGTTTGGTAATATTTTTAGTTAATGATAGTTTAGGCACGTTTTAAGAATCATGTAGAGCGCTGACTAAGAGAGGTTGAAACTTAGTTTGATTCAATTTTGTTTTCCTTTTAATACTTATCACTACATTAGCGGAATGGAGCATTGTCCTTATTAAGGTCTACAATTAAATTTTTTTTCTGGTATTTAGGATTTATTGCAGATTTATAAGGATACGAGGAATGGGATGTTGGGACCTGATTATTCAACAAAATTCTCTCTGTGGCTTGCATCATGAAGCATTTCACCTCGTCTTATACATGGAGAGGTTGGGTTTTCATTGTTTTTCTTTAATGACAATGTCTATGCATATTTCAAGACTGGGTTTACTCTCTCAGGTTAAGAGATATCCAATATCACAAAGAAGGTTGATTTGTTTTATTATTGTCTAGAGGGGATATTGTATTTTAGCATTTTTTCTCTTTGAAAGTTCAAATCACCATCTAGACTATTTATCCACTACCTTTCTCTAACAGGTTAAGATACTTTGTGATGATTTACGCAACTTGGGCATGTAAGATTTTAAGCATCTGTATAAGCAAGATGTCTTATTGTAGTCTTCCATTTTTTTTTTAATTTCTTAAGCTCTCTCTGTGTCTTTCTTTCTCTACCTCTCTTTAAAAGAAAATATTGGCAAAACTATAGTTTAGTACTTGAACTGAAGTTAATGGTTACGGGCATGATGTGTTGCAATCTTTGAGATTGGATAGGACCAAACTCATGACTTTGTTAGGGCATTGAACTGGAAGTTTCTGTATATTTCTCTATTTTTGCGTGGTTGTTGGCGTAACAAGAGCAGTTTTTTTTTTTTTCAAAAAAAAGTGGCGTCGGCAAAGGGTCCTTTTTGGGCTTTTAGGTAAGCCCATTGCCGACGCCGCGTCGGCAATGTGCTTACTTAATACCGACGTGGCGTCGGTGATAGTATCACCGACACCACAAAGCGATATCGGTGATAAGAACCTTATCACCGACGCCACGTCGGCAATACTAAAAACTAGCAAAGCCGACGTGGCATTGCGGACATTACGGCTGACGTAGACCTACTGTCGGCGTTGCTTATTGCCGATGCTAAGAGGCTTATTACCGACATGTCTCGGCGTCGGTAGTACTAATCCTTTTTGTAGTGTTCGTTGGTAATCTTTCAATGATCATTTTCAGAGAACTAAACTCCCAATTTTTTCTAGGTATCTGAGAAATTTACATGAATTTTATAATTTAGTGAAATATTTATAAATTTATTTAAAAAAATAAATATTTACAAAAATGTTAGAATTTCAAAACACGAGTATATCAGTCAGTAACTAATAGTATTAATAGTTCACTGATATACTAATAGTGATTGACTGATATACTTAAAATCTTTGAAATTCTAATATTTTAATAAATATTTTTTTTCTAATAAATTTGTAAATATTATAAATTTTTTTTAGGGTAAACTGCAAATAACACCCCTGTGGTTTCGGTCAAATTCATGAAAAGTCCTTGTAGTTTAAAAATGGAAAATCACACTCCCGTACTTCCAAATTATATCAATATGACCCCTCTCATTCAATGGTGTAAATTTTCTTTTAGCCATAACTTTTTCGTTTGAACTCCGATTTTGATGATTCAAGATGTTTTGGAATCCTCTTTTCGGGCTCTACGTCATGGTTATCTCAAATATTCAAAATTTTCAATAAATAACAAAGTTTTATTATCGTCAAAATATTTGGTATGGTTACATTAATTAACCCCGATGTTTACTGATGATTTAGAAGTTTTCAAGTGACCATAAAGTAGAGCTCGGAATGAGGATTCCAAAACATCTTGAATCATCAAAATCGAAGTTCAAACGAAAAAGTTATGGCCAAAAGAAAATGTACACCATTGAAGGGGAGGGGTCATATTGATATAATTTGGAAGTACGGGGGTGTGATTTGCCATTTTTAAACTACATGGACTTTTCATGATTTTGAACGAAACTATAAGGGTGTTATTTTCATTTTACCCTTTTTTTTAACATATTTGAAATTGCCCCTATCTTAAAATTTCCATGAAATTATCCAGGAAGCGGCTTTAATGTGGCTGCCTCACTTATGAGTGACATGTGTCACTTAAGTTTTTGAAAGATTTGCACCCATGACCACATTAATTCACTCAATTCCACTTTTCATGGTTGTTTTGTTTTTATTTCATAATTACCCATATACCACCGTTTTAGGGTTTTATACGGTTGCTGTAGAAATTTGTTATTACTAATTTGCCCTTATTGATTTTCCTTAACTACTCTTGATTTTTTACCGAATAATCATTGATTTTATTTCTTTTTTGTTTGTTTGATTAATTACTCCTTCAATTATGGGATTTCGTAACAGCCATATTTTCTCACGTCGATTTCTGTTTACACCTTCAATTGAGGGATTTTTGTAACAACCCTAATTTCTCACGAGGATTCCTTTGCATTGTGTTTTCTTTTTCATCTTCTTCGCTTACGTTTTTTCCTCTGTTACTTTCCGTCCACTGTTTCTTCACCATCTTCCTCGTTCCCCTATATTACCCTTTTTTCGATTCTTTCTGCCCACTCTTTTTTCACCATCCTTTTATACATTTATTCAAACATGAGATCAACATCAATTGACATTATTTATGATGGTATTTGGAACGAAGCTCACATTTACGAAAGTTATGAAATCAAATCTATGATGTATTTTCAAAACACTACATTTATTGATCTCGTCAAAAAGGTTCGGCGTAAAGTATCTTTCAACCCCGAATCTCATTGCTTGTTGATGGAAGTTATTACTAAATCTAAAGTGAGGGTTTATTTAGACGTCAAATCTGACAACGATGTTGCATTCCTCGAAACTTTCCTTTTTGATAATTATTCCGTTGTAGTGTCTATTGTGGTTGATGTTAGAAAAACAGTTTATATGCCTATACATGTTAACTATGATAGCAACATTTCTAATCCTTTGCTCCAATCTCAGCCAGTTTTTTATTTAGGTGTTTATAGCAATCCTGATGATTTTTATGTTGACGCGGCTCCCGCTGGTTTTGAGTTTATTACCATGGTTAATGTGGAATGTCCTCGTGAATCTTTTTATCTAAAAACTGACAACGCAATTTATGCTTCGAAGCACGTTTTGAAAAAAGCTATTAAAGTCCAGTCTTTGAAGCATGAATTCAATTTTCGTGTTGTCAAATCTGATAGGGGAAGATATTTTGCTTGTTGTAAAGACACTGAATGTACTTGGTATGTTAAAGCTTCTCCCTATGAGGGTACTGATTGGTGGACCATCAAGAAGTTTTGTTTACAACATTCATGTTCTGTGGACATCATCAAATCTGGCCACCCTCAAGCCACATCTTCTATTGTTTCTGATTATATCAGAGATTATTTTAGGGTTAGTGACGGGAAGTTTATGTCTTCGAATCAAGTCATGCACTTTATGCATAAGAGACATGGGATTAACATTTGCTATTCTAAGGCTTATCGTGCTCGCGAAATAATCTTGAAAGAAATTAGAGGCTGTCCTGTTGAATCATACGCTCTTGTCCCTAAATTTTGTTTTGTGTTAGGGGTACATAATCCTGGTTAGTTTTTTCTGTACTTTTTTTTTTTTTGGTATATGTACTTTAATATCAACATTTTTATTTTATTAACATTTTATAATTTGTAAACTGTTTTTTTAGGTTCGTATATTAGATACCAACTGACCTCTGAAAAAAGGTTCCAATATATGTTCATGAGTCTTGGTGCTTGCATTTCTGGATTTGAACATTGCAGACCTATTATTTCTGTTGACGGTACATTTTTAAAAGCTAAATTTGCCGGTACCCTTTTGACTGCCTGTGCCTTAGATGGTAATAATCAAATTTTTTCTATTGCTGCTGCTGTTGTGGATTCTGAAAACGATAATTCCTGGGAGTGGTTTTTCACACACTTGAATTCTATTTTAGGTGATAGGAGTAATTTATCTGTCATTTCAGATAGACACCCTAGTATTTTTAAAGCTGTTTCTAAGGTAATGCCTGGTGTTCACTATGGTGTTTGCATGCATCATCTTTATCAGAATATTAAGAGTCGTTTTCATAAGAAATCATTGGCTGAACATTTTATCCGTTGTGCCGAAGCGTATACTAAGGAGGAGCATGATTTTCAGTTTCATCAATTGGAATTAATGGATCCTAGAATTATCCCTTATCTAAATGACATTCGAAAAGCTGTTTGGTCTCGTGCTTATTTTCCAGTTGTTAGATTTAATATTATGACCACAAACATATGTGAAAGTTATAATGCAGTATTGAAGAATGCAAGAGAGTTACCTGTTGTTAGTTGTTTGGAGGAGATTCGTTTAAAATTGGAAGAATGGTTTTTCAAACGTCGTTCTGATGCATTTGAGTCTAATTCATCCATTACACCATGGGCTGAATCTACTTTAAGGACCAACATTGAAGGTGGTCGAAGGATGATGGTACACACCCTTGTTATTTTTTTTAATTTTTTGTATACTTTTTTATATATTGTTTATTTTTTATAAACATTTGCTTTTTTATTTCTTTTTTTAGGTTCGTCATTTAAACGATGTCGATTCTGTTGTTGTATCTTGTGAGATGGAGTATCGTGTAAACATTTTAAAGAAAACTTGTCAATGCAGACGTTGGAATCTTATGAAAATACCTTGTTCCCATGCATGTGCCTCAATTATATCCAGAAATCTCATTCCTTCAGAATATGTTCATCCTTCGTATTCTATTGATGCACTCCGTGGAACTTATGCCGGTACGATTTTTCCTATCGGTAATCGGAAACAATGGACAACTCCATCAGATATTGATGAAGTAGTGGTTTACCCTCCAGATGTACGTCGCCCAATTGGTAGGCCAAAGATGAAAAGACATATTTCACATCTTGAATCCATTAGTTCTGGTTATGGTTCGAAGACTTGTTCACGTTCTAGTGGTTCCGGTCACAATCGCAAAACCTGCAGAAATGCTATTCGTTACGATATCAACTGTTGGCTGCATTTATCTTTTATATTGGAATGTTTTTTATTTCACCATACAGTTTATTTATTAGTACCTAGGTACTTTTTTATTAACTTTTTTTTATACTTTTTCGTTCATTTTTTGGATGTGTTTTTCGTGTCATATGATATCAATTTCGGGATTTGTTTTTGATCTATGATGTTTGTTACGTTAGTAGTTGTTGCATTTTACTTTTATCAATAACTCAATCTGTTTTGATATGTGTTTTTTTTCATTTTTTTACTTTGTTTGTGTTCAGATCTAAATGTGTCCTTCGCATTTTACCATTTGTATAAGCCATTTGAAACAAAAAATGTTTCGAATCAATCAAAGTATGTATTGGTATTGCATATTGTCTTTCTATAATCCTCGACTTTTAGATAAACATACTTTGTTAAGATACGAATTAGACAGAACAACAGTTTACTTTATGTAAACATGTATTTTTCTATAAACAGTTTTTAAAAAACTCTGATATGAACATATTACTTTAGAAAACAAATGCTCAGAACAACAGTTTACTTTTTTTAAACTTGTATTTTTTTATAAACATTTTTCCAAAAACATCCAAATCTCTAAACATAAGTTTCCTTACATCACAATACTAAACCACATCAGTTCAACATAAACTTGAAATAGAAGATCAACAGAAACATAATATTCCAAAAATATAAAACCATAAGGCAGTCTTTCATATTATCCATATGTTATAAACTATTCATTTTGAGTAGGTGGGGTTAGTATATGCCACTTTGGTCCATCCTTTGTTTTATCATTTGATCCAAACTCTTCAGTGTATGGGTTTGAAGTCGTTCTGCCACCCCTCTTACTCCTCTTCGGCCTATTCACAACATTCATATTTTCCCCAACATCCTTCTTCTTCCTTTTATTACACCCCTTTTCCTCTTTTGCATCATTCTTTTTCTCTGCCACATGTTTCTTTTTCTCTTTGTTACCCATCTTCCCCTCTTTCTGTAAGGCTTTTGAACTCCCTTCCACATTTTCATAATCTGCTTGCTTTCCACCCTGATATTTTTGTCAAGATATAATTTTGTTACTTTTTTTAAACGTAGACTTTTATATAAACTAAAGTAGTAGAGCAATGTTTTACCTTATATAGGACTATTGATTGTTCCTTGTTTCCCAACCATTCTTCTAATTCTGCCGACATCTTCATAGGGGAAATGTCACTGCCACTTCCCCTTCTCTGTTCCTACATTTTATGTCAATCTCCTTGTTCAATATTACTTAAATAGACTATAGTTATTTTCTAAGGAGTAGAACATCATACCTCTACACCTTTTGTATTGGTCACGAACTGTCTTTCATCTTCATCATTTGTCAAGTCTACTCTTTCTTGTTCATTCACATTTTTTTCATTCTCCATCATAACCTCATCATCAAACACCTGCTATTCAACATGTTATTTATCTATTTTTAATTCATTATTATCAGAGTTATTTTCATTTTTTTATTCATAAATCATAATCATTTTCATATTTTTTTGTACACTTACCCCGTATCCATCTGCATCTTTTTCCCTTTCTTCAGTCCTACGCTCCTTTGAAACAATTTCATACAGATCATCTACTTTTTTCCTCAAATTTGTTATGCTTTGCTTCATCTGGAAGTTTTGATGTATTAGTAATTTGATATCTTCAGCAATTTCTGAATGTTGTTCGCCTGCTTCTTCGAAAGTTCTATATTCATCATAATGGCTACTTTTTCCTTCCTTCTTCTTCATTTTTTTCTTCATCTTTCTTTCTTCTTGTACATACTGCATATAATCCAATTCTAACTCTTCTTGTGTAGGCTTCATGCCAACAACAACCACCTGTTTCACCAGAGTTTTAAATTTATTGTTAGCAACAGTTTATTTTTTTATAAACATATATCAATTGAAAAACCTTTTCTAAACATATAAACATTTACTTACAGGATCAGTAAATACATCCTTTTCATACGAATTCCAAGTCCCTTGTTTATGGTAGTCCCAGTTCAACAATCTTGGAGTCGCATTTCCAATCCGTTTCGCGTATGCTGAATTCAATGATAGAGCAGGCAATATCTCACAAGCCCATACAATCAATGCTTGTGGAAATCCGAATATTCTTTGATATTTAACATCGGGGAACTCTCTTATTCTGTTTATGCTTGATACCAATAAGTTATAAGAAAGTCTACCCCACGCATATCCATTAAATGCCTCAAGATCTTCAACTAATCTGAAATGTTTCCTCTGTATTCCGGTCCCAACTTGCTTCGGTATTACCATGCACTCTGCCACATATAATTTTGTCATCTTCAAAGACAATTCTTCATCTGTAAAATCACAGTTCCTGAATCCCCAATCCAACTCCTTGTAGTCTATTTTTTTTTATTTTGAAAAAATAGTCTCCAACAATTCACTCTCTGGCAGAACGTCTACATCGATTGTCTTTACTGGATTACAGTTTAATCCCGTAATCAAACAGAAGTCGAACATAGTGAAGGTATATATTTCACGCCCCAACTTAAAACTCAGCTCATTTGGATTATCATTCTTCACGCTCCTCCCTAGAAGTTGTTGCATCAGTTTTGCAGGAAACTTTCTAATAGACATTTTTAAAATGTCCCTCAAACAGCATTCGTCTAACAAACTCTTTACCCTTTCAGTGCAAAACTTGTCTACATCTTCGATTATGTCGTACTTAGCATAAGCAACTGTTTTTTTTTCCTTATGCCAGTCTTCTGATTGAATCATGTAGTCATCCCCCTGCATTCGAAATTTTTTTTGACAGTACATATTCATTATTTTCAACATGTATCACACTATGAATGCAAATCAACACCATACCTTTTCTCCCCTTCTGACCTCATCTTTTTTCCCGAAGTAGTCATCAATTTTCTTCTTAGTTTTCTTCCCTTCATTCTGCATCATCATTTTATATCATCATGACTTTTTCTTCATCTCCTCATTGTTTCAACTTTTGAATATCATTCTTACCTTTCTTTTTGACTTCTCGATGCTGATGCATCCCCCTTCCTGTCATGCTTTTTCTACTGCTTGATCTCAGCTTTCTTTTATTCAAACCATCATTCACAACAATTGTTTCCTTCATAGCAAATGTTTATTTTTTATAAACATTTATTTTCACGCAAACATATTTTGTACAAATTAAACATTGTTACAAGCATATTTGTAATTTTCGAATTCACATACCTCATTAGTTTCTTCATCTCCTTTACCTCCATCGATTTCATCCTCTGTTAAGTTAATTTCTTGATCTAATTCTTCGTCCACCTGAAATCATATACAACACAAATGTTCAGAGGTTTTCTTCTGTGTTTCTTTTCCATTCTCAATGTAGATTGTTATTCTTAAAACACGCATGCATGTAAATCTGAGAACAATTTTACGATTTCAAAGGAATAAATACCTCTTCTTCAATTCGTTCTTCAACTATAGATTCCTGAATATCCATTGCTTCTCCATTCTTTTTTCCACCTCGTCCACGTTTCTGTACAACGAAGGCTTTTTGTTCAATCCCAACTATTACAAACAAATGAGACTGACACATAATTTAAAATCACAACTTTTTACTTACCCCTCTTCCTCCTTGCAAGTTCCCTCGCATCCTAGCCATGATCTTCTTCCGTTTTCGTTCTTCGTTCGCCGGAAGTTTTTTCTTTCGGATTTAGGTTTTGCTCCAAACGATTTCCCCCTCTTTCTTTTCCAAATGTTTTTTTTCCTTTTTTATTTTTGTTTTCAATTTAATATTATTAAATTTTAAAATTCAAAATCGTTTATTGATACCCTGACGGTTAGATTTAATGCATGCGTATTTTCAGAGATATTTTGATTTCCGATCTCCAAGGGCAGAAGCTGTCTTTTCATTTTTTCCTTGCCGGCGCGTGGCATTTTTTTGGGTAGTTTTGCTTTATTTTGAAAATCTATCATTTATATGTAATAAACATATATTTATTGGGTACCTATGAAATTAACCCTAAGTTTTTTTGTATTTTAATTTCGTTCAGCAAAGAAGTTGAAGGAAACTGAGCTCGCAAAAATTTAATATGTTTTTTTTCTTCCTCTTAAACCGGCATAGTAATTCAATAACGTACACTGTACTTTTTTTTTTCCTTTTCTTTTTTTCAAAGCAACAAAAGTTTAATATATATATATATATATATATATATTATAAATAATAATTTTTTTCCCCTTTTGTTGCTTATTCATATATTGTATAATAAAGGGAAATTTCATTGGGTAGCAGAATTTTTAGCAATATTTAAAAATATAGCATTTTTAAAAAGTATTTACAAATATAGCAGATTTTTAAAAACTCTCATTCATGTTATCAGAGATATCAGTGATAACTTATAAAATAATCAGTGATTATCAGTGATTCCTACACAAAATATCAATATATCAGTAAATCAGTGATTACTAATCACTGATTACCAGTGGCAATTTTGTAATATTTTAGTTGCGAATTTAATTTTTCTGCTATTTTTGCAAATATGTTTTTTTACTGCTATTTTTACAAATATTAGACATATTTTTGCTATTTTTGCAAGAGCCCCTATAATAAAATTAAGCACTTAAGTGTTTTTACTTTTACTATTTTATTATATTCATTGAATAATGAATTATTTTCGCTAACTTAATAAATGTAAAAAAAGTGTTTTGACATAAAAATTTGACATATTAATAATTTCAATTATAGTGTAAATAGTTTTATTTACATTATTGACCTTTTAATAATTATTAAAATTATAATATTGAACAGAAATAAACAATTATTGAAAGCAATTAAGTTCATCTTTACTCTTGGCTAATTATAAAAAATATGGATATAGATTTTTTGAATTTTTAATTAATCATAAAATAAATTAAATTGGAAAAGTAAAATTCGTACATTTTTTTAATAGAAGAAAATTTAATTTTAAAGCTTTCAATTGATTTTTGTTTCAAATGTTAAGAAGTTAAAATAATAAAATTTATTGTGCTGTGGAATGTGATTAATTATAAAACTAAACTTATATTTCAATTTTATATCTTAAATATTGATTTGGCTTTTATTTAAAAACTATTTAAAATTGTAAGGTTAATGTTTGATTTTTTTTCTCATTATTTTTATTGTTTTTACATTTTCAATTTAAAATGTTTTTTTTTTAAATATTTATTCACCTTGTGAGTTTAGAAAGAAATAATAAAAAAGGAAAAAAATTCATTGTGTTTCCACCACTCTACCGATTTAGGAGAAAAAATGAAAGGAAAAAAAAAAAGAACTAAGACCTTGTTTACTTAGCGGAAATGGGAATGAGAAAGAATCGGAATGCAAATCAATCGAAATGAAAAATCATGAAATAGGAATAAGATTTATTTGATTATGTTTACTTAAAAAAATTGGAATCGGAATGGGAATGAAAAGAATTACTATTGATGTTGTTTATTAGAGTCTTGGAATGAGAATGAAGTATTAATTCGTGTGGGGCCACAAAAAGTAGAGAGAAAAGAAAATTAATAAAATATAAAAATTGGTGGGACCTACAAAATAAGGAATGAGAATAGGATTGATGAATTTGTATGAGAGAATGAAATTGTTAGAAAATTAGGAATGAGATTGCCAAATTGTGTGGGTCCCACACTTCTATTTTCATTCCAAGTTTTAGGCAAACCCGAACAATGTGAATGAATTAATCTCATTCTCATTCCTTCAAAAGTAAACATGGCCTAAGTTGCGAGCTTCGTTTTCGTTAATTTTCTTGCGAACAAAATTAAGGGAAATTTCATTGGGTGGTAGATTTTTATGTAATATTTGTAAAAATATCAACTCAAAAAAGTATTTGTAAATATAGCAATTTTTATCTTGTTTATCAGTGATTAACAATGATATATGTGTTTATTTGTGATAAACTTAGTGTAAAAATAAGTAATTCAATGTTTATCACTGATAAACCCAATTAAAATTTTCTATATTTGCAAATATTTTTTTGAGTTTTTATTTTTACAAATATTACTAAAAAATTTGTCAGATTTGCAAATGACCCCAAAATTAAAATACAAAATCATACGTAAGATACAACTAAAAAAAAAGTATTGATTTTTTTTACATTTTAACAATTTAAAATTAATAAGTAAAAAAAATACTATTATTTAAAAAAAAAAACTGAGGTAGGGACGAGACATAAAAAATTATTTTTCCTTCTCATAATCGGAAAAAAAAATTTGGGAGAATTTTTTCCCCTATCCTCTTCTCCATCACCGTCTTTATCCCCGTCCTCAACCCCTACCCCGTCTTAAATGAGGATTTCTCACCCCACTTTAGAAGGGACCAAACAAGGATTTTTACCATCCCTAAAAAGAGAAAAAAAAACAATATAAAACAATAAAATGAGTGAAATAAGATTAGATTAGGGTGACCATCCAAAAATAGGAAGAGGAAGAGGGGATGGAAAGGGTGGGGGCGCGGCTTCCGTACAGTAGGTGTACATGATGATCATCAATCTAATCAACACGTTAAACAGTATTTATCAAATAGACACATTTTTTTTGTCCCTTTAATTTTCTCTTTACGTGTCTTAGACCATTTTTTTAATTTCATATAATTTTATTAAAAGAAATGTATTTATTTATTTATTATCTATCAATTTCATTATCGACTTTAATGTTCAATAATCTTATTATTTTCAAATCATTTAAAACCGATTCATTTATTATTATTATTATTATCATCATTATCATTAATTTTTTTTTTTTTGAAAAAAAAAATGAAGCTGACATTTTCTTGTCTTGAGGTGGCACTAAAATTTGAAATGGATGGTGACTTGAAGAAAAGGGTGGATCCATTGAGATCCCTTGGAAAAGGATTTGACACAATTAATCAAAATCTCAACTTTTTTTTTTCCTTTTATCATTTTTGCCTTTTTAAGAAGAAGTGAAAATTTCTACCTTTTTTCCTTTATAAAAATTAAAAAAAGGAAAAAAAAAAAAAAAAAAAAAACTATTCAGCTTGATTGGAGGGGAAAAAATAAAGTTGTTTCTGGAAAAGTCAAGTTTAACTGTTTAATGGAAGAATCTCTCTTAATGTTTTGATTCCATTGAATTTCAGAGGACATGAGCACGTTTGAGATTCATTTTAGACATCTTAAAAATGTTTTTCTTTTTCTTGCAATAGTTTCAGTTAAATTATGCATATTTAATTGATTTCTTTTTATCTTTTTTATGAGTTTAAATATATATTAAATATATGAAAAATTTCTCTATAAATATGCACTCTAATTACTGAAATGTCATAATATTTTTTTAAAAAAATTTGTGCCAAAACTATTTTGTTAAATAGAGTAAATTGTGATTTTAATTAAATACATGAACACATTCTGTAGTTAAAAAAAAATCAAATTACACTCACTATAGTTTCACAAGTATGCCAATAAAACCCCTTTTCACAACACCGTTAAATATTTAACATTTGAACCTACTTCTTTTAAACATGAACTGAACTTCACTAAAATCATTATACACATGAACTAAACTTCACAAAAATCATTATAAACAAGGATTAAAATTCTATCAAATTTAAACCTTTTTCTTAATCCAAAAAATATTAATACTAAAAAAGATACAGTCTCATCACTTAAAGTTAGGCTAAATCAAAATTTTAATTTTTCAACTAGGTAGGTTTCTATTTGATACTCTAACACATCATCTCTTCGGGTCAAGGGAAAAAATTAATTTCAATTGATTATTTAAATTTTGCATTATTTCCTAAGTAATCAATTCAATATATAATCATAATAAAGATATTAGATTAGATTTCAGGGCATCAATTATTTGATATTGAAAAAAAAAAAAAACCCCTAGCAAATTAGATATAGACTTGGGAACCTCTCGATGGCTTTATCTAGAGACAGAAAATATTTAGGATCTGACATTCAAATAGGGTGACAAATAGAACTTAATATAATTGGTCATTGTTTCTTTGTTTTAAATTGTGAAAATAAAAAAACTTACAAGGTAGATTTAGGGTTGAGAAAAATTATTTATAAATTATATAATATATAATTGAGGGGGGCATTGCCGACATAATATGGTATGTGTTTTGAATAATTGATTATTGAAAATAAATATGAAATTTTCAATAAAAGAAAAGGAAAAAGAGAAGAAATGAGAGGAGAGGGAAGAACAAGTCGATAGAGATGTGTCAATGATAGGATTATTGAGAGGATGTGCACGGAACTTGCACATAAAGTTCACTTATTAATATGAAAGAGATGGGAAAGAGATAGAGAGAAAAAAAAAAGTTGGAGAGAGATGAAGAAAGAGGAGAGAGAGGTTAGAGAGCAATAAGAGATCGAGTTAATTTCTAGTATCGAATAGTACCAATATAAAGTGGAAACTAAAGTAGTAAAAGTTCACTCTCTATAATTATAGAAGCGGAACTGTGAATCACACTCTGTTAAAATTCCTGTCCTTTTATTGATTGTAAAAAAAAAATAGTACTAAAAAAAAGTTATATACCCATTTTTTAAATTATGATATGTATAATTTTTAACAGTGATTGCTGATTTGATTTTAAAATAATTACAAATAACTTTTTTTTTTATGATTAATAATAATAAATAAAAGTAGGTTCAATTACTAATTCAATCCTTATGGTTTGGGTCTGTTTCGATTTGATGCTTATAATTTTAAAAGTTTCAATTTAATCCATATGGTTTGAGATATGTGTGAATTCAGTCCCAATTGTTTTTAATGTTTCAATGATCATTCTGGGTTTTTATAAAAAAAAAAATCATGAAATACAACGTCATAATAGAACAAATCAATATTTTTCTATATCTATTTTCTATGAATATGGCAACCATGTGAGTAAATGTGGTAACAACAAAAGATGTTTGTGTGAGCTTTTATCAAACTATAAAGACTAAATCGAAATTTTTTGAATCATGAGGATGAAATTGATACAACTCTAAATTGAAACAGACAGGATGAAATTAGTAATTAAACAATAAAATAATATATTAATGTAGTATAGAATTTTCACAAGAGGCAAAAATTCAGGTAATGCCCTTTGCCTTGGTTTGGATTGGCTATCCTTCATTAATAATTAAAAAGGAAAAAAAAAGTATTTTTTTAAAATTAATTAAAAAAAAAGAAAAAAAAAAGTGGTGATGAAGATTCAAACAAGGCAGTTGCACGAGGGCCTCATTTTTGTTCTTTTGTGCTTTTTTTCCTGCAATCACTGCCCCATCACTCTCTCTCTTTACCATTATTTCCTCTTAATTATTGAGTGACCCATCTCTCTCTCTCTCTCTCTCACATGCCCACGCACACGTGTGTACAGAGAAGACTCTTAAAAAGACATGTCTCTATAATATTCTATTTTATTCTTTTCAAAAAAATATATTTTATTTGAGAATATAAAATATATATATTTTTTTAAAGGGTTGAAAGTGTAAGACTGCAAACTGCACACACAACAAAATTACTGTACACAGTCATCTTACGCCCTGTCTAGTTAGTGGGGGCATGTAGAGAGGGTATCAGAATTTAAATTAAAAAAAATTTGTTTTATAAATTCATTTTAAAAAAAATTAGGTATTAGTCCATTTAAATTAAATATATGACCCATCGTATCAAAACATAAAAGGTAAAAAGACCTATACACATAAAAATGTGAGATCTACCCAATTTAGGAATAAGAATAAAAAATTTAGTGAAATTTATTCTCTATTGATTTAATTAGACTAATAATCTTTAAATAAAAGACACCGTAAAATCTAAACAGTAGTTCATCGCCGTGGCATCAAGACTTATCACCGCGGCACCGAGAACACACAAGCCAGAAAACGCTTTGGGCGTTGCAATGCTAACCTCAAAGCTAACTTTGAGGCAGAAAAACTACATGTCGTAGCATCAATCCTTAATGCCGCGACACCGGATAAAAATCAACAATTTCAAACATTAATTTGTTAACAATATATTTTTTTAATAAGGAATGAGATCCACTAAGAATATTTTTTTTATTTGTGGTATAAATACCGATAATGAGAATAGAAGAGAATGATTATTATTAGGGTAAAATATAAATAAGACCCCTGTGATTTTTGTCAAATGCATGAACATCCATGTGGTTTGAAAATGACAAATCATACCCTTGCATTTCCAAATTATTCTAATGAGATTTCTCTCCTTCAACACCATTAATTTTCTTTTAGTCATAACTTTTTGCTTGAATTCCGATTTGGAAGAATCAAGATTCCTCATTTCGGGATATACATTATGGTAAGTTCAAAACTTCTAAAACATTAGTAACAAAAAATGATAATAAACTCTTTTATTTATTAACGATTTTTAAAGTTTTGAAGTGACAATAATGTATTCGAAACGAGGATTTCAAAACATCTTGAATCATTCAAAACGAAGAAGTTAAGTATTAGTCCATTTAAAATAAGTATATGACCCATCATATCAAAACATTAAAGGTAAAAAGAATTATACACATAAGAATGTGAGATCTACCCAATTTAGGAATGAGAATAAAGAATTTAGTGAAATTTAATCTCTATTGATTTAGTTAGACTAATAACCTTTAAATAAGAGACACCATAAAATTAAACCTAAACAGTAGTTCATCGCCGCGGCATCAAGACTTATCATTGTGGAACTGAGAACACACAAGCCAAAAAACACGGGTGCTGCAACGCCAACCTTAAAGCTCCGTAGCATCAATCCTTAATGTCGTGGCACTGAAAAAAAATCAACAATTTCAAGCATTAATTTGTTAACTATTTTCGTTAATAACTTTTTCGTTTGAACTCTGATTTGGATGAATCAAGATGTTTTGGAATCCTCATTTTGGGCTCTACATTATGGTCAGTTCAAAACTTCTAAATCATCAGTAACTAAAAGCGTAATGGTGTAAATCATACCTAATATTTTGATGATAACAAACTCTTTAATATGTTAACTATTTTGAAGTTTTGAAGTGACCATGATATAGAGCTCGAAATGAGGATTCCAATACATCTTAAATCATTCGAATCGAAGTTTAAACGAAGAAGTTATGGCCAAAATAAAATTTATGGTGTTGAAGGGGGATGGGTCTTATTATAATAATTTGGAACTTCAAGGGTATGATTTGCTATTTTCAAACCACAGAGGGCGATTGTTAGGAATAGTTTCCTAGAACTTGTAATTATTTAATAATAATAATTTATCTCGAATAAATTAAATAAATAAACGTAAGTTCTTTATATTATCTAGATTGATTCAATTACCGATATTAGAAATATATAAAAATATATTAATATCGAACATTATGTGAGTCATACGAGAGGATTAAAGTCGAGATGAGTAACTTAAAAGTGTCTACAGTAAATGGATAACGTTTAGGAACCTTATTCTGGTAACACTGTTGATAGCTTCGCATTTTGTTTATAGACAAATGATCTAATCCCGATCATTCATGTGGAAGACATGAAATGGAAGTATCATATGCAATGTTGATTGTATAAGACAGGACCACGATGTTTGATCAAATTTCTCATTAGTACCTTTTACGAGAAATGATCGAATATCAAACTAAGTTTATCAACCGTGATAGATCTCAATCTTGAGTGAAATGTGGACTCCTATTTATGGAGTTATGTTATTTGATTCACATGGTTGAGAGCGATCGGTAAGAACGCTCAATATACTTATGCTATGGGAACATAACTAGATAAGTAGCTGGGAACGCATTTTCACGAGATGAAATTCATAACTTTCCTATACATTAACGGTATTAGTGCGATACCTAAACATTTTAGAAACTTTAGGAAACTCCCTTGATGTACTGATTCGAGACATGAACAAGTGACGTCACGACTTCTATTGATCACAGAAGTACATTATCTCTAGTTCGACTAAAGATAAAGTTCATTGGAGAATCAACGGGAACACAAGGATAAAGCGGTAATTACAGGGGCAAAATAGTAAATTTAATCCGCCTGTAATTATGAGGGTTCCATGTGAAGGATATGTTACAGATATAAATAAAGATAAACTAAATGGACATAACTCATGTATAGTGAGAGGAGTTCAGCTATGAATCTATAGTGAAATTATTCATAGTTAGATAATAAGTAATTAACTGATTATGAGTTAATCACTTAATTAACTAATTATTAAGCACATGATCTATAGGTCCATCGGGTACCTATGCTAGCCCAAATATCGTAGTTGCGAAATCAAGTAGAAGAAATGAAAGTTTAAGTAAACTGAATTACTTAAATAGGCAATATTAATTGTTTAAATATTGAGTATATTTAAATGGTAATTAATATAAATATTATTAATTGTTTAAATAATGAGTTTATTTAAACAGGAAATTAATAATGAAATATTATTAATTAGACATTATTAATTATTTAAATATTGAGTATATTTAAATGATAATTAATAATTTGAAATTAATTGACAATTATTAATTTTTTAAATAATTAATTTTATTTGAACGGAAAATATTAATTAAAATTAATTAATTAGTAATAAAATATTATCAATTAAATTATCAATTAAATAATGAGTTTATTTAATGGAAATTAATAATTAAAATATTTATTATTAATTATTTAAATAGAAATTAATAATTAAATATAATTTGATAATATTTAGTCGAGAGAAAATATTAATAGTTTAAATAAAATATTTTATTTAAATGGAAATTAATAAATAAATTAATTAAGTTGGACTTATTAATTTAAGAGAGAGTTTCAAGCCCAATTGGATTGATGAACCCAATTGATATTGGCCCAAAATAATTAATTAAATAAATTGTATTTATTAATTATTTTATTATCATATTTTCGGCCATATAGTTATTTTAGGGAGAGATAATTGTTTGAATTATATCCTAAAATAATTACATAGATTTATTTATCCAAGATAAATTAATAGAAAAGAAAAATAATATTTTATTTATCTATGTATTTTCGAAAATACAAAGACAATGGAAAGATAATATCTTTTTCCTTTTTGTATTTATCTCTATGGAATATTTTAATTAGATTATATTTTCCATAAGCCTATAAATAGGAGGCTTGAGTCATTGATAAATCACACAATTAAATTCCTTAGAAATTCGGAATTCCCTCTTCCTTCTCCCTTCCCCCTTGGCCGATTTTCCCTAGTATATTGGGAAGAAAAATATTTTTTCTTCTTCCCAATTTCTTCTTTAGTTCGATCCCACAATCGGGTTTCGTTTGATCGATCGGGATATAGCGTAGAAGATCCGGTGTTGCTGAGGATTTGATGCTGTAAACAAACCTCCAACCGATTCTCCATATTTTACTCAATGTAAGTTTTAGAGTTTTAATTTTCGAAAATTTAAAGCATGAATCTACATGTTTTTATCACAAATTGCATGATGTTAATAGATTCGTAATTAAATGTTAATTAGTTTACTAAACAAAATTCCGCTAATTTAGTAAATCATCCCTTCAGTTCATGCATTTGGTAAAACCCCAGGGATCTTATTTGCATTTTACCCTTATTATTATTAGGTTTAATTATACATGTTCTTATTTTTTCATGTTTGAGTTAATTTATCCTTATACTTTTTAAAAGTGTCACAAACGTCCCTATCATTTGATATTGTAAATCTAAATCATCTGTGCTGTGAAAAAAACATGTTAAATGTAACATAATCTTCCACGTTGATTACATTTTTCGTTTTATATTTGTCACGCAGATAAAAAGATCACATTATGATGCGGAGTTGGAAGACAAACATAGAAAATATGGAAAAATTAGTTGGTATATAACTAACGGTATGTGTGGGAAAAAGGTAGTCAAACAATGAGAAATGTGATTTTTTTTATCTACGTGGTAAATAAAAAACAAAAAATGTAATACAAGTGGAAGATTCCATTACTTTCAACTTGTTTTATTCACGACAGGACAATTTAGACGTCCAATATCAAACGATCGGGACATTTGTGACACATTTAAAACCTTATGGACGAAATTGACACAAACTCGAAAGAATGGGGATGAACGATATAATTTAGCCTTATTATTATTATTTAATAAAAAGAGATCAATGTTATCTATAGATCGCACTGGTCAAAATTTAGAAATTTGGGGTTTTTTGCTGGGGTTTCTGCCCTAAATCTTATGTAATCCAATTAAAATATAAATAAATAAAGGAATTATTTAATTAGTAATATTTACATTATCATTTATTATTAGTTTAATAAATGTAATCCATCATAAGATCCAGAGTTACGTATGATAACTTAATGTGAGCATATGATACGGGAAGATTCACTTAAGTGTAACTCAAATAGTCTGTGGTACATGAATAAAGGTTGGGTGCCTTATTTCTGGTAACACCACTAACACGGCCCACTTGTGAATTGGCACAAATGATCTCATTTGGATCGCTCATGTAGAGACATGTGAGTGGGGGTGTTGCTGCAATAGAGATTGTAGTAGACTAGACTAAGATAAACTTACTGTCTTCTGGGAAAGCCGTTACAGAAAGACACTTTGTTTATCAACCGGTTGATCATGTACAATTGATCTTAATCCTGAGTGGATTACGAACTCCTGTTCGCAAGAGACAAGTCTTTGATTTGTATAGGTGAGAGTGACTCGAATAGTTCGCTCAATAAGCCTCCCACTTTGGGGATTGCATCTTGCTTATAGCTGGGAACGTAATTACACAAGAATTGGAATTCACTCTTTTCCATATAGGAAAATAGATAAGTAGTTCCCTTATGGACTGATTCGGTCTTAAACAGCGGGGACCCATATTCCTCTGATCAAGGAAAAGGTTAAAGACGCATAATGGAGATTATGTAAGGTTGTTCATTGGAGAATCAGTTGGGCTTAAGGAACAAGATGTATCATGGAGGTTAATACGGTGTAAATACCTAGCCATGGATACGAACTAACTTGTGAAGGATCAAAGTGTAGTTAATGATTATAGCTAATGACATAACTATGTCTATAGTACTAAGAGTGCAACTCTAGATATTTAGTGGAGTTATCTAGGAGTTAATGAATGAGAATTAATTGATTAAAAGGAGTTTTAATCAAAGGTAATTCTGGATCATTGAAGCTTAGTCCTATAGGTTCATTAAGTCCTCTGAGCTAACACATGTAATCGAGAACATAAATCGATTAATTTCTCTTTGGAAAATTGGAAATGAATAGAGGAGTCAATTCAATTAATTAAAGGAAATTAAATAGAGGAGTCTATTTAATTATTAAATAGAGGAGTCTATTTAATTATTAAATAGAAGAGTACATTTAATTAAATTAATTTTGTGTTGTCCAAAATTAATGGGGATTTAATTTGAAATTATCAAATTAAATGAGGAAATAAATAAAATGAGTTTTATTTATTTAATTATTTAAAGGAATTGTTCTATTAAATAAGAGGAAAATAAAAATGCCCAATAACTTCATTGGTGGATGACATGGGCGTGTGACCCATGGTGGGGTCACACGCCACTTTGGTCAACAGTTGACCAAGAGTTTGCATTTTATTATTTGAAATATATTTAGAATATCTTATTTAAATTAATATGATTAATTTAAATGGAAGATATTGAATAATATATTTAAATTAATATTGATTAATTTAAATAAAAGATATGGAATATTTTATTATGGAATAAAATATAATATCTTTATTATTCAAATATATTTTAGAATATCTTAATTAATTATTTATTAATTAAAAGATATTCAGAAGATTTTCTGAAGCCTTGGTTTTCCTATAAATAGGACCTTTGACCCCAAAACACACAATCAAGAGAGTTAAAGTAAAGGTTCAGGAAATTCCTCTCCTCCCTCTTTCTTGACCGCTGCCCATAGGGTATTGGGAAGAAAATTATTCTTCCCAATTTTCCTTTTTCCAAAGGAGATAGTGCCCACACACCGATTCTCTTTTGTGCTTAGTGAGGAAGATCTTTTTGGTGGTCCCAGGATCGTAACCATCAAAGAACGCGGAAGAGTCAGACACTTCTCGACAAGGGTTAGTATTCTATTTATGCATTTCGTTTTGAATTTATTATACTACAAGGAAAGATCCGTTGTGACTTCCATTTGAGAACTCTTTTAGAGGCCTCAATCCCAACATTTTTTACCTTCAAAATAATAAAATAAAGGTTATTAAATTTTCATTTGCTTTTAACCCTTTGATGATGTCATTTCCCTTTGAAAAGATTTAATAAGTCTTTTTTATCTTATGAAACTCATTGAATAAACAAATACCATTTCATTTGTAGTTTTTATCTTTTCAAAAACCTCTACTCTCTTTAACTTCAAGTGATTATTCTAATATAATACAAACTTCAAGTGATTATTCTGATCTAATACAAACTTTCGTTTCAAGTCTTGCTATAAAGGTAATACATGTTTTTGTTTAGTTTCAAATATTTTGTTATTTATAAATTGAAGCTAGATTTAAGGTGATTTAAAAAAAAATCTGGATTTTGGACTGAGATTTGAATATGGACCATGATTGATATGAGTTTTGAACCAAGATTTGAATTTTAACTCGATATTCTACCGAGATTTGGGATTTCGGTTTGAGATTTCAATTAACAAAAAAAAAAATCCGGATTTTGGACCTAGATTGGTATGAGTTTTGAATCGAGATTTGATTTTTTGCCCGAGATTGGACCGAGATTTCAATTAACCAAAAAAAAAAAAAAAAAAAAAAAAAAAAAAAAAAAAAAAAATTCTGGCCAATCTTGTCTCGGCCGAGATTGTACAAGATCTCGGCCTAGACTCGATCGGCCGAAATTTTGGCTAGAATGTATACTTTTTTTTATTAATTGAAATCTCGATCCGAGATCCCAAATCTCGGTCTAATCTCGTGCCAAAATTCAATTCTTGGTCTAATCTCGATTCAAAACTCATATCAATCTCGATCCATATTCAAATCTCGGTCCAAAATCCAAAATTTGTATATATTAAATCCCCATAAATCTATTAAAATCAAAGTGTCTATTTGGTCCCCGTGTTTTTAATTTGTGTTTAAATGGTCCCTGAATTTTGGATATTGTGTCTATTTAGTTTCTACGTTTTCAATTTGTGTCTAAGTAATCCTGAGTTTTGGACATTGTGTCTATTAGGTCTCTGGGTTTTCAAGAATGATGAGAAATAAATTTGATTCATCCTTAATTTAACATATTCGTTAACTTCTTAACAAGATGTTGACTTAACGCTGACATAGCAAGTTTAATTGGCCAAAACACTGACATGAGATTAAATATTATTTCAAATATTTCATCAATCAAGACCTAAGATTTGAAATAATAATTAATCTCATATCAGTAGTTTGGCCAATTAAACATTCTATATTAGTGTTAAGTCAATATTCTTAAAAAAGGACTAATTAAAGTTATTTCTAATAATTCAAGAACCATTTAAACACAAATTGAAAACTCAAGACTAAATAAACATAATGTCTAAAACTCAGGGACCACTTAGACACAAATTGAAAACGTGAAGACTAAATTGACACAACGTCCAAAACTCAAGAAGCACTTAGACACAAATTGAAAATAAATGAACCAAATAGACAAGATATCCAAAACTCAAAAGTCAAAATGTAATTTACCCAATTTCTTTTATCCTTTCATTTTTTTGAAATACCTTTATAAAAATTGTCCCGTCAAAAGAAATCCAAGTTCCACCTGTTGTAGTTGGTTTCATTCGTTGAACAATTAGATTAAATCAATAATTAAGAAATGGGAAGTTTCATTGGGTAGTAGATTTTGATGCAATATTTGTAAAAATGTCAACTCTAAAAAGTATTTGCAAATATATCAATTTTTACTATGTTAATAAGTGATTAACAATGAAAAATGTGTATAACAATGATAAACTTAGTGTAAAAATATATAATTCAATGTTTATTATTGATTCATATTATCAAAATTTTCTATATTTATAAATATTTTTAGAATTACTATTTTTACCAATATTACTAAGAAAATTACTAGATTTGCAAACTGCCCTTAAGAAATTGATTTGTTAATGTTCATACAAATATTAATTTTATCCCATAATAAGTGGTTAAAAATCAAAAGGTGTAGGTATCAAGGCTCTGGCTCTTTGCTCTAGCCCTCTTCTATCCACAACAGTCGATCTCAATTGTAATTTACTATTTGTCTTATTATTTTGGTGGATCATGTTTTGTTTGCATTGTCATGCATAGCTATTAAATGTCAAGTCTAATTTGGTGATGTAATATTTTTTCTACTTAATTGAAACTATATAATTTTAAATTTATATTGTCTCGGATTTTAATTCAAAATTTATTGTGAAGAAAGAATATATTTAACTTTATGAATTTGTTAATGATAAGTGAATCAAATTCTATTTTGATCCGACTTAAAAAATCTATAATATGATTTTTTAAAGTGATTGGATTACAAAAATACGATCCAAGCTCTCCCCATTAAACACATATACTTTATTAAGGTGTAAAGGATGTATAGTATACTTGAAATATGATTTTATCGTTTTCGTTTATATTATTACTATATTGTGACGAGCACCAACACCACTTGATATATTTTTTTACAATTTATATCATTGTGAATTTATCTCTCTTTTACCCCTTTTTTTATAAAAGGGGTTTTCCACATAATTTTGTGTGTTAGTTTCTTCCATATGATATCGTTTAGTATTATGTATTTCTATTAAAGTTTTATTCAATCTATATAATTAGAATGGAGGGTGTAATTGGAAAAAAAATACATATAAACTTAATCAAATCATGTAAAATAGGGCGATAATTTAAAAGATTATCTATATTAATAGGTTCAAAAGTTTAAAAAAATAGAGGGGCATAATAGATATAAATTTCATAGAAAAATTGAAAAATGACTATATCTATAATAATCAATTAATAGTGACTGTTTTTTTTATTTGGTACTCTAAAAACTGAGTACTTCTAAAACTAGTTTAAATCTTAATGTATAACTCATTTAAGAACAACACCTGCCCTAGCTAAGCCATTAGAGCAATAATACACTACTTAGAATAAAATTTGACTTAAAACTTATTTAAATTACAATTTTTAATCATACATAAAGAAGTGTAAATTCATTTGATAAAGCAATAATTATATAAAATATTTTGAACCTGACTTTGCTCTTTGTTAAAGTAATGAAAAAATGTAAAATTAGGGAGACAGTTGATTAGAGACATCATATTTTTGTTTTATTGATTTTTTTTATAATTAAATGGAAGCATCTTAATAAAATTAACTATCTCCAAAAGATAATATATGGATACATTTTTTTAGAGAGATTTCTATAAGTGAAATTTGAGTAACCTCAATTTAAAAAATGTGTAATCAGTATTTATTATAAAATAATCATAACTTAAATAATTTATATGAAAAAGAAATATATTTCTAAAATAATTTCCATTTTAATGTAAAAAACAATCCCAATTAAAAATGTGGCCAAATTATATCCTAGAAAATGTAGGGGAAAAAACACCTTTGAACTATGTAGGTTGTGAGTGTGATAAATACCCCATGAACTATGCAACTTTTGACAAACAATCCTAAACTATTGTCTTCGTAACTACCCCCTAAATTTTTATAAATGTTTCACCCGTTTAATTTTTTTCGTCTCTCTTACAACTCATATGACTCGCTTCTAGAGATAATTTTTTTAATATTAGACCAAAACTTTATATAGTATGTCATCAAATTTAGCGGGTGTAAAAAAAGAGTTTATTTTAATCACTTGTAAAAGTTCAGGGGTATTTACTTAAAAAAAATAGTTCAAGGGTTACTTCTCACAACTCATATAATTCCCGGGGTTGTTTAAAAAAATAGTTCAGCAGTTATTTATCACAACTTACATAGTTCAGGAGGTATTTATTTAAAATAAATTCGGGAAGTATTTGGTCCTTGTTTCAAGTGTTTGGAGGTGGCGATTTAAACCCCCATGGTAATTTTATCCCAATCTCATGTTTGTTTTGACAATAGGGAAAGGAGATCTAAGCTCCATGGGGATCCCGTAGCCTCCCTCCATGAGGTTTAGATCCCCTTCAAAACACATGAGGTTCTCATCAACCCCATGGAATAGATGAGAGAAAGAAAGAAAGAGAGGAGAAAAGGAGAAATTAGTTTTATATTATAATTTTATCATTCACATCCCCATCCAAAACTAAACACAGTGATCTCGTTTTTGGGCACCTCGTTCCATGCATCTTATTCCCATGCATCTCAATCCCATACAAATGGCCTAGAAACCAAGGATGGACGAATTTACTTGAGGACCGGGGGGCACATGCCCCCCCCCACTTGGGATTCTTTTTTCAATTATATATAATTAAAAAATAATTGAAAAAAAAGTATTTTCGTAAAAATTTTTTTGAATAATACACATAATTATTATTTTAATGCTCTATATGCACTATTTTTTCTCATCTATATATTGTAATTATTTTGGTTTTAAATGATTTGATATTATTTTTATACTTATTGTTACCAATTTTCTTCAAATTTAGTGATTTTAGTTGAAGTTTATGATAAATGATTTTTTTATATGAAACGATAAATTTTAATTTTGTGTGTTATTTATTAGTCTTTATACATTATTTTATTTCTTATTTTATAACTACTTTTTATCTCAATAATTAAAAGTTATTTGTAATTATTTAGTTTCACCAGTGACCGATCAATTAGAAATTATAAAAAAAGACAAATTATACACTATTCAATATGAATAAATAATTCATATCGAGATTTCTTCAATAATTTTTATGAAAAATATTGAAAAAATATATAATAGATATAATAGTTCAAGTGTTAATTAAAATAAAATAAATGAATTGCAAAATCAACATTAATATCATTTTTAGTAATGATTTCATTATTACTTAGTACCATGCTTTGAAATGAAACACGG
The DNA here is from genome assembly GCA_028015215.1 of Gynostemma pentaphyllum. Classification (NCBI taxonomy): domain Eukaryota; kingdom Viridiplantae; phylum Streptophyta; class Magnoliopsida; order Cucurbitales; family Cucurbitaceae; genus Gynostemma; species Gynostemma pentaphyllum. The sequence goes on along the minus strand of CM051345.1, from coordinate 42,772,595 downwards.
GATCAAATATAAGTTATCTTGATATTTATGATATTGTTTTTTAAAACTTTCTTCCTTCTTTTTATAATTTATATTGATGTTTTATATAGGTAAAAAATAAATAAAAATGACATAAGTAGTGGTATTTTAAAAATTGTATTTCTATATTTTTTAAGTATAAAAATTACTAATGATGAGGGTAAAGTTTTTTATATACTAAATTGTGTACACTATAATTCATATTGTGCCCCTCCTTGATTGAGATCCTAGATCCGTCAGTACCAGAAACAAACGCCCCTTAAAGATAACTATTCATTTAGAAGTCTAGTAGCTAATTTTGTCTGGCAAAGTGCCGAAAGTAAAAAGAAAAAAAACTAACTTTTGACTCTCTGCCACTACTTTGAGAATCACAATCTAAGCTTTGAAAATTTCATAGAAAACTCAAAAGGGAAGAGAAAAAGAAAGAAAAGCATATATACATATATGGAGAGAGATTGAATCTGCATTTAATTTGCAGGCTGAGGTCCCTTTCGAATTGGGATTCGAATTAAAGTTTTATTTCTCAAGAGAGGGAGCGAGATATCTTGATAAGTTGAGCAAACCTATATTTTCTAATGATGACATTGTTTTGTTTGCATGTTACGTATAAAAAAAAATAAACATTTAACAGATTTTTCATAATGTATTAATCAAATGTCACTATTTTTAATTATTCATTTAAATAGTTTAATTATTATTTAAATATGAATTCAGTACTAGTTCAATAATCTAGTAAACTAGTCTGTTCAAAAAAAAAAAAATATTCTAGTAAACTAGAAGGAATATATGTTATTTTGATGAAATAATGTATAAAATCAATTTAATAAATTGAGAGTTTTAATTCTTACAAATTCATCTTGATGACAATTATTCAATCTAAAATAAATATTAAAAGTAGACAGTTCACTAATTTAGGAACTAGTAAAAATATACTATTTTGATAAATTTTCAAAAATTATGTTATACCACTGAGTAATTATATATATATTTAGCTATTTGAGAAATTCCCCCCAAAATATAAATTATATATCTAGTCCTATTTTTTTATATTACATCAAATTAATGGAAACGAGACTCAAACCTTCATTTTAAGGGAGTTCTGAGTTAAACTATTAAAGTTATCTATATTTAGTCTTTTTACTTTTAGGAATTATATAAATTTGATACTTCTAAAATTTTGATTTTAATTATATACTTCAATTAAATTATATTATTAATTATATACTTCAATTAAATGTAACATTTTTTTACTCTGTTAATCATATTGTAATTGAACTATTCAAAATTTATTATATATAGGGATATTTTTATAAAAATTACAAAATATTTGATTAAGATTTGCAAGGAAAAATAGTAATGAAAGGATATAAGAAGAAAGAGAAGGATAAGAAATAATAAATTATGGGAAAAGCAGGAAGAAGGAGATCCGTATCCAAGGAAAAGAGGGGTTAGTTTGTTTGATAGCTATGTCGTTTTCTAATTTTATCAGAGAGACAGAGAGGCCACGTAAAAGAATGAGTGATCATTGTGCACGTGTGGCTCCCCTATCCACGTGCACCTGTTTTATTCATTCATTTCATTTGTCCCTCTTTCTCTCCCATCTTTTCCACTTTTTGTTTTTTTTTTCTTTTCCACATTTTCTTCCATCTTTACCCTTCTTCTTTTTTACTTTTACATTCTCCCATTTAATACCCGCCCCATTTTAGTGAAAACTAGTCATTCCTATCCCCTTATTTAATTCTGACTCCGACCCCACCTCGTTTAAGTGGCGGGGTCGAGGTCAGAGTCAGGGTGAGGTAAAGTCGGGAAGGGATCGGGGAATTAGAAGAAAAAAGTCATTTTTTATTTAAAAATAGGGTAAAATACAAATGAGACCCATGTGGTTTGTTTCAAATGCATGAACACCTCATGTGGTTTGAAAATGACAAATCACACCCATGTGGTTCCAAATTTTTTCGATCAGACCCCTCCCTTTCAATGCCATTAATTTTCTTTTGGCCATAACTTCTCCGTTTGAACTCTGTTTTGAATGATTCAAGATATTTTGAAATCCTCATTTCAGTTTAATGATTTATGATTTTGTTTATCAATTATAAACATGTTAAATGATTTATGATTTTGTTTATCAATTATAAATGTGTTAAATGATTTATGATTTTTTTTTTCAAAAATTATTTTTATGTTATTTTTTTTCAATTTAATATTGTATTTGGTTTATTTTTGTTAACCTTTTTTTTAAAGAAAATAAATACTTTTTATTTTTTTGTTTATCAATTATACACAGTTTAGCATTGTACAACTAACAGTGATATTCTTTTGCAAAAAAACTAACAGTGATATTGTTTAAACAATTTCAGAGCTTGAAGAAGTATTAATGACAGTTAGAGTTGTTGGGATTGAGGTCTCTAAAAGAGTTCTCAAACGGCAGTCTCAAGGATCTTTCCTTGCAGTATAATATTAAAAAAAACTAAATGCATAAAATTGAATACTAACTCTTGTCGAGAAGTGTCTGGCTCTTCCTCGTTCTTCCATGGTTACGATCCTGGGACCACCAAAAAGATCCTCCTCATTAAGCACAAAGAGAATCGGTGCGTGGGCTCTATCCTCTTTGGAAAAAGGAAGAAAGAAGAAAAAACTTCTTCCATATACTCTAGGGGTGGCAGCGGCAATGAGAGAGAAAGATGAATTTTCTGAGCCTATCTCTTTGTTGCTTAACCGTGTGTGTTTTGGGTTCACCCCAAAGGTCCTATTTATAGGAAAACCAAGACCTAAGAAAATCTTTGAATATCTTTTTAATTATCAAATAATTAATAAAGATATTCTAAAATATATTTTAAATAATTAAGATATAATATCTTATTCCATAATAAGATAATCCCATATCTTTTATTTAAATTAATCTTTATTAATTTAAAATAATTATTTCATATCTTAACCATTAAGATATTCATATATTTTAATTAAAAAAATGCAAATAATTGGGTACCATTAAGGGTCACACGCCCACCATGTCATCTCTAGGACAATATTGGGTATTTTAGTTTTCTTTTTATTTAATAGAACAATTCCATTAAATAAATAAATAAATAAAACTCATTTTATTTATTTCCTCTTTAATTTGACTTCTTCAAATTAAATATTTAAATAGACTCCTCTATTTAAATCCCCATTAATTTTAGACAACTCCAAAATTAATTTAATTAAATAGACTCCTATATTTAATCTCTCTATTTAATAATTAAATAGACTCCTGTATTTAATAAATAACTAAATAGACTCTTCTATTTAATTTCACCATTACTTAAATAATTAAACGGACTCCTCTATTTAATTTCATTTAATTAAACAAATAGACTTTTCTATTTGTATTTGCCTTAATTGATTTGACAACTTCAAATCAAATACTTGAAATTGTTTTTCCAAAGAAATTAATCATCATTAATTTATGTTCTCAATTACATGTTCTAGAATTACATTGATTGAACTCCTTCAATCAATTAATTCTTATTCATTAACTCCTAGATAACTCTACTAAATATCTAGAGTTGCACTCTTAGATCTTTAGACATATGTTATGTCCATTGGCTAATATCATTAACTACACTTTGATCCTTCACAAGTTAGTTCGTATCCATGGCTAGGTATTTGCACCGTATTAACCTCCATGATACATCTTGTTCCTTAAGCCTAACTGATTCTCTAATGAACAACCTTACATAATCTCCATTATACGTCTTTACCATTTCCTTGATTAGAGGAATATGGGGCCCCGCTGTTCAAGACCGAATCAGTTCATAAGGGAACTACTTATCTATTTTTCTATATGGAAAAGAGTGAATTCCATTCTTGTGTAATTACGTTCCTAGCTATAAGCAAGATGCAATCCCCAAAGTGCGAAGCATATTGAGCGAACTATATCAAGTCACTCTTACCTATGCAAATCAAAGACTTGTCTCTTGCGAACAGGAGTTCGTAATCCACTCAAGATTATTCCTTTATTTATTTATAGTTTAATTGGATTACACAAGAGTTAGGGTAGAAACCTCAGGAAGGGGATGATCGAAGAAGAAAGAAATTCGATATTTCCTGGAAGAAAATCAGGAAGTTGAAGGTTTTTTTTTTGTATTTTTATTTTTTTAGATTTAAATTTTATTTTAGTTTTACAACATTTAAGGGATTTTATAACTTTTCTTAAATCTTGCACAAATTACGGAAAAATAAATCGAGGATATGTTTTGTCTTTTCACAATGTAATTTAATTTAGCTGATGATAATTTTGAGTAGTTTTGATATATATATATATTATATATATACACATAAAATATTGTTTTTTTCTGTAATAAACAACATTAATTTATCCATTACTGAAATTAACCTTTTTTTTTTTAACAATTGAGGGGGATGTGGGGTTTCACAATAAATACAGATGGCAGACTGTATTTACGGATAGCTCAATTGGTTAGACATTAATGTCTCATTTTATATGCTCGCAGATCGAGCCTATCCTCCCCCAAATAATATTAAAAAGTGTAAAAGGAGGTTCATCACATAGATTTGAAACGGGAGAGTAATGATTTTAGTTGAAATAAAGGTCAAAATATTTTTAGAAAAGTGATCACATTTTTTAGGGTAAGTTATATAAAATATCCATAATTTATGGAGTTTGTTTCACTTTCCAGTTTCCATTACGTTGAATAGAGGGGTAAAAACAATTTTTTTTCTCTAAAAGTTAAAAATTATTTTTTTTCTCTAAAAGTTAAAAATTATTTTTTATATATATTTTATATAGTTTTGAAGTCTTACCCATTGTAATGGTGGTGTACAGTGTACTTTGATTTTGCAGGGAAATAGTTTCTGATTGGCAGTATGGCAGATCACAGATGAAACCTCACGTGTGCTGGTCCTTGGATTCTCAATTCTGGACAATGCCACACATTTATAACTTCTTTTTTTTCCCTTGTAATTATTACTAAATAAAAGTTTAAAAATTACAAGTGTAATATTTTTTTAGGACAAAAGAAATTATATATATATACTCATCATATAATTGAAGAGGGCTAAAGGTTCATTATTAGAAGTTGGTTTCAATTTGGATATGATTACTCAATTTGTTCAGTCATATGCTCAACCCATGCAAATGTTTGTTTGTTTTTTTTTTAAAAAATATTATTATTATTCTTCAAATAATTGGTTTCATGGATCAACTTGAACATCTCGATCCCTTGATGCATCATTAATTTCAAAGGGTCGATTAACTAAAATATTTTAACATTGACCCGAAAAGAAAAGAGATTAATTGATTGTTTTAAAATGTATTTTGAAAAGAAAAAGATTTAGTTAGTGTATATTGATAACCTCTTTAAATACAAATCACACTTTAAATCGTTTTTAAAAACTATTTTCAAAATAACGGAAGAAAGTCATTCCGTAGAATAGTTTCCAAATGCCTACTTGGGCTTGGTGGTGGGATATAACATATAAACCCGCTTGCCAATAATTTTCATCTTAGGAAAGTTTGTTTATAGATTGCACAAACAATGTGATTAAGACAAAGTACTAGAAAAATTAACAATAAATTTAGTTTTAGTAAGAAAATGTCAAAATGTACTAAGATAGACATAGAGATTATGAAGAAAATATTATGTGTGCTTCCAACCAACATTTTTTTTGGGCAAAAAAGATTCTCTCTTAATTTTTTTTTAATTTTTAAAAAAAAAACCTTTTAAAAGAGAGAAAGGATTTGGCTCCACAATTTGCACAAGAGATGAAGCAACACCCATGTGTGAAAGGTCCCCCATTTGATACCCCAAAGTGCTTTGTCTTTGGTGTTGTTTGCTTTTCTCTCTATATTCCCAATTTGGAGAGTTTTATTTATTTTTTCTATTTAAAATATAAAACCCACATTAGGTATAACCTTTGTTGTAAAGGGGGTACCAAAACCCATGTGATTTGGTGTCTTTTTATTTTATTTTTTTGTGGGGGGCTCTAATGATCTCTCCCCTTCTTGAGAATGAGAGCTTTCTAATTCTCTTTGTGTGAAATACAAACAACAAATTGGCAATGGCAAAATGATGCCTACTTTCCTCTTGTGCATGTTACTTCCTCGTGGGGCTATCGTAATCGTCCTAATTTTTGTACCATTTGTGAGATAGCTGCAGCCTACTTTTCCTCTTGTTAAACCCCTTTCAAGTTCCAATTTCAAAAACTAAAAAACAAATTTTGACTTGGATTGGATTGATGCTATTGATTTTTTAAAAAGAAAAGTTTCCAAAATCCTCATTTTTAATGGCTCAAATTCAATCCAATTTCTTTGATGGGTTGTTATCTAAAATTTGAGTAGATATTATGTTTATAAATAATTGGTCAAGAGTATGTTTAAAAGAACAAATTTATTTTAGTTTAAATATAGCTTTTAAGTTTTTTGGTTCAATTGTTTAATATGATATGAGATTTAGAGATTTTGAATTTAAACCCCTGAATAATTATTATCTTTCTATTTATTAATAATCTATATGGACTTCCTGATAATATCTAAACTCACCCACATCATAATCTGTTTTTTAGAATACACTAAAACGAATCAATTTATCTAATTTAGTATGGGATATTGAATAGTTTGAAATTGACAAATTACACCCACATGTTTCCAAATTATGTCAATGATATCCCTTCCTTCCAACACCGTTAATTTTTTTAGTCATAATTTCTTAAGTTTGAACTCCAATTTCGATGATTCAAGATATTTTGAAATCGTTGTTTCAAGCTCTACGTCATGGTCACTTCAAAACTTCAAAACCATTAGTAGATAAAAGAGTTTATAGATTTATTCATACCTAATGTTTTGATGATGATAAACTCTTTTTTTATTAACTATTTTAAATTTTGAAGTGACCATAACATAGAGTGTGAAACAAGGATTTCAAAACATTTTGAATCATCTAAATCAAAGTTCAAATGAAAAAGTTATGACTTTAAAAAAATTAACGTTAGAACTCGAACGGAGCATAATTTTCCATTTTCAAACTACACAGGATATTAATGTATTTGACTAAAACCACATGGTCTTATTTGTATTTTATCCTTTTAATTTAAAACATTACAATTAAAAGCCTAAAAAACAATAATAAAATCGATCATTTAATAATATAAATGAAAAAAATTAATGAAAGAAAGAAAGAAAAGAAAAGAAAATGTTATTTTTAAACCTAAATCAAATTTTATAATTTTAAAAATAAGAACTATAATTTCCGAGGGTGAAGGGTGATGATTTAATCATTCAAAACATTAATTATTTTGAACTAATTCTTGCTGTCATATGAAGATGTATTTATTTCGATCGCAATTCTTTATTTTCTTCTATATATGATGATTTTGAGAATCAAGATTCAAGAGGGGTGGGTTGAGTGCTTTGTTTTTTTTGAGATGTCATATTTGCATATACGATATATGCTTTATTCTTTTACATATGGTATGTGCGCTGGAAGTTTGCTTTCTTGTCATTGAATTTGAGATTAATATTTATGTTATTGTTCATGAAAATTCAATCTTTATTATATTAGTGCCCTTTTATTCGTGTATAGGGGTGTTTGCGGGCGCGCGGGCGGGCATGCATTCCCCATCTTCATTCCCACATCTTAAACCATTCTCCATCTTTACTAAAATCCTCGCTTTAAAAATTCGTGGACAGGGATGGGGATTCCCAACGAAGTATTTATGGGGATGGGATTCCCCACGGGAATTTTTCCCCATTTACAAAGTACTTTTTAAATAGAGTAAAATACCATTTTGGTCCTGAACTTTCACTCAGGTTTCATTTTCGTCCATAAACTTTCAAAAATTACATTTTTCATCCCTGAACTTTACGATTCGTTTCATTTTAGTCCTTCAATCTGCATTTTTCCATCTAGGACAGTACCAGAGGGTTTATGTGGCATAAATTGATGATGTGACATTATATAAATGTTCAATGATGTTAAATGACGTGGAAAAATGAATATACAGTGAGATTTACGACTGGAATTGAGGAGAAAAATATGAGATTAACCTTCCATTATATTCATTTTTCTATGGTATTTAACCTCACGATATATTTATATAATGTGACATCATCAATTACATGCCACATAAGCCCTCCATTAGTGTCTTAGACGGAAAATACAATCTAAAGGACCAAAATGAAACGAATTTGAAAGTTCAGGGACGAAAAATGTAACTTTTGAAAGTTTAGGGACGAAAATGAAACTTGAGTGAAAGTTCAGCGACCAAAATGGTATTTTTACCGTAATATTTATTAAATTTATAAATATATTTAATTATATTATAATTAGTACTACTAGATATATTATATATATTTTAGATTTAAAATTTTAATCTTATATAAATTAAATGATTAATAATAGTACTAATACAAAAATATTAATTAATTAAATAATTTTGGAGATCGGGGTGGGTGCAGCGCGGGGAATGCATTCTTTGTCCGCGTCTCCAAAATTATAACGGGGAAAAATGTTTCCCATCCCAGTAAAGGCGGGTCCCCATCCCCCGACAGGGATTTTGAACACCCCTATTCGTGTATGTCTATATATACTAGTCATATGACACGTGCGTTGCACAAGAAATATCAAGTATCAATGAAAATTTTAATGCACATTATAATTTGAGATATTTAAATTAAAAGTATTTTTATGAATAATTGTGAAATTAAAAAAATTTCCTTTATAAATATAATTGTAAAATTATTTTACGAATTGAAAATACTAAGAAAGTTTTAAACATTTTCTTGATTGTCTAATTTATAAAAATACGAAAACTCTTTGCATTTGATAAAAACTCATCGTTTTTTAAAATTAATTTAGTATATAATTAAGTCAAATTAATATTAAAAATATCTAGGATGAAATAAAAAATAAAATGATTTAAACATGAAATGATAATTGTAACGCCCCGTTACGAGGTAGTTAAAATCAATATTTTTTTAAAATAATATTAATCAGGCTTGATCGATTAATTAGAAAAGAAATATCGTGTTCTTTCAAAAAGAGTATTATGGTATTTTTCCTAAAAACTTTGAAATTTGAACCTTGACGGTTTGTCGTTCTGAGACCCGTTGATCAAGATATAGACGTTTTAAGGTGTGTGGCAGTTTCGTAAATATGGCAACTCGCAATTTCTAACCTAAGATGACTTCCCATTTCTCATTCTCAAATTTTTAGACTTTCTCCTCTTCCTCATCCAAGCCGCTGCCCCTCAAGCAGGAAACCCGAGTTCCGATTCGTTTGTTCGTCGTTCCGCGTATTGATTTAGGATTTGGAGTAGTTGGGGATCTTCTTTCCGATCAAGAAGGTAAAATTTTCTTCCCTTTTTGAATTTCTCATTGCCACCGCCCCTTACCCATGGAATTTGACGTTTGGCTCGTCAATTGTTCATGTTAGGTGTTCTTTTTTATCGTGGAGAGTTGTAGGCGAAGATAGTAGTTCGATTCCGTGTTTTCCTATCATTGGGTGAGTGATTTGGATCAATCTTTATTCTCTTTAAATTCTAGAATTTTTAGTTTGATATTAAATTATGAAACTCATTCCATATTGCTTTCCAATTCCCAACATTTTGCTTAAAACTTAATCAGTATTGATCTCTTATGCCTAAAACCAAAACCCATCAAAATCGATCACCTGAAACTTGAAAACGCAACCAAACCATGACCCAAAGGCCACGGTTCAGCCACGGCAAGGGGATAGCAGCGCCATGATTATCCCCTTCCCGACGGCGATCCGTTCGTCGTTTGTTTTTTCCCGTTCTTCGAGCCGTCAAACCCCAAACTTTTTTGTACCTTTTGTGACTGTTTTAGCATGTAATTTAATTATTTAGGACCCCCGTTTCAGGTCTGGTTTGTAGAGGAAAGTAGCGTTAAAGTTCGGATTTAGCGAATTTCAAGGTGAGTTAACGGTTTGATCATTGGTGGAGTTTTAGAGAAATCTAAGGCACTTACCGTAGCTAAATCTATTCTACATATTTAATCATGATATTCTGGAATTTTAGGATGAGAAATATTATTGGAAACACAGAAAAATCTATTGGGAGAATTAACTTTTCGGTTATAACTAGTTTAGACATTTTTCGGCGGAATTTGATGATTTTAGTTTCGAATTGTTTTTGAATGCGCATGAATCTAATTCTGGGATTTTTGTAAGTTATTTATGATTATTTTCCATGAGAATTGGTTTAGAAAGTATAAGGATTGAATAATTGGTATTTCATCAGTTTTCGGCAGTTTTCCCGTTTTTCGGTAATTTTTTAGAATTAAATGTAATAAGTTGGGGCTGCTGTAGTTTTATGTTTATATATAAATGTTATTGAACATTATCATGTGTATAATGTTGTGATTGATGAGATTGATGGCCGGTTAAAAATATGCTTACTAGTGTTGAGACTACGAGCTCAACACTTAGTCATTTTAGTTATGGAAAAGTCCATAACCGAGTACTAATGATCATTGCTCGTAAGAATGAATCATTAGGGGATTTTCCGTTATAGTTGAGGCTATAACCAGGTACTAAGAAGTGATAGTATTCCTGAGGGACCGCCTTCTTAGTGGTTTGTTAAAATAATTGTGTTGTTATTTTAGAGTGTTTATAGTAATCGGAAATGTTAGTATGGATGTTGGGAGTTTGTGAATGAGATGTTTTGGGTAAGAAACTAGTGAGAGTTGTCTATCCATGTAAAGTGAAAAATATTGATAAACCTTGAATATGGAATTTAAGTTAATTGCATATTCATGTAAACACTTGAGATTGAGATTAAGTAACGCTTTGAGCGTAAGAGATTTTAGAGAGTGTTGTGTGCTAATTCTTAGTTGTTAGTCATTGTAATGATAATTAATATTCAGGATGTGTTAAGTGTTTGTTAGTGAGAAGTTATGGGTATTACGTGTTGAATTAATTGAGCTCATGAGATTGAGTTAGAGTTAATATAGTGAGTTATGCCTTGAATATAGAATCCGGTAGTATTGCCTATTCATGTATGGAAGTATTATATATTGCCTTAAATATGAAACCCGGTAGTGTTGCCTATTCATGTATTAGAGTGAGATTACGAAAAGTGTGAATATTTACTATGGTTATGAGAACAGAAGGATTGATGATCCAAGAAGAATTGATGGTTAAAGGTCTTGAATATGGAATTAGTGAGAATTGTCTATTCATGTAAGCGAGTTGAGACTTGAAATTTAAGTGATTTGTGCCTTGGATGTTTTTGGAGAGTGATGAGCATTTGAGACCCGGTTTGAATTGTTAGAGACTATTTAAGATTTCATCTTTGATTAAATCGTTTTCTTACTGGCTTTAGCCTTACAGTGCTATCTGTTGTTTTTTTTCCAGGTAACAATGGACCGAGAGGTGGCGGTTGATGAAGTGGAAGAGATGAGGGTTCATATCGCACTGGCGCCGATTGATTGATTTATTTATTAAGAATTTGTCTAAAAAAGCATAAATCTGCATACTAATTACTAAAATGTCTAAACTTTTTAAAATTACTCAAATAGCGTAATTTTAGTTCAATAAATATTTTTCATAGGTATTTTTAACGAATTTGTTTGTTTTTTTTGGTTTTTTAAGTTCAAGGTGAATAATTTATTGAACTACTTGATCATTTTCTATTATTATTTTCAATGAACTCGTTAAAATTTTATTTTTTTTTAGTTCAATAATTTATTGAACTAAAATTATGTTATTTGAGTAATTTTTGAAAAGTTCTGACGTTTTAGTAATTAGTATGCAAAAATATGCTATTTCAGTAATTGCCCCTTATTTATTCGTTGTTATTTTTGAATAAAGTATTGATTTTATTTGGTTTTATTGAGTTATTGATATTTTATTTATATGTTAACGATTTGTGGGATTTGTGACAATCCTGAAAGTCTTTGAGATTTTATTATTTGAGAACATGTTTTGGATCATCGTTTTGTTTTAAAGTTTGAACTCCGGAGTTATTGTTTGAAATTAAGTGTTCCATGATTTTCACTATAATATTAATAGGACATAAATTTAACATACCTCTCTTCTAGATAAAACGTAGATGAATTTGGTATAGAGATGAGTCTGAGTTTATCTCTATCACCCTCTTTAATTGTATCACATTGTTGATTAAATGTACACAATAATGATGTTAAATTTGTTATAGTGTTGACCAGACTTATATTTATGGTGGACAAAAGAACTCTCTTTACAAAAAAGACAATAATCACTATGTATGGTTATGTTCTTTCCATTAAAAGGCATAACCATTTAAAAAGTTACAACAATTTCTTGCACAGACAAAAAATTATCAATTGAGTCACAATAATTTTTCATATAGACAAAAAATCATAGTTTTTACAGATTAATTTAATATATAATTAAGTCAATTTAATGTAAAAAATGTATGATAAAAAAAAGAGTAAAAGTAAAATATAAATATCATACGGGTCAAGTGGAAGAATGTAAGAAATTATCGTGACCTATTTGTATTGTTTTTTTTTTTTTTAAAGTTTTATAGATTCAATTTGGGGAAGACAAAATTCGAATATTCGATCTCAAAAAAATGGAGAAAGTGTCTAACCAGTTGAGCTATACTCATGTTGACCTCTTAGATTGTTTAATAATCAACGTTATCATTATTTTTTATGTTTCTAGTTAAGATGTTTTAAATTAAAATTTAGTATTTTTTTAAAGATTTTGTTAGTTTTTGTGATTTTGAACTTTCATTATATAAAGAAAATGTTATTTCTGAAAAATTCAAAACTATTTTTTTTAACAATTCAAAAAATGTAATTTTTGAAAATACCCGGAAAGAATTTGATGACTTCGATTCATTTTTACCTTACTTGAGTAATATGCCATGAGTTAATTTTTTTTTTTTGCTTCCCGTTATTTTATAGGGGTGTAAATGGGGCAGGGCGAGGTGTAAATAGGGTACCCCATTTATACCCGCCATCTATAAGGTTTTTTTCCTCACCCCGCCCCACCCCAATTAACTTTATCTCCCGCTCCATTTATTAAACTAGGGCGGGGCGGGGAAGGGGCTAAACGGGGTGAGAGAAATTGTTAAAAATGCATGATTTCGTATATTTTTTTATAATTAAATTTCAATTTTTCAATGATAATATTGTATAATAGGGCATAAAAATAAACAAATAAAACTCTCCATCATAATCCATATCAAAATAAACCTAGAAAAATTAAATTACAAAAAAATAAAATAAATAATAAAGTAGATAAACAGGGCAGAGCGGGGTGTTAACGAGGGGAAAAAATTCCCCCGCCCCTGCCCCGTTTATTATGCGGGTTTGGCGGGGTCGGGGTGGGGAAGAGGGGTCGGGGTTTTAGCTTTCACCCGAGTACTTTAGTAGTCGATATAAAAGCTCATTTTTCATATATTATAGCTTTTCTTTCTATGTCTATAAATTACTAGACCGATGTGATTATCATTTCTTTTTATATTAAAAATAAAGATCAAACTATTTATGAGTAGGAAATTATATTATTCCAATCCCATCTTATAATTTTATTCTGCCGAATTAATTTATAATTGGTTTAAAAAAAATTATAGTAAGACTTATTTACTTAAAATCTTGATGTGTTTTTCTTTTATTTGCTAAATTTCTTGCTTTTGCAATTGAAATTTTTGTTTCTTTTGTTTTTCTAAAGAATTTTTAGGATTTTTTTTTAAACTGATATAAATTATATACTAATTTGAGCAAAAAGAAATGATTTTTTTATTCATGGTGGATATTTTAAAGACAAAGTTAGTTATATGTTAAGGTAATCAATTTACATAATAGCCATTGCTTTGTATAATAAGGAGATGATTTGTTCAATAATTTAATATATTTATAAATTTTATAGAAAATGACAGGGATACCAGGTCTCCACAATATCTACATTGGTATGATATTGAGGTCGTTTGAGTAAATAACCACTAATTTGAGGAAAAACACTGTTTGACCATCAATTTTTTCTCTCTCGGAAAATGGCCACCTGAAAAGAGAGAAATGGATTGGATTGACAATAAAGCCCCCTATCATTTAAGGAATAAAATAAATCAAACAAAAATATCTCACCAATCCTGGAGATACTGAAGACCTAACCAATGAAGTAAAATACAAAAAGAATGACACAAAATTCTTTATTCATTAGAAGAAGAAAAAACTGCGAAAAAGGAAGGTTTTTCCCGCCAAACTACAGAATACGTATTGTGCACAATATTATGTTATGCATAGTACTAACGATGTTTGAGTAACACATAACATAATATTGTGTACAATAAGGATGTGTAGTACATTATATAGACATTGTATTATACAAACACTATTTGAACAACACATAACATAATATTATGTATAATATGTGTTATGTAGTACATTATAGTACACACAATGTACGTTATGTACACAATTATTATTGGAATTGATCAACAGTTGTAATTGTGAAATGATAAAAAAAAAAATTCTAAGAGAAACTCTAGAAAGTGAAAGAGATCATTTTTCTTAAAAACAAGGAAAAGAAAAGGAAAGAGGAGGAGAAAGGACATGAATTTAAGAAAAATCGTCGTTGCTTCCTATATCATCTCTCAATCAACGATCAAAATGTTTACGACGTTAAACAGAGTTCCACCAACGTCTAATAACCAGATTTGTCAGAGAATTGACATAGAGAACCCGAAATTCACCTCCCTGATAATATCGTTGCATTAAAATCCCCAATTTTCTCGAATCAAATCAAAAGAAGATGAAAAGTAATGAAAAAAAATGAGATGACAAAATCAACGTCAAAATGATGGAGATTGAGAAAGAGGAAGAGAGAGAAGAATCAAGGATGAAGGATAAAATTAATGAATCAAATAAATGAAAAATCAAATCAACAACTACAAAAACATACAAAAATTAAAATGTATTAATTAAGTCAATAACGTAAGTTGGTAGATTGAAAAAGAAAGTTTTAAAAACCGGTTATTTCTTAATTAATCCATAATATTGTCTATTTTTTTTACTTAGATCCACATGGTTATGTCTTTAGTTTCCTTTAAAAAAATCTCATACCAATAAAGATTATGGATGTCCGAGGTTACTCAAAAGAAAACAATGTTAGAATTATAATCACCCAACAAAAAATGGTAAAATTGTAATATCATTAATGTTGAATACAATCTCTCTCACTTACAGTAATTTTTGGGGGCCCGGTTAGCTTAATGGGGGTGCGAATTCCAATCCATTCCACTTAGCACAAAAGCATGTTTTAAAACAAACAAAGAGAGGGAAAAAAAAACTGTGTTTTAAGATGCTTTAGGGCTTAGCTAATTGGTCAGTCAGTACCTATAATTATTTAATTAATTAATAAATCTTACTTAATTCTTTAATTAATCAAACAATCTTTCTTAAAAGCTTTGTAAATTAGTATGTACCAAAAGACAAAAATCCACCCTATTTTAGTCAACCATAAAATACTCTCTCTTTCTTCATGGATAAGAATATTAAAGGTGCACCAATAACATGGAGCCCATTACACTTCTTGAGCAAAGCAAACACATCTTGAAGCATGTTACTAAGTGAAAGTGTAGTCTTAATTTTATTTAATGTATAATATATGATAATTATTAATTAATGGGATTTTATAATATGATTATAATTTTCTTTTTCTTTTTAAAATTTGTTCATCTTAAGATTGCCTAGCATGTGTTGCATACATCTAAACCCTACCTACTATCACATGCTTCTCACTAATCAGATCACTCGGATTTTTGAATGTGTATATAATTAATTATATAATATAGTTCTAATCAAATTCATTTAGAGAGAGAGAGAGATGGAATCAATGAGCTAAATTAAGTCACAAATCTATGTGAAAACCAATGCATATTTTGACTCAAATGTTTTTTCTTGACTTTCTAATCATCTTGGAATTAGAGTTACAATTAATGATTAATTATCTATTGAGTGACACCAGCATGACCTAAGATAAATTATTAATTATTTTTTTAAAAGGGACAATTTATTTAGTATTTCACTGGTTTAGTGGGTGTGATATAGAATAATGAGAAAATTTTTGGGGGAAATAGTGGGTAGTGTTTTTAAATTTGCATGGATATTGGGCATCAAGTTGTACTATTATGCATCAAATCCCTAAAAGCACTCACAAGCTAATTATATTACAAACCCTTTATTGAAATCATCTTTGAAATTATAATATTATTCTAAAAGAGAAATATCAAAACTTAATTATCTCTAATCTATCTGTTTAATCTTGTCATTTGCAATGATTGACCATATTTTAATTTCAAATCAATCAAAGATGATCTTCTTTAGTTCTATGGGGAGCAAAAGGTTGTAAAAAAACAATCAAGTTCATTGATAAAGTGTGTATAATGTTATTGTGTAGGAAAAAGTTATATAATTTGAATTCTATTTAAAACGGTAAGATTTTAATTTGATCACATATTTAGAAATTGGAACCGTTTGAGTTTTAAGTGTGAAGATTGTTGAACGGTTTAGATTTTATGTATAAAATAATAATAAGAGTAATAAGTAATTGATATTGAAAATAATTTAATTAATTTTTTTAAAATCAAATTAAGGGAAGATAGACTCAACCTTCAACGTTATGAGAGAGAGTACTGATATATCTAACCTCGACGATAATTGAATTAACTAACTTGTTATGTTTGGAATTATGAAATAATGAACAATAATTGGTAAGAGGCAAAAACCACAGCTCATGACTCAATTCTATGTGCTGAGATTTGTGGGTTCATGATCAGACAGTTGGGTGCCCATTGCCACCAAAGCAAATGCCAAAGTGAAGAGGATTTTGAGGAGCACTTTTATTTTATTTCCCTAATTTTATTTTATTTTCATTTTAATACAAAAGAAATTTTAATTTGTAGCCCACTCTTGATACACAAATCAGACATTAGAATTATAATTTGATTTCTTTAAAGAGATAAACAAAAGCAATGTGAGTCTATTTATATGTTTAATATGTATCAACAAATTTAATCTATAATAAATATTCTACCAATAATCAACTTCTTTAATTATGATTTATAATATATATGTATACTTACTGAATTGTCCTTTTAGAATGTAGTTGAACCACATGATTATGGTTATTAAATTAATGATTTGAGCTAATCTAGAATTACACCATGGATTTTCTAAATTAGATATGCAAATTTCCCTAATTGTAACCCTAATCAATAGTGACAGATTTTGTAGATTGGAATGAAGATTCTTCTTTTCTTTTCTTGTAAAATGTACTTTGAAGAGTGGCTACATATTTGAAATTATGTTTGTCGATTGTAGATTTTTGTTTCTGAAAAGTATGTGCAATATTAATTATGGTAGAGATATCAATTGTAAATTGAAATTAATAGCCCAAAAGAATGGTTGAAGGATTTTTTTTTTCTTTTTCATATTTCAATTTTGATAAAGCTTAATTTGTCGAATTCGTGGTAGAAAGGGGAGAGCCAATGCTCTATTTTTACCATAATCTTTTTAATTCTTAAATAGTGCTCATCTTTCAAAATTATCTCTTCCTATTTTTCTCTTTGATTTTTCCGCCACCATTGCCGCCATCTTTGCCACCGCCGTAGTCACTAAGTTTCCGACAAGAATTAAACTAAACCTGAAAACCATTATAAACCTTTCATCCTCAAAATCATATGTGATGAAACCCAAACCCTTCTAATTGTTTCTCTTTTATTTGATGAGAATTCAAAGTTTTCCGACATAACTTCAAACCTTTGGATTTTTTTTCCAGCAAGAAATAAACTAAATCCGAAAAACCTCACAAAACCATTGATTTTTTTACCAGATTCACAAACTCATATCTGATGAAATCTAAAGCTTCCGAATTAATTTCCAATTTTTTCGACGTGAATTTGACGTTTTTAGGCAAGACATCTTCTGATTTCGTAAAGCAGTAAATTAGTGATAGTATATCATGGTAATTAGTGATAATAAATCATTGATATACTAAGATTTATTATCATTTGATATAACCGCACCTCTAGGATTTTAATATTTTTGTAAATACTTTTAGGTTAACCAATTTGTTAATATTACAGCCATTTTGATATTTTGTAAATACCCCAAATCTGAATTATATAGTTGCTTTATCTTGGGCCTAATAGTGACCCATGGTTGATGGGCCCTATGTCTTGTTGGGCCAATAAACATCCTAATTGGTTAAGAGTTTAACTACAATTTTTTTAGAAAAATTATCACAAATACCCCAAAATCAAATAGGGTTTTCAAAACTACCCGAGTTAAAATATTTTAGTTTCTTTCTACCCTTATTTGACAGTTTTCTTGTCACCAATTAATTAGCAGCCAATAACCAATAGTTTTGAAACTTCTAATAATTTGAGAGTATTTTTGATATCTTGAATTGTTAAAAGGGTAATTATGAAATTTACCTATTTTTTTTAATAGAATTGAAAACAAATTAAATAAAATTATTTCTTTAGCAAGAATAAATTCTTATAAAAAAAATTAAGAGATTATCAAATGGATTCTTAAAAATCATATTTCTCCCTTGTCTTCAAGTCTGTTCCTTTTCTTGTACAATGTGAGGGCAAGAAGTCAAAAGGCCCAATACTAATAATATTGGTTAAGTAAAAAATCTCAATGGGCTAACTCTGATCCACATGCCAAGCCCATCAATGTCCATTACTAGAAGCCCAAGTACTCAAAACAATATCATATTACCCATTTATATATTTTTAATTTCTTACTATTTCAATTGTACTTTGGCCTTTGGAAATGAGCTAGTTTTAAAAGATCTCATATTATTTTGAACAATTACAATGCTCTGATGTGTAATATTTAAATTTTGAAGTTGAACTGTTGAAGCCCCCTCTCTCTATGACTGCAAGGAAAAAAAAATAAGATCACATTAATTAATAATTTGTTTTAAAACCATTCAATTAAAAAAATCAAAAGAATTTGTATACAAATAAGTTAAATTTTCAAAATAGAAAAAAAAAATCATAAAACAGAGTTTGTTTAGATGAATTTTTTAAAATTATTTTGAAGACTTAATGTTTTTAAAACTATTTTCTCATCTTCTTTAATTTAAAAGTTATTTGGCAGTATATCTTTTTTTTTTTTTTTTTAATTTCCTTTTCATAGAGAAATATTGGATAATTGCAACTTACATAAATGTGATTTATTTGATTTGTAAATTACATTGATGGTTAAAATGATTTTAAACACCTTTATTATTTACAAAATTACAAATCTCATCAATTTCATTCTAATTCCTTTAAAAAAAATTAACGAAGAGTGTGAATTGTATATTTCACACTTTGGGTTTTTTTTTTTTTGGTTATTTTTAATAAAATTAGAATATGGGATAGACGTAGAATTAACATGTTTCTCGGATTCATTAAAACTACAAAACGCTATTTTTCATTTTTGTTGTTTTTATTCGAAAAATGGTTTGTTTGTTTTTATAAAATATAATCTCAAATAAGTTTAATTGTTAAAATCATAAAACTGTTTTTTAAATTGAAGTTATTGAACTAATCCTTACCACACATGAATGTATGTCTTCTGATCCACACAAGAGTTGTCCATTTAAAGTATCCACAGCTTGAAATGCTCCTCCTCCATCACTCCTCTGTATAATTTATCAGCCATCATTTCCCAAAAATAAAATTTAAAAAAAAACCCACTTCATTTGAAAAGCTAAAATTTATTATCATTAAATCATCAATAGACTAAAAAAAATTTAAATATTGGATAAAATAAAACATGTATTCTCAACACTATCTCTCACGTGTGAGTTTTGATATTCACACGTGGACCAGTCACATGGAATATTAATAAATGCGAAGGAATTATCATAGAGGTTTAAATTCAAGACCTCCTATTCTGATACCATGTTAAATAACGAATAGACTGAAAAACTTAAACTTTTAAGATAAAACAGATTTAATCGATTATATATTCTCGAAAATTACCTTATAGAAATCAACAGCAACAAAATTAGCCCATCTGTTACCAGCTGAGCCATGGCAAGTGCGGATCATCTTAATCAGATCTTCAGAATTATGTCCACATGCTGTCTGCTTAATTGGAACTGTTGGAAAATAGTTAACCAATACCAATGATTTGCTCTTGTCATTAAGTGCTGATGATTCTCCCCTGTTTGAGCAATTTCCCTCCTTCATTCCATCATTCCCATCTGTCAATTTTGAGAACAAAAGGTCACAATTTATGAAGATTGATTATCTATCGAGTTTATTAAACGAACGGATTTATCATAACTCAACGACTTAAAGTTTTTCAGATGAATGATGATTTTATATAGCATCAGAGTCGAAAATTCAAAACTTATCGGTATATCTCTCTCGTAAGGGACAAACGATAAGAAAAATAATGATGATTTAGTATACTATCTACTTAATAAGATGTCCTAAATTCGAACAGATTTAAAAGTTCATGTTTTGGGACAAATATCCAAATGAGAAAGGTACTAAGGCGAGTCGTGGATGAATTTTGAGGCAAATATTTTTAGTAAGACACTTTTTCTAAAAACTTTGACATTTTAAATTATCGTCAGTAAATAAAAAACACTTCAAAATTCATCCCAAACTCATCATAAAACTATAATAAACGATTGAATTTACCCGAACAAAACCATTTAAGCATTTAAATCTAGTTAGTGATTAAACCAGTAAAAGGCGGTTGTATTTGTTAATATATCTGTCTTACACTGATTTTCAACCATGTAACTCCATTGGTATGCTATTCCTTCTGTTGCTTCCTTTGTTCTATTTGATGTGAACACAAGCAGCCTTTGATTGTTGGCCACCATGTCACTCACCAGCGGCCAGTCCTGACCGTTTTTCGGCATCTTCGCCACAGGAAACCAATATTTCGTAAGCCCGGCCGCGGCGAATACCTTTGTCAATCCATTGGGAGATTGAACATAGTCTTCTAAGATCAATGTGATAATTTCTGCAGTGTTTACTGCTAAAAAAGCCTCAATTTTCTTCAATGTGTCTAATGCTGGTTCCTATAATTAACCATTGCAAAAAAAAAAAAAAAAAATTGTATTTATTACACTTTTTATAGAGTAAATTAAATTGGTGGAAAAAATGAGAAAGTAATTATTTGCTTACAAATGCAGTGAAATCAATGCATTTTCTTCCAAAAGAATGGCAGAGCCAAACATCTCCTTGAAAATCATAAGTGTCAAGCATCAATGCTCTGACTCCATTCTGTAAATATGGGTGAAGAATATATATACATATAATAACATAAGAAGAAAGAAAAAAATAAAGTCCTGTTTGATAACCGTTTCGTTCTCAATTATCGGGTTTAATTTTTGACAAACAAAATTGTTAATATTTGATAATCTATTGGTTTTCCTGTTTTTGATTTAAATAAAATAAAAAAACCAAAAACTTAAAACCAAAATAATTTTTTTAAAAAACATAAACATCTTTTAAAGTTTAAAATCGAGAAACTAACATGACAATAACTCAATTGGTTAGACACCTACTTCCTTCTCTTAAAATCGAACGTTCGAGTGTTTTCTCCTCCACATTTATGTAATATCTCAAAACAAAAAACCGAGAAAACCAACTGCTTTTTATAAAGTTATACTTTTCAAAATTGAAAACAAAAACCAAAAACAAGAAATGAAATGGTTATGGAAGGAGACATAAATAGAGGTTTTGACTGAGTTTGAATATCGTACATTAAGTTGTTGGGAGACTGAGTCCTCTTGATTGGTGAAAGTAAGACGAGGAATACCAGTGTGAGATGGCTCTCCTTCCACGGCAAATGAATTGTGGGTTGTTAAGAATGCATACTTGTTGAATGCCAAAGAATTATTCTGTCCCCACACACAAAATAATAATAATAATAATAGTTATTATTATTATATACATTTGTTAATTTGATTTTACTAAAATGTTGATGAAAAAAAATACCTAATGTGTTAATTAATCATGAAAAAATTAAAAATTCCAACCATATAATTTGTTATATATATATATTTTATCTCTCTTGTCATATCACTCTCCACTTTATAAAACATACTATATAATTTAATATTAATTATAAATTACACTACCATCAATAATATAGTCTAACGACAAAAAATCACAAGTTAAAGACTCATCTCCAAAAAATGAATCGTGGGTTCGAAAATTACTAATTGACTGCGAGAGGGAAAAGAAGATAAGAGAAAAAGTGGAGAAGAAGTGGCCCCTATTCTCCTTATTGTTTTCAAAACACATCTAAAATTACAATAATATTTAAAATTATCTGGGTTTGTAAAAAAAAAATGAAGTTTTTATGTAAAAAATCAGACTTTTAAAATAAATTGAGGAATATAATATAATACATACCAAGAGCTTGAATTGATTTGTAAAAGTAGATCTCACACATTTAGAACCTAAATATTTTTCTGGGCATGAGAGACAATACAACCCACTTGTACAAGAGCATTCATCAAGCTGCTGCTGCACCTGAAATCATTTCATTTTCAATCAGATTACTTTTTTTTTAGATACTAACATCGAACACGGGGAGAGATAGATATACTCGAACCTTCAATTTTATAAAAAAAGAGTACAAATATGCCTTAGCGTTGAACTATACTCAGGTTGGCTAATCCGTTAAAAGCTAAATAAAATTATATATTACCTTGCAGTGTCCATTGGAGCAGTCTTGTGCTGCTGAAACTGAGAAGAGGACTGAAACTAAGATTATTAGGAGATGAATAATTCGTGAATGGGATTTTTCCATTTTTCTTTTGAGAAATTTTGAAAAGAATCAAAGACTTAAAACAAAGAGAGAATATAAAACGTTAATTAGGTGGTCCGTTTTCAAATGCAAGGGATTGGGTTAGTTTTTATTACTTTTTTTGAGTTAGTTCTTTGGTAGGAATAAATATGGTCCAACTTTTTATTTATTCCATTCATGAATGACTTAATGACTTTTCTCTCTAATTGATGAGTCCCTATCGTCGACATAATAAAATTTAAATATAGTTTTGATCCTAAAAATTTGAATTTATTTTTTAATTTATTCTCTAAATTATGTTTATATAATAGAGGCTTTTTTTTTTTTTAAAAGGCATTTTATGAATTGATATTATTAAAAATAACAAAAAATTTGAAGATTTTCAATAATAATATTTTAGAAATTTTTATTAAATTGATAAAAAAATTTTTTTAAAAAAATACTATAATTATAAATATTATACTTTTTTTCTATAGATTTATATATTGCACCGATTTTTTTTATACACAAATATTTTTAAAAATTAAGTGATGAGAGTCAAACTATATTACAACCTATAGTTTTTTTTTTCTTTTTTTTTAAAGAACTCATATACAGTTAAAAACTTTTTTTTTTACATTAAAAAGATTGGTCAACTTTTCAACTATGAAAGTTTCTCTTATTCACACAAATGATAGAGAAAAGTGAGGCATAAACAATAATTAATATGGCTGCAAGTAAAGGATGTTTATTTGAATTGGATATTGGAAAATTAAATTAGCAACGAATTTTTTTCTTTTTTTCTTTTTCCATAGGAAAGCTGTAACAATTAATATGCATGCTGTACCTACTAGTTTTGGAGTTTTGGACATTGTATTCAGATTCTTTTTTCTTTATCACTATATTTATTTTATTTAATTATCTAAAAAAAAAATTGTTTCATTTAATTGTATAATTTATACAATAGTCTTATCCAATCCTACAGTTACACCAACCGCAGTTGACTCTGAGTTATGAGGAAATGGAAAATGATTTTGATCCTTCAACGATGTCACGTTTTAATGTAAAAAAAGAATATTAATATATATGGTAAGTAAACGAGGTCTGAGATTCCCACGAGTCATATTATCTATGTTACTATTTTTGCACTTTATACATTAATTAATATTTTAAATTATTATTTTATAGAATAATAGAAGATACTTGCATTCTGATTTTTCTGTGTGCTTAATTTTCATTGGATAAAATTTATTATTAAATAATAAATTTATATAACTTTTTATTAAATATATGTGAGTTACTGATTTATTTTAATCAATGTAAATAAAACACATAGTAAAGTTTAGAGAAACGCTTCGGTGAAGAGATAAGTATTTGAGATCATAGAATTTGAACTTTAGATGAGTGGTTAGACCATCTTTGTCTGTTAAACTATTTATATATGACAAATTTATTAAAATTTGGAGGATCATATGAAGAAATTTTTTCACTCTTTATAACAATGATTGTTTTTTATTATAATTAAATTTATAAAATTGACAAGGTTATCACTACCTTTTGGTGATAAAAAATTATTCTAACTCAAATTCACTTTATTACAAAAATTTTATATCGTTACAACTACTACCATTATGCTCCCTAATATTTTGAGAGGTGTCATTTCCAAATGTTCATAAATTTTTTTTTTCATGCCGTGAGTGATCTTACAATATTTGGCGTTTGTATCGGTAAATTTATAGGATAATATCCTAAGTAGGTGGTTAATACAGTTTGATCCCATGATCTCAAATTAGGAATAAACTATTTGACTACTAAACCAATCCATATTGGTTCAAATATTCATAAAAAATTAAAATCATACTAACAATTTTTTTTTATTTCCGTCAGTTAGTTTACGCGCATCCCACAACTAATTTCACAAGACAATCACATTAATCTATTTGATATTTAAAAATGCGTAGGATAAAATCGTATCTAATCCATATTTGAACCCATAATCTGAAAGATTAAAAAAAAAACTTTCAACAGATGGTCAACTTATAATTAGTAAAAATCCTACAAACATTCACACCACAATCTGAATATACTAATTAGACACCATACTCCTCCCTTAAAAGTATAAACCTCTCCAATTCATTTCCTTTTTTTGAGGAAAAAGATTTGATCGAAATGAAATGGCAAAATAATATTAATGACCATGCCAACAGGTTTTTAAATCCAAAAAAAGCAAATTCATTTTCACAAACAACCTTTGGTTTATTTTTAATATATTTAGATTCGTTTTCAGATTGGTTTTGTTTTAAGTTTAATATTTTTAAAGGCTTAAGCACGCAAATTTATTGGGCTAATTTCACTGATAATCAAAAAAATTATGGATATATTAAATATATCGGATGTTTTTATTTAATATCAATAATACCCAAAACCGCCACTTGTCAAATTAAATTACATTGTAAAAGGACAAACATACCCCTGATTTAATTTCTCCTTAATTTGTGTAAAATTTAAGGAAATTGATAAAATCCGTTAAATTTTACAAAATTAATGGAAAAGTCAAATCTAAACAAAAATAAAAATTATAATAAAAAATAAAATAAAAACCTTCTAACTTCTAACTTGTTCTTCAACCTTCTGACTTATTCTTCGAGGAAAAATCGAATGTCTTTCTTGTTCGTTATCCTAAAAATACAAAGATAAAAAGTAAACAGTTTATAAATGTGCACTTAAAATTGATACTAGACACAAAAATTGATTAAACAGTTTTGAAAACATATGTAAATAGGCTTTTAAAATAAACATTTTACTAAAAGTAACTTATCTACAAAATACATAGAAAGTGATTTCGCCGAGAATTGAAAGGTAAATTGTGACGACCCGACCCTTTTTATATTTAAAAATCACTAATATGCAGTAGAAGATTGAAATAACATTATTTTCGTAATTCATTTGAAATAATGAGTTCCGGAACTCACAATGCTAAAATAAGTTCAAATAGTTATAAAAGGCCAAACAAATAAAAGTTTACAATCCAAAGAAAATAACATGTCAAGTTCTCAAAAATCAAGTCTAGACTCCATGCATAGTAATTAGATTCTAAGCCATGATTCCATATCGATCAACCGCCTCGAGCACCTCCAAAATTACCTGAAAATGTTTGGTGTAGCACCATTAGCAACACATGGCTAGTGAGCAACAAATTAAAATCAAAATGATTCTTTAAATACTCCCCAAAACATCATTTGAATTCCCAACCCTTCCCATTTTCAAATAACAAATATTAAACTAAAAAACAAATTAGTAGAGCAACAACAAGAGGCTATTCACATACTTTACATCTCAAGTCTACAAACTCATAACAATCACTTCTCACATCATTTCTCATATCATATAACTCATATCCTTTCTCATAATCATGTATCTCATATCACTTCTCCTAATCACATAACTCATATCATAACATCCTATCAAACAACTAACACGTATCAAGGTGTGATGCTCAACCTTCTCTCAAGGATCAATCCGGGATACACTCTCCCCGTAATTGTCCATGGGCACGCTCTCCCATATAATATCACAAGGCACGCTCTCCTTGGATCACACACAAGTATCTCCGGGAATGACCCATCGATTTCATCAACCTCACATGGTACTGTTGCATTCACACCTCATCAAACAATTCACTCAATTCAAAACAAGGGCATTGATGATAAATTAAGTCATTCAATTCACAAAATTCCTTAATATTAACTATATGCTATCCCACCATGGGAACCCTAAGCTACATACTTTCATGATGCAATGCATTACAATAGTATACCTAGATTGATCAATCACATCTCATATCAATTCATATATCAAAATCAATATACAACCATAAGCATGCTTTCAAAAAAGGGAATTTATAAAGTAATTTTATATTCAAGCATAATCAATAATTATACCATTCAAATGATCCTTTGAGTTTCCCCAAAGAATCATTTCAACTCTAATTTATTACTCACCTTTAATTTGCAATAACACTATTCACCAAAATCCACCAATTTTCAATTCTAGCCAAAGATTGTATCCACCACCTACACTAATCAACAATTTGGAAAGAATTACTAACATCTCCTTAATCAAACCATCCAATTAGTTAAAATAAAAAAAATGAATTAAATTGGACAATGACCCAATTTTGCACCTATTGGCCGTGGGACTTGTGACAGAAATGGACTGGGTGATTTCATTTTACTCAACTAACAATTAAAAATAAAAAATAAAAAAAAACAATAGATAAAAAAAAAAATAAATAAACTACAAGACCATAAAGTCCACCACTTGGCCGACAGTGGTCTTGAGATGAAAGGGAAATGGTGGCCTCGATTTGCGCATTGAAGAGAATTCAAATGGTTTATATATTTATTATTATTATTTTTTCAATCCTTTGACAGTGAGCTGAAGAAACCAAAAGGGGTGGTGGCTTTTATTTTGAGCAAGGAAACTTTTAGTCAATAATAATAATAATAATAATAATAATAATAATAGTAGGAATAAGAATAATAAACATAGATCACTTGATAGCAGCCTTTCACCGAGAGAAATAAGATGATTTGAAAGAACATCTCGGTCCAAAGGGAGTCGAGCCAAGGGAGAAAAATAAAATAAAATGAATATCAATGGTGAGACATTTTTTTATGTTTTGGGTTTCAAGGCTAACGGTTGGGGAAGTGATTATGGAGGATTTGAGGTCTCTAAGAGTTAATTTAGTGTTTATTAAATTTCCAACACCATTGTTAAGAAAATGGAGCCTGAGCACAAGAATGAGTTTCCTACCTTTTAGGAGCTTCATCTTTCTTCCAATCCTCCTATAATGGTCTTTTCTTCACCACACCAGTAAACCCACTACTACTCAAGCAAGGAAAAAGAGACAAGAAGAAGGAACAAATTCTCTTATTCCTCTGTCAAGGAGTCGGCGGCAGAGCTAGAAGATGAACGAGAGATGTTTGAGTTTTTTTTTTTTTATCGAAAGTCTTTTCTCTTCCTATTCCCCAATGGTCATAAGACCTACCCTAAAAACTTGGGCACTAAACCAATGGGCAGGATGGTTTCTCTTTGGGCCTTCTCTCTTGTTTAAGCCCATTTAAACAAAATGACTTCTAATTTTTCTAAAGCAAGATTTTGTTTTATTTAATTATTAATATTTATTTTTTAAAACTAAATATTATAATTACTCTAAATTTTTCAAACTTAATATAAATTTCCCAAAATTTGAAAATAACTAATTGTTATTATCTGAAAAGTTGGGACGTTACATAAATTTTTTTATAAACAGTTTACTTTTAGTAAACATTTATTTAGGAAAATTCGAATGTCCTTGCTTGCTCGTCCTCCTACAAAATACAGAGATAAAAAGTAAAAACGAAAAAGAAAAACAATTCTGGATTTTAAAATAAATATTGAATAAAAATAAATATTTGATTAAAAGTAACTTATTCTACAAAATAGAGAGAAAGCGATTTCGCCGGAGAATTGAAAAGTAAATTTTTTTATAGATCGTTTACTTTTAGTAAACATTTATTGATGTGCACTTAAAATTGACAGAAAACACAAAATTCAAGATGAAAAAGAGGTCCTAAAGATATGTAAATAGAAAATTAAAATAAATATTGAATAAAAATAAACATTTGATTTAAAGTACTCGTTCTACAATCGGATCCCACATTCAATTGATTTCGGCAATCTTCATCTTGATTTTAGAGAAATTATTTTCAGTCCTTTGATCTCCATTTATATTTGAAAAGTTACAATACTTGATCGCCAGTGGATAGGGTTTCGTGTAGGAAACTTATACCTTAAGAAATAATTTCTCTGATTAAATTTCTGATAAAACACAATATTCTTCTCTCAATTTCCCCCGTATTCCTCACTTTCATCTAAATCGACATGAGGTTTTTCTCATAAAATAAAATTTAGGTTTGATTTGATTTGAATTAAAAATAAAATAAAATTTCCTATAATTAAAAAAGATTTGATTTGATTTGAATTCAAAATAAAATAAAATAAATAAATTATAAATTAAATGAAATGTAATTATTAAGATATATTTATTAGGAGAGATAAAAGGTGAAAAAGACAATATTAAAAATGATAACCACCAGATCACCACCACAAATAGTGTTTTTTTGGGTAAAAATGAAATAGAATCATAACAACGAGTATAATTGTAATTGAGTGAATTAAAGTGATTATTGCTGTAATTAATTCAAATTTATTTCAGGTTTTGTTTTTTCTTTCAAAACATAATTACATCAAAATTAATGGGGAAAATAATCTATATGAAACTTTTTGACGTTTCTTTTCCACCAATAATTACTAATTTCATATTATGAATGAATAGTCATACAAAAATAACAAGTCAAATCACCATGTTAAATCATATATTTTTATTTTAAATATGTGTCTCTCTCCCCTTCTATCTTTTTCAGATTTAAAAAAAAAACATAAAAGTTCATGATTCCCTCTCCCTCTCCCTCTCCCCTATTTTTTTTTCATCACTTTAAGGGGTGTTTGGTTGGGGATTTGGAAATAAAGCCAGGTTTGTGATCACGAGATATTAAATGGTGGGTTTGTGATGCCTGGGATTGTGAAGTCTATGTTTGAAATGTGTGGGAATGGGAATGAATAGTAGAAATAATGTGAGTGTGTTGGAATGAGATGTCAAATCCAATAGTAAACATGGGAATAAGATGTCAATGTCAATGTGAAACAAACGTGGGAATGGGTTTGTGAAACCTATTCCATCCACAAACCCATTCCCAAACCCCCAACCAAACACCCCCTAATTTCTTCTCAAATCTGGCTGCCTCTCCCTTTCTCTCTTTGTTTTTTTTATTTTTTTTAAATCCACCGTTTCATACTCTTTATCTCTTTCTCATTCTCATGGCTGCCATTTTTTTAATTCACTATTTTCATATTTTACAAACTTCTCATCATATATATATATATATATATATATATATATATATATATATATATATATATATATATATATATTTCCAAATTTTACAAATCTACTCACATTTTCTTTTCAATTCTTCCATTTTCTCGTTTTTTTCATAAACCATGTTCTACGTTTTTTGTTCTTTCTTTTTATCCATTTTATTCTTCAAAATATTAGATCTAGCGAATCTTAAAGAATTTGACAAAAAAATAATGTTTTGTTTTTTAGTTTTTAAAATTTTTTTTCTCATCATCTTTTAAATTTCAAGATTTTACGTTTTTTTCTTACAATATATGTAATATACGTCCATTTGTTTATCTAAATATATGTTTGGGGCTTTTGCATATATAGCTTGAAAAATGTCAAATATTTATAGAAATAGCGGCCCAAAAAGTTATTTGTAAAAATAAAAAATAAAAAAAACTCGAATTCACGACTAAAATATTACAAAAATACCACTAATTCGCGTAAGTAATCATGATATCTGCATAATTACCGACTCCGCACATATGTTATCACTAATTTTACCGATTCACTATATCAAATGTTATTTTGTGCATGTGATAACTGATTACCTCTAATTTATCACTGATTTCTTTGATTAACTTGAATGAGCGTTTTTTAAAAACCTTTTATATTTACAAATACTTTTTAAAACTGTCAGATTTATAAATTTTGAAGAAAATTATGCTACCCAATGAAATTTCCTAATATATTTTATAATATACGTGATGTACATAAGTGATGAAGTGATCAACAGACGCCCTCTTTTATCATAGTGTTTTTTTAAATGTATAGTTTTGTAATATACATAACATACTTAACTGTTTGTTTTTTTAGTTCGCTTTGTTGTTTACTAAATTTACATTTTTTAATATACGCAATATACGTATATGATGGGGTAAATGTTACACTCTTTTGTTTTTCAATTGCATATTAAATGACATGTATATTGCGTATATCTTCACTTTTTTTTTCTCAAATACACTTGAAAATTGGAATACGATGTACCTAATATACCAGATGCAAAACACTTTACATGAGAGGGAAAATTATAAATAATATACTAAAATGAATCTATAAAATTGAATTAAAATCGAAATATGTAGTATAAAATCAAAACGTAAAATAATAAAAATGTAAAAAACATAATGAATATAAAGAATTATGAACAATAGACTAAATATACTAAAAACTGGGGGAGGAAAAAATGTATTGGGAAAGAAAAATTGTATTGAAAAAAAAGTAAAAAATGTCAGACTGTACGTAACATAAAGAGGCATCAGAATGTTAGAGGTGTCAGACTATACCTGATATACGTAAATGATATTTTTGGTATATTAAAAAAATTTAAAAAGTAAAAAGTGGCTAAATATTGCACAGTTTCAAAACATGGCCATTTGAGCCTAATACCCACTCCCAAGTGGATATTGTGATTTTCCCCCCAAATTAATATCCATAAAAATTAGGGGTGAAACCTGGTTCGGTTCGGTCCAGGTTTTTCAATTAATTTTAAAAATCGGACCAGGTTCGGTTTATAATAGGAATCGGTCCAGTTTTTACCTGGTTTCGGTTTTCCTTTTTCCTGTTTTTCTAGTATAGGCCATTTGCATTTAGTTTTAAAAAAAATCCTCCAACATTGAAGGATGAAACAAAAAAAAATCAAACATAAACAATAACTTAGTTGAAAAAATTAGATTAATAAATATATAAAATATAAATTAAAATAAAGTGATAAGTAAATATATAAAATAAAACAAATAAATAAAAATTAGGGGGAAATAGGGAAGGGGTATGGGATTTTTACTTGTTTTTTAGAAGCCGGTTCGGTTTTTGAATAATGAAAACCGGGACGGTTCGGTTTTTTACGGTTTCGGCCCGGTTTATTTTTCCGGTTTTCGGTTTTTTCTTTCACCCCTAATAAAAATGACTTCATCAAACTATTAAAAAAAAACATGGACATCTAATTATACAAGTTCAAAAGTAATAGTAATTTAACTAACAAAAGTTATGTAACATGAGTATAGTTCAACTTGTTAACACATGGTCCGTTCTTATGAGATCGAAAGTTCAATTCACCTCTTTACTAAATTGATGTAATTATCTAAATTGCGTTCGTTTATGAGTTCATGTTTTAAATTGACGTATCCTATTAATTTGAAAAATTAAATTGATGAAATTAAAAGTTCATGATTTAAATGGACACATTCTTTTTAAGTTAATAATATATAAACGAATCTTTTTAAAAAAAAAAAGCAAAGAATAGTATGGGAGGACCTTTGGTGTAAGATCAAGAGAACTCCATAACTATTCAAAATCCAAAATAATATTCTATTGCGCCCCCTTACTCCATAACATCTAGCCATTTTACATCACAACATTAAGAGATGAAAAAAAAAGAACATATGAATTGAAGGGTAAGTTTGTGCAGAGACAAAAGGAGATTAAAACTAGAGTGAAAATGGAGATCTTTCTGCTTCTACCGGATGAACTAGCATTCGGTAACCGAGGGTAGGCGTCGGGCTGTGGCATGACACAATGATCACCATTAAAGTAGACCCTTGTTGGGAAAGCCCAACCTTGATCAAATGTGAATGTTTCTTTATCCTTTCCAAAAATAAGCTCTGTTTGTACATTTCCAAGAGGACCCTTTTCTAACAGCATGTTATTGTAGAATTTGATTCCCCAAAACATGGCCGTATCATCTGTTTAACAGGCAATACAATATCATAACTTTATAGCTCTAAGAAATTAAGCAAATAAGATTGCATTACTCGTTTATGTATTGGGTCATTGGGCTTAGGCCTAAAAGGGGCAATATCATAGATTTTGGAGGCACGTTGTCCTTACATGGCTATCAATTTTTTGTCAGGACAACAACACCCTTCAACCATTTTAGATCTAAGCCCATTTTGGATTTATTTTTGTATCTAGATGGCCTTATTCTAGATCTTCCTCACTTTTAATCGACACAAAACCTCAATATCGAGAAATTATTGAACGAGTCTAGTCTACTACAATGTGGCTCCCGTCTCGTAAATATTGGATCTATGGTTTTAATAGGAGAGAGAGTTTCGATGATTATTAAGGAATGAGCCACATTGAATAATCTCTCCTGCATATCTCTATATTAGTATTTCACTTTTAACCTAAGTTTGTCGTTTAAAATTCTACCAAAAGGGCTCACATAGTACTTATTTATGTTGAATTTTGATCGTACTCTTAATACCTTGATACTATAACAAAAATGGGGTTAAAAGTCAACTGCAAAAGAGGGAAATCAAAGAGAGAAGTTAACTTATCGTTGCATAGGGGGCGATCGACTTGTAGTAGAAGCTAAATATCTTTGTCAGATTACTGAAGTTGGGATGTTGAATGACTAAGTTCCAGTCTGAATAGTTCATTCTGTAGTTGAAATTTGTAATGGTAATTTTGACTCTCCAGTATTCTTTGTAGTTGAGCTTGACATGCCAATGCACTCGGATCGGACACATATGGCTCGTACATTGAACCATAGGTTCAAAGTTCTTGTCGAGATCGAAAACGACGGAGGATAAATACTGTGAATCTCTCCTGCAAAATCAACAGCAGGTAGAATTTATAAGCAGGAACATCATTTTTCATATCTTGTATTTAGTTTGAATTAGAGATTGTCATAATGTTTGATGGATTACTCGATGCAGCTTCCGGTCTCAACCACGTTGCTTTGGCAGCCACATGAACACTTGGGACAAGATACAATATTTTTGTCGTAGAAGGATGATAATGAGACACAGCAAGTAGGAGCTTTGTTAGCCAAAAATTGTGAAAATGTACATGTAATATTCCATGTCACTGCCATAGAAGTTAGAGATGTCAATTTCAAAATGAAACTATATTATGAACATGTGATTCGAAGTAAATAATGAGGGTGAAATCTAGATCGGTTTCGCTTTTTTGATTCTCAATTCGAAAAAGACAATGACAAATCACACGGGTTAAGAAAATGGTTTAGATGTTTTTCTTTCAGCATTTATAATCTTGACTTACTCAAAGCTTGAGTTACTCTTCTCTTATCTGATGAAACAAAGCTACTCGGTTTAACAATCGTAGCAGGTCCGCAGGTATAGCCAGGCCCCGGTGCTTTCAAGATGAAGTTCTTCGGCATTCTAACGGTCCTGTTGCTAGTTCCGGCTGAACCAACACTTAGCTGAAATGAGCTTACTGAATTCTCAGGGTCTTGGACCCAAGAGTTAAGTACTCCACCTTTACAACAATTAGCTACCTGTAAATTGTAAGGAGTTGCTGGAAGAAAATCAACCACAGTTGGATCTTTCTTGCAGCAGTGTGGAATGTTTCCTTTGAATTTTGAACAATCTCCTTGTTCTGTGGCTTGGCCTCCCTGCATACTCCATATTATCTCCTTTTTCGCCCACGTCCATTCCAGTGACCAACCCGGTGCTTCGATGTGTCGATATTGCTGGAAATTGTAGATTGTCACAACAACCTGTGAATTAAAAATGAATATCAGATTGGAAGACTACTAGATTGGTGATACTAAGTTGCGTACAATGTTTCATTTGCATCGGTTAATCTATATCGTGTCGGGATAGGATATTGCGTAGAAATAACTCGATTAATCGATTAGAACTTGAACGGTTTAACTTATACTCAAAAAAGAGTGAGAAAATTCATACTTACCACATAGCCATCAGGAGGATTCCAGTTGATGACATCCCATTTAATAGTGATATTTCCAGTTGGGTCAAGAGCATCATAGGCTTCTGCAAAAAGAAAGCTTAATTATGATCCATAAAAATAAGGATATGGATATGAATTATTATTTTTGTGTTTTTTGCAAATCAAATTGATAAATCTCTTTTGATTTTCAGAAAGTACAGAAGGAAAAGAAAACCTCACAAGTATTAAGCATTCCTGCCTTATTGCTTAATTGCTTTTTCCACCGGTTAAATTACAAGTTTCTTAACAAAAATGCAAGTTTTGATGATTAAGAAAATGTTTAAATTGATCTTGTATAAGCATAAGAAGTTCTTAAACAAAATTCTCTCAAATGTTTAATTTAAAGTTTTCATTCCCTTCTATTAAAATTTATGAAAAACTAACATTCTAGATCGTTAAATCACCAATAGACCCAAAATCAAAAGTATGGGCAAAGGTAAATTTAATCTATATATTACCAACATACGTAGAATATCAATAATAATGGGAAGGAAATGGCAATGTAGAGATCTGAACTCAAACCTCTACTCTAATAGATTAAAAAACTTAAATTATCGGGTTAAGATAAATTTAATATTTTATATATCCATTGTGATTAGGATTGGGGTAAAAAACAGAAAAGGAAAAAGAAAAAAACTGAAATTGAGAAGTGGAAGAAGATTTGCTAACCTGTGAAGTTGAAGTTAGTGCAAGAAAGTAAAAGCAATAACCAAAGGCTGAATAACTTAATTATGAGCATAATGAAGAAGCTCATCCTTGAGTTTTAGCTTCTGAATTTGCTCCCAATTTCAATTATCATTCCTCTTTGTTTGAACATAAACCAAGATAAATTATAAAGACTGAAAATAGAAATAACTCAAATTAATTAGCAGTTAACTTATTTGGCAAATCATTTCACAATAAGCCAAGCATACTTTAAAGCAAGGAAATGCAGTATATGGAACATTATAGGAGAGAAATGGGAAAACACATATTTCTTAAGATTTTTTATAACTAGATATATAAGTTTGGGTAAACGATAAATTATACCCGTACAATTTATTTTGAGGTTGTTGTAAATCATACCTCTATAATAGTTTTATTGCACCAATACTTCATGAACTTTGGAGTTATGACAACTATTCTATTAATATCACCTTCAAAAGCTAATGTTTTTTTAATATTATATTATGTGTTTTGAATTAAAGAATAATGTTTAAAAATGGTTACCCTAGTAGTTTGTAAAATTATAAATCAGACCCTTGTACTGGCCAGTTTAACGAATTTCAGACTCATACTTATTCTACATATGTCACGTGTTCTGATCCCACTATAATAATTAGAAAATTTGATAGAGGTGTGCGAATTTTAGATCTTTTACACTTTATTGATAATGAAATATAAATTTTCATTCGGTTAAAAATTTATAATTATTTTAATTGATATGGAACACATGACATGACATGCATAGAATAAATGTGTCCCAAATTTGGAACTAACTAGAAGGAGGATGTGATTTACAATTTTACAACCTTAGAGATGTTTTAAACAATTTTTAAATTATAGGAATGTGATTTGCAATCATCTTTTGAATTAGTTAAAGGTAAATCTTATATTTTAATTAAACCAAGTCTACAGTGTGTTTCTAGGTGTAAGTGTAGGATATATGCTTTGCAATAATCATAGAGTGCAAGAAGCATTGATGTAATAAAATAAGTGTCGGGTTATGATTTGCAACCACTTAAATTGTAAGGAGTATTGATACAATAAAATTAGTGTTAATTAATGTATTATTTACAACAACATCAAAGTACATGGGTTATAATTTACAATTTACTCGATAAGTTATCCTATAATAATTTTAAATTACATTTTTTCCCTCTAAAATTTCCACACCTTTCATAGGCAGGCCATGTTACTTCTTTCAACCTGCATGACTATCAGCAAATGCAACTTTGGTATAAAATTTCCAATTTAGCATTAATGCCACAACATCATCAGCATATATAAGGCAAAAGCCTATATTAAGATGTTTTACCAATTTATGGCACTAATAATTGCAGGTTGCCAGCTCTATTAACCATATCCTGCAATTTTTATTTTTATTTTTTCAGTTTTTTCATTTTGGTTGATTCTTTAACCCAACTTGCATTCCAGACAGCATCAAATTCTCTGGCAACTGGCCTAAAACCCTTCAATTATTGCTCCTGCTTCCTAGAATAAGAATTATCACTCAATATATAACAAGAAAAGTCTAAATTTGATTTTGTTTAAAAAAAATATATGATTTATAATCCAACATAAGCAGGTTAGATATTAGTATTCTCTTCTTATGCGATAGTAGGTCGAGTGTCTCTTTCACAAATTAATTATAAAATTAAAAGAAAAATAGATTTAGAGTTTATTGACATGTTAACCAAACGATACACTTGTTTCCTTGCAAAAAGGTTATATGTATTGAATTAAACAGGTGAATTTATAGAGATTAATTTATTAGCCTTTCATTAATAATCCTCCATTCCACAACTATAAAAGTGAGTGAAAGAATAATAAAATAAAAAATGTGGTCTTATTCGATCAATGTGTTATGTATATGTAAAGTCAAATAAAAATAAATTAGTCAAAGTCAAATTTTGAGTATAAAGCCCAACTTATTATAAAGCCCATTACTTTATAATAGTCCATTTGTCTAATTGAAATCCATATGCTTCAAAAAGGGGTGCTCACGTGGATCATGAAAAAGAAAATGGAAGTAGGTCATTTACACCATTATTTAGTGAGGCGGCTGGCCGTGGCTTGTGGGTGCAATTCTGGAGCTTCCTTAATAAAATAAGTGAGGCGGTGGTCTTCAAATTGCATTAGAAGCCGTGAGAACAATAAGAGGTAAAAAGGTTGTTTTGGCTTTTGTGGTTCTCGGAAACAATGGGGTTGTGAGGGACTTTTGTGGTGAGAGTTGGTGAGAAATATTGTATAAGAAAGAGTTTTCTTTCTTGAGGGCTTTCGAGCGGTTAATACACGGTTTTGTGTGTTGAATATTTCTCCATTGTAACTCTGATTCATCACAGTGAATTCCGCAGCAGTAGCAACTGGACGTAGCCAATTTGGGTGAACCAGTATAAATTCTTGTGTTCTTTTTATTGTGTTTGTTTCTTTAATTTCTCGATTACTTCTTTTAATCCTAACGGTGAATGTGGGAAGGTGATTTTTCCCAACAACTGGTATCAGAGCTTTAGGTTATAATTGTCCGCAGATTCAAGTCAGGAGTGAAAAGTATATCAAACTTTATGAGTCCGGTGAAGTTTGATGTGGAGAAATTTGATGGGATGATCAATTTTGGCTTGTGGCAAGTGCAAGTCAAGGATGTATTGATACAATCTAGGTTACACAAGGCTTTGAAAGGAAGACCGAGCGGTGGTACTCTCAATCAGTCAAGCAGTGATGGTGATTCAACGAAATCAGATGGTAGTGGTTCTAGTGGAGGTGCTAAGAAGTCTAGTTCGAATGATGAAGATTGGGAGGAGATGGATTTGAGGGCAGCTAGCGCAATAAGACTATGTTTGGCTAAAAATGTTCTTGCAAATGTGCATGGAATTTTGACAGCTAAAGAACTTTGGGAGAAGCTTGAAGCCTTGTATCAAGCTAAGGGTATCTCAAATCGGTTGTACCTGAATGAGCGGTTTCATACACTGCGAATGGAGGAAAGTACAAAAATCTCAGATCACTTAAGTGTTCTCAATGGTATCGTTTCAGAGCTGGGGGCAATCGAAGTGAATGTAGATGAGGAAGATAAGGCACTATGGCTCATCTTGTCTCTTCCAACTTCTTATGAGCACATGAAGACAGTTCTAATGTATGGAAATGATTCTTTAGATTTTGCAGAAACTACAAGTAAACTCTTATCGGAGGAGAGGAGGTTGAAGTGTGAAGGGCGTGATTCACATAACAACTCTATGTTGGTAGTTAGCAATGGGAAGAAAAAGAATTTCATACAAAAGAAAGGCTGCTGGGAATGTGGATTATCTGGTCACCTGAAAAGAGATTGTCCAAGTAGAGCAGGTTCGGCAAAGGGTTCTGGGTTGGAAGCTAACATTGTCTCTCTTGTTAAGGGAGACGACGACTTTGTTTGAAGAAAGAGGAAATTCATCCTCATGGTATGACTGCTTTACCATGATAGAGGATGTGTTGTTAGCGGATGCACACAAGCATTGACTTGACAGTTATGCAAGGCGTGTGGTGGAATGATGTCGATGGCTGAAGAACTTCCAGGGAAGTCAAGTAGGTGGAAGTTGCACCATAATTTCAGCAAGGTTTATCGATATGTGCTGGAAAAGGGGAACTCTTGAAAGGTGATATTTCAAGTGGGTCTACTTATATGGTGGAGTAGGATAGCTCTCAAATTGGAGAACTATGATTGTCAGTGAAGACAATGATTATAGCAGATGCTATGGTTTATTCTATCTTGCCAAGGTGGAATTGAAGGAGTCGCTACTGGTGCAGTGAAGACATGGTGTTTTGATAATGTCTTCAAGGTGGAATTTGTTATGTATATGTGAAGTCAAATAAAAATAAATTAGTCAAAGTCAAATTTTGAGTATAAAGCCCAACTTATTATAAAGCCCAATACTTTATAATAGTCCATTTGTCTAATTGAAATCCATATGCTTCAAAAAGGGGTGCTCACGTGGATCATGAAAAAGAAAATGGAAGTAGGTCATTTACATGACCATTATTTAGTGAGGCGGCTGGCCGTGGCTTGTGGGTGCAATTCTGGAGCTTCCTTAATAAAATAAGTGAGGCGGTGGTCTTCAAATTGCATTAGAAGCCGTGAGAATAATAAGAGGTAAAAAGGGTGTTTTGGCTTTTGTGGTTCTCGGAAACAGTGGGGTTGTGAGGGACTTTTGTGGTGAGAGTTGGTGAGAAATATTGTATAAGAAAGAGTTTTCTTTCTTGAGGGCTTTCGAGCGGTTAATACACGGTTTTGTGTGTTGAATATTTCTCCATTGTAACTCTGATTCATCATAGTGAATTCCGCAGCGGTAGCAACTGGACGTAGCTAATTTGGGTGAACCAGTATAAATTCTTGTGTTCTTTTTATTGTGTTTGTTTCTTTAATTTCTCGATTACTTCTTTTATTCCTAACGGTGAATGTGGGAAGGTGATTTTTCTCAACACAATGATCGGTAAAAGTTTAGTGAAAAAATCATAATTAAACCTTAAAAAAAAACTTTTACAATACATAGAAATATATCACAATAATTAAGCTGATGAAATGCATTTTAGATTTATTTTTAAGAACCTTTTATTAATTTTTAAGTCTCTGAATGAAACGTAAATAATTATTAAGCAGTATTCTTAATTATTGTTTTTAAAATTTAAGATATAAAAAATGAGAAATGCTTATTGACTGATAAAGCATCAAATAAACAAATCACATTTTAAAAAATAGGCATGCCAAAAACATGATAACTTAATATAATGTTTAAGACATTCCTTCAAACCAAAAATTTGATGAAAGAACATAACCAATTAAAATCAAATAAAAACCTAGCACTTTTTTAATAATAATAATAATAATAATAATAATAAGAAGGGTAAAATGCAAATAACCCCTTGTGGTTTTTGTCAATTGCATGAACACCCCCTATGGTTCGAAAATGTCAAATCATACCCCTGTATTTCATATTTTTTTTCAATCAGACCCCTCCCCTCCAACATCATAAATTTTCTTTTAGTCATAAATTCTTTGTTCGAACTCTGATTTGGAGATTCAGAATATTTTGGAATCCTCATTTTGAGCTCTACGTTATGGTTACTTCATAACTTTAAAATAGTTAATAAATAAAAGAGTTTATTATCATCAAAATACTAGATATAATTTACACCATTAACGCTTTTGGTTACTGATAATTTAGAAATTTTGAA
This sequence comes from Gynostemma pentaphyllum, assembly GCA_028015215.1. Taxonomy (NCBI): domain Eukaryota; kingdom Viridiplantae; phylum Streptophyta; class Magnoliopsida; order Cucurbitales; family Cucurbitaceae; genus Gynostemma; species Gynostemma pentaphyllum. Next base: position 42,732,207 of record CM051345.1, on the reverse strand, counting down.
TTGATCATAACGCAGAGCCCGAAATGAGGATTCTAAAATATTTTGAATCATCCAAACTAGAGTTTGTTGGAAATAACATATTAAATGGCTTACTTTGAGGCATAATGAAATTGTGGGTCCCATCTATATTAATGTAATTAATGAATTGGGAATTAATATTTAATGCAAGGTTATTAAATATGAACTTTTATTAGGCCTTAAATATGTTTGTATTGATTGGAATAAGACTCCAAAGTACCTTCATTGAAATGTCATCTATGTAGTTTCTAAAGTTGTCCCACATTGATAAAAACCAAAAGACTCCTCCTATATATAAGTAAGGAGCCTCCTAACTTCCTTACTAATGTGGCAAGTCAATGGTTGTTTGACCAATGGCTATCACAAGGTGGTGCGAAGCACCACCCTCGCGGGCGCTGGCACGCGCACGACGCACGTCGCAAAGGTCGCATTGGGCGCTTTAGGGCGCACTTTGCACTTCGCACGTACGCATCGTCGCGGGGAGCTGGGGAGCCTTTAATTTTACCAAACGACACCAGGGTGACGGTTGACCATCGAAGGGCCCTCGAACGGTTAACTCCGAACAGTCATCAAGCGGCAGTTGGGGAGGGAGGAGTTGCGGCGAGACGCGACCGTTGACACGTCAGCGGTTGTACAGACAAACAGCTACGATGTGAATAGCCACACTGTGAACGGATGCACCTGATCAGTCAAGGGACGCGATCTGGATCATCCATTCCGAAGTAGTGCGATCGTACAGTTCAGATTAAACCGTACGAACAGCTACTTCAAACAGTCACTATACTGTCTATAAATAGGCAGTCTCACATCAGGAAATGACACACTCGAAAATTAGAATTACTGTTCAATTTTTCTCTCTGTTCGTTTTGCTTTCGGAGTCAAGAAGTTCTTTCGTTCAAGTATCCGGTTCGCTCGCGAGGTTAGTACAGTGTTGTATTAATTTTCGGTTAAAGTGTTGTATCTTGGGAGACTATCGTTCATAATCTGTAGCACCTTAGCACTGAGCGAATATTGTCTTAAGGAAATTTGCATATCTGCATGCCTCACTTTGTTCTAAATTTCCTTCGTTTATTTCTTTATTTATTTAACAGTTCCTACATGCATTTTTATGTTATTTAAATGTTTAGCTTTGTTTAGAATTTTCCAACATTCTTAAGACAATATCTGTTTCGTTTATATTTTCTAAACTGTTGCTAAATTTCAGTTAGTAATTTTGCATGCCTATTAAATTAAACTGTTGCTAAATTTCAGTTCGTAATTTTGCATGTCTGTTAAATTAAATAAGTCAATCTCGAAATTCTTATTTTGTTATATATATTGTTAGTATATATTTTGCAAATTTAGAGTTTATATATTCATTAAAATTGATATTCAATTACAGAATATTATGGATTCCAATTCTGAATCATCACAAATGGTCAATGGTTCTGTACCATTAGCACCAATTGCACCTGTTATGCCCACTGTACCTGTTGTGCCTATTGTGCCAACGCCGGTAATGCCTCCTCCTTCTCTGTTTGAAAAGCCGGAAAAATTCAACGGCACTGATTTCAAACGTTGGCAGAAGAAGATGTTGTTTTATTTGACCACTCTGAATTTGGTCAAATTTCTGTTCGAGGATTCTCCAAAATTGACATAAGCAAATGCTTCTGATCAACCCACTCTCCTGGCCATAGAGGCATGGAAACATGCCGACTATCTATGCAGAACCGCATTCGAATGGGTTGGAGAATTCGTTGTACAATGTCTATAGCACTATAGTTTCGCAAAGGAATTGTGGAGTTCCTTAGACAAAAAGTACAAAACGAGAAGATGCAGGCACAAAGAAATACTTTGTTGCGAAATTCCTGGACTTTAAGATGACCGATAACAAATCATTGTCAGTCAAATTCAAGAATTTCAAATCATTCGCATGACATCGAAGGCAGGGTATGGTCATAGGAGAGTCTTTTTGTGTGGTCATGGCTATCGAGAAATTACCTCCTAGTTGGGATAATTTCAAAGATAATCTTAAGCATAAACGCAGAGAGATGCGACTTGAAGAACTGATTGTTCGTCTTCACATTGAGGAAGACAATCGGTTAAATCGCCGAAAGACGTCCAAACCTGCAATAGAGGCTAAGGCACATATCGCTGAACATAGTGGGCCGAAGAACAAGAAAAGGAAGCATCTTAGCGTCTTCCTCAAAAGGTGCAAGCAATAATGCGAAGAGATTCAAGGGAAATTGCTACAATTGCAACAAACCTGGGCATCGTGCAAAAGATTGCAGATCTAAGAAGAATGATGCCAAAAAGAAAGCTGCCCAAGCCAACATCGCTGAGGTTGAACAAGTCAATACAGGTGTTGCTGAGTTGAGTTTATCTGCTGTCGTCTCAGAGGTCAATCTTGTGATCAACAACAAAGACTGGTGGCTGGATACTGGAGCCACTCGCCATATTTGTGCTGACAAGCATCTGTTCGCTGAGTACAAAGAGATCAACCATGATGAGAAGCTCTACATGGGTAACTCTCTGAATCAGTTGTCAATGGCGTTGGAAAGGTGATTCAAAATTCACCTCTGGCAAGGAAGTGACCCTCAATGATGTGCTGCATGTTCCAGACATTCGCAAGAACCTGATCTCCGGATCCATTCTGAGCAAGAAAGGTTTCAAGATGGTTATAGAGTCGGACAAATTTGTTCTGACTAAGGGGGGCATGTATGTTGGGAAAGGGTATATGTTAGATGGTTTGTTTAAGGCCAATGTGGCCGTAATATCTAAGAACTCTAAGTTTATGTATCCACAGGCTTTTGCTATTAATAATAATGCTACTTCTTCTGCTTACTTGATTGAGTCTTCTTCTTTATGTCATAGTAGACTTGGACATGTTAATTATGCATCTCTAAAACGGTTAACACACTTAGGCTTAATTCCTAGATTTGAAATTAACAATAAACATAAATGCGAAATTTGTGTTGAAGCTAAGTTTGCTAAGAAACCGTTTAAATCTATAGAAAGAAGTAGTGAACCATTATCTTTAATACATAGCGATATTTGTGATCTTAAATTTATTCAAACTCGGGGTGGGAAAAAGTATTTTATTACTTTTATTGATGATTACACTAGATATTGCTATGTTTATCTCTTGAATAGTAAAGATGAAGCTTTAACTACATTTATCACTTTTAAGAATGAAGTTGAAAATCAACTTAATAAAACTATAAAGGTACTAAGATCCGATCGAGGTGGAGAATATGAATCATCAAATTTTGATGAATTTTGTGCTAAGTTTGGTATTATACATCAAACTACTGCACCGTATACTCCACAACAAAACGGAGTGGCAAAAAGGAAAAACAGAACTTTAAAAGACATGGTTAACGCTATGCTAATAAGTTCGGGTTACCTCATAACTTGTGGGGGGAAGCAATTTTAATCGCTAACTTTATCTTAAATAGAATTCCTCACAAAAAGAGTGGTTTAGTACCTTATGAGTCATGGTTTGAAAGGATGCCCTCGTATAAATACATGAAAGTGTGGGGGTGCCTGGCTAAAGTGGTCGTACCCACTACCTAAAAGGGTAAAGTTAGGACCTAAAACTATTGACCGCACTTTCATTGGGTATGCCACCAATAGTAGTGCCTATAGGTTTTTGGTACACAAATCGATATAAGTGATATACATGTCAATACTATACTCGAATCAAGAGATCTTGAGTTCTTTGAACATATATTTCCTTCTAGAAAGGAAAATAGAGAGTTAACTCTTAAAAGAACTCAGGATGTTCTTTATGAACACGATCCAACACATTTAGAAACCGAACCTAGACGAAGTAAAAGATCTAGAACCAAAAATCATTTGGTCCAGATTTCTTGACCTACATGGTAGAAGATGAGCCTCAAACCTACAAGGCGGCTATGTCTAGTTCAGAATCAAATTTTTGGAAAGAAGCTATAAATGGCGAAATAGAATCCATTTTGAGCAACAACACTTGGCAAATTGTGGATCTACCACCCGGATCCAAACCAATAGGTTGTAAATGGATTTTTAAAAGGAAGTTAAGACCTGATGGTTCTATAGAAAGGTACAAGGCTAGACTTGTTGCCAAAGGTTACAGCCAAAAGGAAGGTCTTGACTTTTTCGACACCTATTCACCAGTAACAAGAATCACCTCCATCAGGATGTTAATTGCTATAGCTGCACTCTATAAACTAGAGATACATCAAATGGACGTAAAGACTGCATTCTTAAATGGTGAATTAAATGAAGAAATATATATGGAGCAACCTGAAGGATTCAGGAAAGAGAGTGAGAAACACAAAGTGTGTAAACTCATTAGGTCATTATATGGCTTAAAACAGGCTCCTAAACAATGGCATGAAAAGTTTGATAATGTTATGCTAAGAAATGGCTTCACCATTAATGAGTGTGACAAATGCGTATATTCAAAGAAATTTGGATACGAATATGTCATTGTATGCTTGTATGTGGATGACATGCTTATTATGGGTGCTAATATTGATGTCATAAATAAAACCAAGAAAATGCTTACAAGCAATTTTGATATGAAAGATATGGGAGTAGCAGATGTAATATTAGGTATAAAAATATCTAAATCATCTGAAGGTATATCCTTAACACAAACCCACTACATTGAGAAAGTTGTAGAAAAGTTTAAGGAACACGGAATCAAGGAAACAAACAATCCATTCCTGCCACATGTAGTACACCAGAAGAATACAGGAAATGGAAAACTCCAATTAGAATACTCCCAGATAATTGGAAGTTTGATGTATATCATGAACTGCACTAGGCCTGATATTGCCTATGCAGTTAGTAAATTAAGTAGATATACAAGTAACCCATGAGTTGAACATTGGAATGCAATACTAAGAGTTTTAGGATACCTAAAACGAACTAAAGAGTATGCATTGCACTATGGAAAATATCCAGCCGTTCTAGAAGGCTATAGTGACGCCAATTGGATATCTGATTCAGATGAATCAAAATCAACAAGTGGCTATGTTTTTAAACTGGGTGGCGGAGCTGTATCTTGGAAATCCTCTAAACAAACGTGTATAGCCTGGTTCCACAATGGAATCAGAATTTATTGCATTGGATAAAGCTCTGAGAAGAAGTGAATGGCTTCGACACTTTTTAGAAGATGTTCCAATATGGCGAAACTGTGGACCGCTATTTGCATCTTGTGATAATCAGCCGCAATAGCTCGTGTGCGCAATTTCGTATACAACGGAAGTCACGCATATACGTCGTCGACATAATACCGTTAGGCAGTTACTCTCGAATGGAGTGATATCCATAGATTTTCTTAAGTCAAAAGATAATCTCGCGGATCCATTTACAAAGGGATTATCTAGAGAGCGTATCGACTGCGCATTGAGAGAAATGGGATTAAAACCTAAACCCAACGAATCATCTTAATGGAAACCTAACCAAGCGATTGGAGATCCCATGGACTTGGTTCAATAGGAAAACTAGTTATGAATGATTCACAAGAAGCACTTAGGAGTAAAAAACTCCTTCCCATTTTTTGATGCACCGAAGTGCTGTCTACTAAGAGTTAAGGATAAGCTTTGCTTTTAATGATAATATATCTTGTTAAACAAGTGGAGTATAGTAGAATACTCTTGATATTAATCACCTATGTGAGCGAGAACATGGCCAGGTTCTATGAGAATTATAATAGGCAAATTCTCTAAAGCGCTTGAACCCAAGAAGTTCATGGCCGAAATAATGAACACAATAGAGAACCAAATTTGAATATGAAAGTTAATGTGTTAAATTCATTGTCTAAACTTACATTAAACGGAAACGGTTCAAAACGTTAGTTCACCGATTTACCTAGTGAGTTCGATGGATCTTTACTAAAGAAGGTTCGAGGCGAAAGCTACCTATCTGGACAAGTTATCTTTCAACAGAAATAATTTTCTATTTTAAGTCGTCTTCTTCCATGTGGGGGATTGTTGGAAATAACATATTAAATGGCTTACTTTGAGGCATAATAATTTGTGGGTCCCATCTATATTAATGTAATTAATGAATTGGGAATTAATATTTAATGCAAGGTTATTAAATATGAACTTTTATTAGGCCTTAAATATGTTTGTATTGATTGGAATAAGACTCCAAAGTACCTTCATTGAAATGTCATCTATGTAGTTTCTAAAGTTGTCCCACATTGATAAAAACCAAAAGACTCCTCCTATATATAAGTAAGGAGCCTCCTAACTTCCTTACTAATGTGGCAAATCAATGGTTGTTTGACCAATGGCTATCACAAGGTGGTGCGTCGCAAAGGTCGCATTGGGCGCTTTAGGGCGCACTTTGCACTTCGCACGTACGCATCGTCGCGAGGAGCTGGGGAGCCTTTAATTTTACTAAACGACACCAGGGTGACGGTTGACCATCGAAGGGCCCTCGAACGGTTAACTCCGAACAGTCATCAAGCGGCAGTTGGGGAGGGAGGAGTTGCGGCGAGACGCGACCGTTGACACGTCAGCGGTTGTACAGACAAACAGCTACGATGTGAATAGCCACACTGTGAACGGATGCACCTGATCAGTCAAGGGATGCGATCTGGATCATCCATTCTGAAGTAGTGCGATCGTACGGTTCAGATTAAACCGTACGAACAGCTACTTCAAACAGTCACTATACTGTCTATAAATAGGCAGTCTCACATCAGGAAATGACACACTCGAAAATTAAAATTCCTGTTCAATTTTTCTCTCTGTTCGTTTTGCTTTCGGAGTCAAGAAGTTCTTTCGTTCAAGTATCCGGTTCGCTTGCCGAGGTTAGTACAGTGCTGTATTAATTTTCGGTTAAAGTGTTGTATCTTGGGAGACTATCGTTCATAATCTGTTGCACCTTAGCAGTGAGCGAATATTGTCTTAAGGAAATTTGCATATCTGCATGCCTCACTTTGTTCTAAATTTCCTTCGTTTATTTCTTTATTTATTTAACAGTTCCTACATGCATTTTTATGTTATTTAAATGTTTAGCTTTGTTTAGAATTTTCCAACAGAGTTCAAACGAAGAAGTTATGGCTAAAACAAAATTTATGGCGTTGGAATAATGAGGTCTCATTGAAATTTTTTTGAAGTTTAAGGGTATGATTTGCCATTTTCAAACCACAAGGGGTGTTCATGCATTTGGCAAAAACCATGAGGGACTTATTTGCATTTTATCATAATAATAAATAATAATACCTGAACATAACTCAATTAGCTAACCACCATTACTTCTCTTCAAAAGGTTAAAAGGTTTCAGTTTCCTATTTCTAATTAGAGGACTTTTTTGCTAACCGACATTTTTTTAAAAACTATCTAGCAAAATGTTAATCCAAATACTATGATAATTTTTTGATATTTTAATTAAAAAAACAATATTTTAACTATGTATAATCAATAGAAATATATAAAAAGAAGAAGGGCAATATGAGTTTAAACAAGGGTATTACTAGTTTCATAATTCTAATAATCTAGCAGTATATAATATTTTCACGTATCATTTCTATTAAACAAACACAATAATCTAAATACTATGATAACTTTTTCTTGTCAAACAAACATGTTAATCCCAGAATTCCTAGTATTCCAAATTATTAGTCATCCTAAGATTCCCATACGGGGTATTGTCTTTTCTTTATATAGGAATGAAAATATAAAATAAAATACGATTTAGATTTTTATTTAATTACATTCTAAAAGAGTATTATATATATTTTTTCAATTTAATCATCATCTTAAGAAAAATTAATGTAAATTAACAGCAATTTGCTGAGTAATATCCTTCTGTCATCCTTTGGATGTGTTATAGAATCATCATATGAACTACTGTTATGATTTGGAATACAAACATCCCCACGGCCACAGCTGCTATAAATTCAGTCTCATTCTTCATATATATATATATATATAATTAAAGCAAAACAGAAAAAGAAATAATAATGGCTTTTACCAACAAAAAAATCTGTCTTGTTCTTTTCCTGTTTTTGGCATCCTTTTCAATTGACTACTCTTATGCAGCTAGAATCTCTATTTATTGGGGTCGAAGTCGCACAGAAGGTACTATTTCTGAAACTTGTGCCACTGGTAACTATAAATATGTCAACATAGCTTTCTTGTCAACCTTTGGCAGTGGCCAAACCCCGGTTTTGGACCTCGGAGGCCACTGCAATCCGAGCTCCGGTACATGTGTTTGTTTAAGCAATGACATCAAATTCTGTCAAAGCCAAAATATCAAAGTCCTCCTTTCCATCGGTGGCGACGGAGAGAGTTACTTTCTTTCCTCGGAGGACGATGCGAGAGAAGTCGCCAAGTACCTTTGGAACAACTTCCTCGGAGGACAATCGGACTTGTTAGCGGAAAGACTACATTGTATTGAATCGTGTTATATGTAACGGTATTACATTGGTTTATATAGAAACGACAGACCTAGACAAATAAGGTAAACGAGCTAATTAAGCAAATAAGAGACAATTACAAAAGTAAATATGGCAAACATAAATCACCTTAATTCTAGCCTAAATATATTCTAACACCCCCTCTCAAACTCAAGTTGGTCAACTTGAGTTTGCTAATCGACGAACGTAACTTGGAATCTGAATAGAGACATCGAATAGAACTCTGAATTGTAAACAGAGATATCGGATGGAACCAATATCGAAACGGAGACGTCGGATAGAACCGACTGAAACACAACAGAGCACAACAAATGTACTGGCAGAGGCAACAAAGAGCGAGCACTGACATTTTCTGAACAGATTCGACGAGCGGGATTGACGGATGAGGCTGAATAAATGATGATCGACAGACTGGAAAATAGAAAACCAAGAAAAAACTGAATTGAAAAAAAGAAAAGAAAAGGAAAATACAATATTTTAGAAAACAAAGAAAACGGGGATGACGGCGGGGCTAAGGTTCAGGTGAGAGACAGGCGAAATAACAAGAACAAAGCAGAGGAAACAAATTTCGAAAGAAAACCGGGCTATGATACCATGTTAGCGGAAAGACTACATTGTATTGAATCGTGTTATATGTAACGGTATTACATTGGTTTATATAGAAATGAAAGACCTAGACAAATAAGGTAAACGAGCTAATTAAGCAAATTAGAGACAATTACGAAAGTAAATATGGCAAACATAAATCACCTTAATTCTAGCCTAAATATATTCTAACAGGACTCATGCCCACTCGGTGACGCGGTTCTAGATGGCATTGATTTTTCTTATCGAAACGGGGCCAAGCAAGTGTTGGGATGAACTTGCGAAAGCATTGAAAGGGTTGAAACAAGAAGTAGAATTAGGAGCAGCTCCAGGATGCGTATATCCTGATAAGCATTTGAACAGTACGATAGAAACAGGTGTGTTTGATTATGTTTGGGTTAAATTCTACAATAACCCTCAATGCCAATACGAACATGGAGATGTTGGAAACGTGTTTAATGCATGGAATCAATGGAATATAATACCAGCAAAGGATGTGTTTTTAGGAATACCGCGGATTTTGAGGCAGAACTAAGAGGTGGGTTTATGAAGGGACCTAACAACATTTATAAACTCTAAGGGCCCCTCCTCTCATTACCAATTGGTTTTGAGATGGATGACCACATTATTAATATGGTATCAGAGCCCAACAAGCCCAAACAGGCATTCGATCCAAAAAATGGGATCCGCCTAAGAATGGTGAACCCAAAAGAGGCACCATCTTGAGGGGTCATGTTAAGGATCCCACATCGAAAAGATGAAGGGACCCAACAACATTTATAAACTCTAAGGGCCCCTCCTCTCATTACCAATTGGTTTTGAGATGGATGCCCACATTATTAATAGTTTATTCCTTCAAGCGTGCTTATTGAAGATGTTCTTCTAGAGATTAAGGTTGCTCCCAAGTATGGAGGAGTCATGCTATGGAACAAGGAGTTCGATCATGGATATAGTGATAGTATTAAGCCATTCGTCTAATAAATAAAAATGTGTTTTCCCCTATTATTATTATTATTATTATTATTATTATTATTATTATTATTATTATTACTATTATTTTGTGTGGTTCGTTGATGTTACGATTTTATGTCAGATTTATTTGATAACAACGTACGTGAAATCAAAGCCCAATTGTGTGTGACAATGTCATTCCTTTTTTTTGTGTTTTTTGGTTTTTCTTTTTTAATGTAAAATTTGATGGAAGTATGAAATATTTTGCGATACATTTATATTATTTGGAGAAGGGATTTTTTTTTTTTAATAAAAACTATATATTGGTGATGGGATATGTTAAGGAAGCTCATTTAGCAAAGCTTTCACATACTTAACCATTGTAATAACTACTATTAACCTTGAGTTAAATAGTTGTTAGTTAGTTATTTTATTGTTATTTTGTTTTCTCTACAATCATCTTCCTTATAAATAGATGATATGTAAGTGACCATTTATTAATGAATTCATCTTCCTTTTGTGGTCTATACTTGTTTTCTTATATGGTATCAGTAGTCTTCGGCTAACTGCCAACCTCTTCTTCTTCTTTGAAAAATCCTGGCCAATCTTCATGGCTTCTTCCTCCACTTCTGAACTTCCGCAACAATCTTCATCTGAAAATCAAGCCCTAAAAGCAGTGAACCTTGGCAACAAAACCTCCATTGTCAAGCTTGGCGATGAAAACTATTTCCTATGGAAATTTCAGGTTCTTACTGCCATTGAAGGCCACAACCTTGAATTCTATATTGATAATGAGACAAATCCACCGGCGAAATTCGTAGTTTCTGGTGTTGGAGCAACGCAAGAAGACCGAAAATCCGGCATGCTTTCTGGAAAACTCAAGATAAACTCTTATCTTCTTGGCTGATTGGCTCAATGACTGAGTCGATTCTCTCTGAGGTAACTGATTGTAAAACCTCTCGAGAAATTTGGAATTGTGTTGAAGATTTGTTCACAAACCAAAACATGGCCAAGATTATGCAGTATAAGGAACAGTTGCAATGTGCAAAGAAGGAAAATCTTTCAATGAAAGATTATCTTTCCAAGATGAAGGCTTATGCCAAATCTCTGTCATCTGTAGATACCCCCATTTCTGATCAAGAACTCATAATGTATGTATTATCCGGTCTTGGATCTGAGTATGAATCTATTGTTTCTGTTATTTCTGCCAAAACCAAGAAACAAACAATGAAGAATGTATCTGCCCTCTTGCTTACTTATGAAGCTCGTCTTGAGCGAAAATCTGCTTTGACAGATTCCAGTTTACCCTCAGTAAATCTTACCATGCCAAAATCTAGTTCTTTTGCCAGCAATCCTAATTCTCAATCTTCAATGAATCAAAGGCAATGGAATCAAAACAACAGCAAGAATCAGAGAGGAAAGAACAACAGAGGCAGGAATTGGAATACAAATGGGAAACCTCAATGCCAAATGTGTTCAAGATTTGGGCATACAAGTTTGAAATGTTTATTTCGATTTGATCCTAATTTCTATGGGTATCAACAAGCAAACAATGGAATGAATCAAAATGGACAACATGGAGGAATGCAAAATGGAGGACATGGTAATTTCAATCAGCATTCTTACAATCAGTTTCCTGCTCAACAACGGATGGACGATGAGACAAGATGATGCTTACAAATGACACTGGATCGAGATCCAAATTGGATTCCGTGATCAGGGCTACACATCATGTTACTAATCAATTGGGAAATCTAAGTATGAGATCTGAATATGCTGGCACAAGTCAAGTTCAAGTGGGCAATGGAACAGGTTTGAACATTACTCATTCTGGCTTTACCAATCTTGTTTCTCCAAACAATAATCATTCTTTTACACTAAATAATCTCCTTCTTGTTCCAAAAATAACCAAGAATCTCATTAGTGTTAGTCAGTTTGCTCGAGATAATCATGTTTATTTTGAATTTCATTCCCATATCTGTTTTGTTAAGGATCTGGCAACTGGAACTGTGCTACTTGAAGGGAAGCTCATTGATGGGTTATATCGATTTGATCTCAAAATGCAGCAGCCTCAACCCAATTTCAGCAAAGCTTTAGTTTTAAACCCAATTGTTTCCTCAAATTCTTCTTGTAATATGTCAGTTGTTAATTCCAATTCTGTAGATCTTTGGCATAGGAGATTAGCACATGCCAATTTAGATACTATCAGAAATATACTACAAAGTTGTAATCTGTCAAACTTTTCAAATAAAAATTTTAGTTTCTGTCATTCATGTCCTCTTGCAAAATGTCACAAATTGCCTTTCAAAGCTTCTACTACACTTTATGACAGTCCTTTGCAACTCATTGAATCAGACCTTTGGGGACCATCTCACTGTCCTTCTACTAATGGTTTCAAATATTATATCTCCTTTGTTGATGTATTCTCAAGATATACTTGGATTTATTTTCTACAGTCCAAATCTGATGCATATAGAACTTTTCTATTGTTCAAAAATCAGTTAGAAAAACTCTTAAACAAGAAAATTGTGTCTCTTCAAACTGACTGGGGAGGTGAATTTCGTTCTCTCACCTCTTTTCTTAAGAACCATGGTATTACTCATCGTTTATCCTGTCCACACACGTCTGAACAAAATGGCATAGTTGAGCGCAAACATAGACACATAGTAGAGTCTGGACTCTCAATGTTAGCTCAAGCCTCCTTACCTACCAGATTTTGGGATGAGGCATTTGCTGCTGCTGTTTATGTGATAAATCGATTACCAACAAAGGTTCTTCAATCAGCAAGTCCAGTTGAAAGACTTTTTCAAAAAAAACCTGATTACACATTCTTAAAAGTTTTTGGCTGCTCCTGTTATCCATATCTTTGACCATACACAAATCATAAACTCCTTTATCGTTCTGCTCAATGCACATTCTTAGGATATAGTCATCAACATCATGGATATAAATGTATGGCATCAAATGGCAGGATCTATGTCTCTAGACATGTTCTGTTTGATGAAAATTCTTTTACATTCTCTACTATATCTTCTGCCCCACCTTTACTGCCAACTCCTAATTCCATTTCTTTACAACCTATTCCAATTGTGTCTAATAAAAATCCCTCTACTACTAATTCTCCTGTTAATACTCCTGTTCCTATTGAGAATGAACAACCTGTGTGCACTGCTCATGAGAATACACTTGAATCTGCATCTTCTCCTCTCATAGTTAATTCTCCAATAGTTAACAAGCATAATATGATTACTAGAGGCAAAAATGGCATCTCTAAACCAAAAGTGTTAACTACTGATGTTATTGAGATTGAACCAACTTCAGTAAAAGAGGCTTTAAAATCAGAACAGTGGTGTCTTGCTATGAAGGCTGAGTATGATGCTTTGATCAAGAATCAAACTTGGGTTCTTACACCTCAACCTAGTGATAAGAAGATCATAGGGTGCAAGTGGGTGTTTAAAATCAAAAGAAACTCAGATGGTTCCATAGCAAGGTATAAAGCCAGATTAGTTGCGAAGGGTTTTCATCAGCAGGCTGATTTGGACTATACTGAGACTTTTAGTCCTGTTGTCAAACCTCCAACAATTAGAATACTACTTACAATAGCTTTGTACTATGGTTGGTCTATTCGTCAATTGGATATTAACAATGCATTTTTTCATGGAATCTTGAAAGAGGATGTTCTTATGCAACAGCCCTCTGGCTTTATCAGTCAATCTGGAACTGTTCCTCTAGTTTGCAAATTGAAAAAGGCCATTTATGGTCTCAAACAAGCTCCTCGAGCTTGGTTTGAGCGCCTTAGTTCTTTTCTCCAGTCCATTGGCTTTCATTCCTCAAAATCAGATCAGTCACTGTTATGCAGATTTCTTCCTTCCTCAACAATGTTTATTCTCATCTATGTGGATGACATCATTATAACAGGGAGTTCTACTGCTGAAATCCAGAATTTAATTGCTAAATTGAATGCTACTTTTGCTCTAAAAGACTTGGGACCTTTGAGCTTTTTCCTTGGGATAGAGGTATCTTACACCTCAGCATGAGCTATTTTTCTGTCACAATCAAAGTATTTTGCAGATCTTCTTAAAAAGGCAGACATGACAGGTGCAAACTCAATTGCAACTCCTATGATCAGTGGTTCCATTTTATCAGCTAGACAAGGTTCTCCTTTTTCAGATCCAAGTCTATATCGCAGCATTGTTGGAGCACTTCAATATGCAACTATTACCGCACTGAACTTGCATATTCAGTCAATAAGGTGTGTCAATTTATGCAAAAACCAACTGACTTGCACTGGAAAGCTGTTAAGAGGATACTTCGGTATATCAGTGGCATATTACTCATGGCATGCTATTATCTAAACCAAGACATCTGAACTTACAAGCATTTGCTGATGCTGATTAGGCTTCGGATCCGGATGATAGAAGATCAACTTCAGGTTTCTGTGTCTTTTTTGGTGATAATCTGGTTTCATGGAGCTCTAAGAAACAACATACGATTTCAAGATCATCAACCGAAGCAGAGTACAAGAGTTTAGCTAATACTTCTTCTGAGCTCATTTGGATGCATTCTTTGCTCACTGAGTTGCGAATTCAATCTATATTTACTCCTCTACTGTGGTGTGACAACCTCAGCGCTGTACATTTAAGTGCTAATCCAGTGCATCATCCAAGAATCAAACATGTTGAGATTGATATCTTTTTTGTTCGTGATCTGATTCATCAACGAAAGATTGACATTCGACATCTTCCTGCTCCAAGTCAATTAGCTGATACACTAACCAAACCACTGTCAGCAAATCTGTTTTTGAAATGGCGAACTCAGCTTCGAGTCTTGGCTGCTTGTGACACTGGTTTGAGGGGGAGTGTTAAGGAAGCTCATTTAGCAAAGCTTTCACATACTTAACCATTGTAATAACAACTATTAACCTTGAGTTAAATAGTTGTTAGTTAGTTATTTTATTGTTATTCTGTTTTCTCTACAATCATCTTCCTTATAAATAGATGATATGTAAGTGACCATTTATTAATGAATTCATCTTCCTTTTGTGGTCTATACTTGTTTTCTTATAGGATAAACACTAGTTTACAACCAACAATAATTATCCTGATGTTATATGGGTTGGAACCGTAGCTTGATGATAAATTAGAAGCCTTCTGTTAATAAAATAATAAACTGATTATACGCGTGTAACAACTTAATAAAATTAAAGATAGTTAATTGAATGAAATAACAATAATAAGAACATCGAGATATGTTTGAAGTGTTGTCTTGAAGACGATATTTGCCCTTCACAGGGTTATTACAGATTGATGCCCATCAACTTCAAATGATGCAATGACTTGATTGAACAACGACCGGAACAATCAATCAAGCATAGTTCGAACATAAATTTGCTCCCCAAACTAAACAGGAAAAATAGACGAAGAACGTGAAAAAACATAAAGTATAATTCATGTACTTGAACAAAACATAAAATAATTCTTTCACTATTCCATTTTACAATAATTTAAAAAAAATATTCTTTTAATTTTAAATCTCAAAATTTTGATCCCCATTTCTTTTTGTTAAATTTATCTTAAATTAAAATTTGATTTCTCTTTCCCTGTGTGGATATGATTCTTCATCTAACACTGAAATCAACTCTTTAGGGTGTGTTTGAGAGTGTTTGTGAAATAAGTGTTTTTAGTTAAAGTACTTTTATTATAAGTACTTGATGAAAAGTGCTTAGTGTTATAGTATTTTATTGTTTGGTTCTAACATTTAATAAGTGCTTTTAATCTTATATAGTTATTTTTGGAAAAAAATGTGTAGACAAAGAAAATATGTAGAAATAACATAGAGAGAGAGAGAGAGAGAGAGAGAGAGAGAGAAAGTGTCTGAAGAGAAGTTAGAGAGAGTGAGGAAAAAGAAGTTAGAGAGAGAAAAAGTGTGTAGAGAGGTTAGAGAGAGAAACAGCGTGTAGAGAGAGGTTAGAGAGAGAAATATTGTAGAGAGAGGCTAGAGAGATAAAATTTGTAGAGAGAGGGTTAGAGAGACAAAATGTGTAGAGAGAAGTTAGAGAGATAAAATGTGTAGAGAGAAGTTAGAGAGATAAAATGTGTAGAGAAAAATTAGAAATACAAGGTTTAAAATACCAAAAGCACTTGAAAAAGCACATATTACCTATTTCTTCAAAAAAAAACACTGAAATTGCTTTTGACTTTTACAAAAAAAAGTGCGTCTAAAATGTTGCCAAACATAAAAATTGTATCTAGGAAGTGTTTTTGCTCATTTAAAAGCACAGGCTTGTCCAAAAGCACTCCCAAACACACCCTTAGTCATATCGACCCTGTTTTAGGCATAATCACTATGTTGGAATGAATTTAATATTTTTTAATATAATACCCAAAAATAATAATTGAAGCTAGTACCAAAATTAATATTAATGAAGAAAAATAATTGGGTAGCGTAAAAGGGTTTGTGGAACTCACGTCTTCAAATAATGTTCAATTATCAATCAATTGGCCAACATGATTATAGCTCAAGTGGTTAGACATCCGCTCACTTCACATGAGGTCGAATGTTAGTGTCTCTCCTGCCCCAATATCTAAAAAAAATTATCAATCAATTAAAAAATAAATATTATTATTATTATTAATAACGGGAAAAAAAATATAAATGACACTATTTTACATCATCTTTTCATCAATAGCCATCTTTTTTATTCAATTAATTATTAGCCACCAAAAATACTATATTGCCCTCAACTATCAAATCACCCCCTCTCTCTCTTCCCCCTTTCTTTCTCTCCTTTCTCAAATATAAAAAATGAAAATATACGAAACATACCAACAAACTGAGAATATTATACTGAAACACAATAATAAAATAAAGAGAAATTAAAAAAAAAAGGAAAAACAAATGGATATTGGAAAGAAAAAGGGAAAAAGACACTTTTAGTCCCTGAGTTTTGAGTTTGTTTACTATTTGGTCCCCGAGTTTTCAAAACCGACATTTTTATCCCTGAGTTTTTGTTTAGCTTTCAATTCGGTCCCTACTATCAAAATTCTGTTAAATACTTAACAGAAATGCTGATGTGGCATTATTATTTTTTTGGCTAATATTATTAAATTAATTTAAAAGATGACATGGTTATTTAAAAATAAAATAAAAAATGAAGAGAAGCTTGAGATTTTAACTTGAGAGGCGAGAATTATAAAAAAAATTGAGAGGTTGGAACCATAGAGAAGATGAACAAGAAAGGAGGAGATAGTTAAATGAGCAGAGTGAAGAGAGATAGTTAATTAAAAATACAAATCTGGGACGTTTGACGTTTCTCCGGCGATAAGTTGAGCTCACCGGAAGATGAGGTTTATGGTGGTCCAGATCTGGGACGTGTGATGCTTTCGCCGGCAATGAGCTTTGTGGTGGTGGTTATGGAAATAAAGATGAAAAAGGGGAAGAAAATGGTGATGAACAGAGAAGAGAAACATCAATTTTCTATGATGCGTTTTCAAAGCCCAACAGAATTCCAACTCTGATTATTCTAGCCCGAGCGCTATCTCAGTTAGTTCGGGTTTAGTCGGTTTACCTCGGTACCAAATGCTACATAAACAATAGATCCCTTATCTTATTTATCCAACCAATTTTTGATGAATCCCCAAGTTTCATTTTCTTCGCGTTGACTCAGTTGTTGGAAAATGACCCATTGGAAAAATTGGTTTTTGATAAATACTGTCAAGATCTTGAAACCATTCAGGTTCAAACTCATAGGAACCTCTCACTACTATTATATCAAATTCATCAGATTTACATGCTAGTAATCTGTCTAATAGCAGGTAGGATTTCTGGTTTGGGTTCGCCGTCTGTGTCTATCTCAGACAAGGGTCTGGGGTTCATCGTAGGTTGTTTTGGGTTCCTTCGTTTTAGATTTACGTTTTCTTATGTGTTGATTGTGTGTTAGAGTGTGAATGAATTTATAGGATAATTAGTTTATTGAGAACTTTTGATTTAGTTTATTGAGCACTTTTGATTTTACTTTTATGAATATTATTTCATCTACGAATCATGTTATGACAAGTGTATTTACTTTCCCTATATAATGAAAGTTTGGCCTCAACACTATTCATGTTGAGCCTTCCATTTCCCATTTCATTTCCCATTTCTTTTCTCTCTATCTCTAAAATTTACATGGTATCAGAGCATAAAAGACCATTAAAATGGCATCTGATTCTGGGAATGGGTTTTTCAATTTCATATCCTTCTTGCTAAATGGCTCAACATCACCAAAAATAAAATAAAATAAAATAATACGATCTCTGTTTCTTCTTCTCTCTTCTCTTTGTTAAATCCATGGAAATATTCCTCTTCTCTTTTTCATAGATTTGCTTTCCCTTTGATTTTATCTTCCTGAGAATTTCTCTTATCTTCATGTTTTTTTTTACTGTTCTTCGTAAAAAAAAAAAAAAAAAACCAGATCTAGATCTGAGAAAAGATTTGTTAACCCTTTTCTCAGATATGTTAACCATGGATGATCCCTCATGGTCAAGAAGACCAAAATCATGGAAATGGTGAAAAGCCCATATCCAAAAACTACTCAAATGGCAGATCCACAAAAAAAAAAAAAAAAAAGCTTTCTTTTATGTCTTTTCTTTTTTTTCTCCTTTTCTGCAACTTTCCTTCAATCTTCATGGGTTCAAAGATTTTAATCAATTTTTATATTTCAGTTTCTATTTCAGATCTAAGTTTTTCATATTTAAGTTTTTCCGATCTAAGTTTACCTTCCATTTTTCTGCCTCTTTTCTTCTTTGCAAATTTCAGATCCTGCTTTCTCTTCCTTTTCTGCCTTTTATTCCTGTTCAACGTAAAAAAAAAAAAAAAAAAAAAAAAAAAAAAAAATCCAAGCTTTTGGTTCTTTTGTTTGTTTCTTGTTTTCCTCTGGATTCGATCCCCCTTTTGAATTGAAGCAATATAAGTGAGTATTTCTTTGATTTAAAAAAAAAAAAAAAAGTTGCGTACATGTTTCATCTTTTTCCTTTTTTTCTCTCTCAAAACCATCTTCTGCCACTGTCCTTATCCTTTAGCCATCTCCTTTATCCTCTCCATGTGTTTAAATTCTAACAAATAATATCAATCTCTCTAATCCCCTTATTTTTAATGCCCATCTTATTTTTAATTTATTTCCATGAGCATACTCCTTTTTGTTTTTGTTTTTATCCCCCTTTAGTCACGTGATCCAGAAGTTTTCTACCGATAATTGTGATTGTTCTATTATCTTCAGATATGACTGGCGCTTTGATGACTCTTCTATCTCCAAGCTCACCGAACTTCTCAGGCCAGTTTTCGCTTATGGGGGATGTTAGAGTGTGAATGAATTTATAGGATAATTAGTTTGTTGAGCACTTTTGATTTAGTTTATTGAGCACTTTTGATTTTACTTTTATGAATATTATTTCATCTACGAATCATGTTATGACAAGTGTATTTACTTTCCCTATATAATGAAAGTTTGGCCTCAACACTATTCATGTTGAGCCTTCCATTTCCCATTTCATTTCCCTTTTCTTTTCTCTCTATCTCTAAAATTTACATTGTGATATAAGTTTGGGTCCATTCTTTCGACAGTGGGAGTTCAAATTTTCCAGCCATGTTGATGCATCGTTGATCAAGAACAATACAAACGGGGAGGAGTGAGGGGAAAGAAATGAGGAGAGGTGGAGAGACAAAGATACTTTTTAAATATATAAATAAAAATATACTCATCAAAGATGCCACCTCATTTAAAATATGACATGTCAGCAATAAAAAATATATATTACGAATATTTTAATGTCACCTAAGAATTTTGTTAAATATTTAACAGAAGTTTGACATTAGAGACTAAATAGTAAACAAAATGAAAACTCAGGGGTAAAAATGTCAGTTTTGAAAACTCAGGGACCAAATGGTAAACAAACTCAAAACTCAGGGACCAAAAATGTCTTTTTCCCAAAGAAAAAAAAAAGAGAAATAAAAGAGAGATAGTAAATAAGAGGGAAAATTAAATTCAAATTTTGTAAAATAAAAAGAAAGAGAAAATAATAAAAATAATATTTTTCTGCATTGGGAAAGAAAAAATCAGAAATGTCAGACATGTCAGAATATACACATTATACGAGAGAGTCAAAATGAGGATGAACATTACAAGAAGTGGCTATTTTTAAACAAATATGACATTTTGATGAAAACCACCCAAATGTGCCCATTCTTATTTTTCCCCTTAATAATAATTGATATAATTTTAAAAATAAACGTGCTAATTTATATAATAATTAAGACATTTCTTTTGACAGCATGCAAGAAAATCACGTTGAAATAAAATAACGAATCAAAATCTTACAGCTCAAACTTCTCCACATTTGGGGTTGACTAAACAGATCATGGAGAAAGTTTAATTAAGGAACCTTTAAATAATGACATTTAATTTTAATAATCAAACTGAATACTTTTACTACAATTTACCGAATCATATCCCAAAGAAGATTTTTTAGGCAAATTTAAAAACATCCCATTAGCTATTATAAATTAAATTAATCTTTAAACATTGATTTTAAGAGAGACCCAAAAGAAGAAAAATGGTGCAAAAGCAAATCGCTCTTGTTGTTTTTCTCATTTTAGCTTTTCCTTGTTTGAAATTGAGTACTCATATGGAGCTGGAAATATCGCTGATTATCTTTGGAAACAACTTCCTCGGAGGCCAATAGGACTCACGCCCGCTCGGAGATGCCGTCGTTTTGATATCGACGAGATGGTTTTGGGATGAACTGGCCCGGGCATTAAGAGATTTCAATCCAAGACACGTCAATCTAGCTAGCAGTATCTCCACATTTGTCGATTAACTGATCATGAAAGCATAAAGATGCATTACATTACAAATAGGGTCAGGGGCGGATCCACCTTAGTGGGGGGGAGCAGTTGTCCCCCCTAAATTTTTTATTTTATTATTTTTCTAATGTAAAAATGAAAAAATCTAAGTAAAAATTTGACTTTTTAATGTATTTTTATAAATTTTGCCCCCCAAATTTTTTAAAAATAATTTTATATAGTTTTTGCCCCCTAAAATAAATTTCTAGATCCGCCTCTGATAGGGTTATATATAAAGCGATTAATTCTAATTTATCAGTTTGTTGATGTAAAAAAATTGAAATATCGGCAGGCAACAACCAACGTTATGGAGAAATTATTCAGGGAGGCCAATGCTCGACACATGTCACTTTTAACCAAATAATATTAATGTCCCTGGAGTCTGATAAACGGAAGCAAACGGAAGGGCAAAGTTTTTGACGGAAAGCTGAAAGTTCTTATTTTAAGATTTGTTTTAGTTTTTCATTTTTTTTGGAACCGTCAAAATGCGGAACCCCTTTTCATATTTATATTTCAAAAAATTGAAAAGTTTATACAAAAACAAATATATGCATTGGTATTTTAACAAAAAAGTATTATAAGATTTTTAAATAAATAATAAAATTTGAGATTATAATTATAAAATATATAATTTATCTTAAATATCATAATTCTGAATACTAATTATTAATATGTCACAACTTTTTAAAAACTACTCAAATAGTATAATTATAATTCATTAAAATATTTAACTATTTTTTATGGATATTAAATGAATTTGTATGTTTTTTTTTACCTTTTTGAGAGCAAGTTCAATAATTTATCGAGCTATTTGATTATTTTTCATTATTATTTTTAATGAATTTATTAGTTTTTTTAATTCAATAAATTTTTAATTTAATTCATTAAAAATTATTGAACTATGTTATTTTGAAATGTTCTAACATTTTAGTAATTAGTATGTAAAAATATTCCAGCCCTATAAAATAGCAGTTGTGATTAATATCAATAGTGTATATTTTATTTCATAAATGAAGTATACAACAAAATTAATCAATGTATTTTTAACTTAAGAATATATTTATAATCAAATTGCTGTAAGTTCTAAAAAAAATATAGGTTAATTATTTTTTTTATATTACAAATTATTTATTTTAGATTATTGACAGCTAAGTAATTATTTAAAATATGATATTGAGAATAATTTAATAAATTTTTTAAAATATTTTTAGTGTATTTTACTCTTTTATAATTATAAAAATTAGTTTTTTTTTTTCAATAGCAGATTATAAAAATTAGTTGATAAATAAAAGATCCATGTAAAATTTTAATTTTAAAATAAAATAAATTGGGCAAGAAAACTGACATTCCAAAAAAAAAAACTTCAACCATTTTGTAGGTTCAGGAGAAAAAGAATATAAAATTCAATAAAAAAGCAAAAATTTTGCCCTTACGTTTGCTTCCGTTTATCAGACTCCAGATACATTAAATATTTCCCTGAATAATTTCTCATCATGAGAGATGACATTTTCCCATAATTTATCTTTGTGTATTTTTATTATATATTGTTAATTTCACCCAGTTGTTATAATTTATGATGCAGTATTCTAACTTTTAACTTTATTATAAATTCTAAGAATCTTTCACACCAATCTGTCGGCTGTCGTGTATGATCATGGATATGGCATGCCATTGCCAGGACACTCAAAACATGTCGTGGTGTTAAATTGGTCCCACCTTAAAAATACATTTAGTATATTTTAATGGAAACCGCTGCTGAATTTTGACCAAATATGAATCTGCATTTTTAATTGATAGTAAATCATGATTTTGATACACTCTTTTAGAAAGAAAAGAAATGAAAGCAATATCAAATATTTATAAATAATTAAAATATAATTCCGGCCAGTGTGTCATATTCTGAATTTGAAATTAAATAATAGATATCATATCATTTCGTATCCCATACATATCTCTTATAATAAAATAAATATAAGATAGCAATCACTCCACTCCCATCACAGCTATAAATTGAGTTTCATTGTTCATAATTATAATCAAGAAAAGCTAAAAAAAGAAAATATGCAAATATGTGTTGTTGTAGTTGTTTTCCTTTTCCTTTTGTCCAACTGTGATGCTGGTGGAATCTCTGTTTATTGGGGTAGAGATCTTACGGAAGGTAGTCTTGGTAAAACATGTGCCACTGGTAACTATAAATATGTAAACATAGCTTTCTTATCAACCTTTGGCAATGGCCGAACCCCGGTTTTGAACCTCAGTGGCCACTGCGATCCGAGCTCTGGCGGATGTGCTAGTTTAAGCAACGACATCAAATTCTGTCAATTCCAAAAAATCAAAGTCCTCCTCTCCATCGGTGGCGACGGAAACGGAGATACTTACTCTCTTTCCTCGGCCGACGATGCCAAAGAAGTCGCCAATTACCTTTGGAACAACTTCCTTGGAGGAGAATCGGAATCACGCCCGCTCGGTAATGTGGTTTTAGACGGCATTGATTTTTTTATCGAAAGCGGGTAAGGGGAGTATTGGGATGAACTTGCCAAAGCATTGAAAGGGTTGAAAAAAGAAGTTGAATTAGGAGCAGCTCCAGGATGTGAATATCCTGATAAGCATTTGAAGAGTGCGATAGAAACAGGTTTATTTGATTATGTCTGGGTTAGATTCTACAACAACCCTAAATGCCAATTCGAAGAGAAAAAAAGATTAGATGACGGTGGCGACGACGACGACGACGATGACGATGATGATGATGATGATCATATTGTTCTTAATAATGAGTTTACTTATGCATGGAATCAATGGAGTATAATACCAGCAAAACAGGTGTTTTTAGGAATACCAGCGAGTTCTGAGGCAGCACCAAAAGGTGGGTTTATTTATGTAAACGTGCTTGAAGATGTTGTTCTTCCAGTGATTAAGGTTGCTCCCAAGTATGGAGGAATCATGCTATGGAACGACTTCAAGAAAATATATGGTCATCTGATTAAGTCATTCGTCTGATATAATTAATTTTAACGTGTCTGTTGCTACTGTTATATCATTTTATGCATTTCTATGTTTGTTACTTTTTCTTTTTTTAATGCAAAACTTGATTACAAGTATGAAATAATTTGTATTATTTTTAAATTATAGCTATATCTTTTGTGATGGGATAAACACTCGTTTACAATATTAACAATTAACTAGAAGCCCTATACGCTATAAAATAATAAAATTGAGTGACATATGAACAATAAGAGTACTAATACAATGATGAACAGCACCCCAAATTAAATATATATATGAAGAACTTTGAAAACATAAAGTATAATTAATTATTAATTATTATATTTGCCAAGTCTGCATTGATTATAAGATCAAATAAAATAAAATAAAAAATTATTTAATTTAACTTTTGTCGACATGTGACTGTCCATCTACACCGAAATCAACTGCTTAGTGTAGTTGACCATGTTTTAGGCATAATCACTATATCTTGAAAGAAATGTAATATTTTTAATTCATTATGAAGTTTCTTCCTATTATTAATAGGTACCAATAAGCATTAATTGCATTGCTTGTGTTTCTCTTTTCCTCTATTTGCTCAACTCAATTGAACAGTAACCGAAACAATCAATCTAGCATAAGTCAAACAGATATTAATTTGCTCCTCAAATTATAAAGATGAGAAATGCAAACAAAAAAAATAAAAGTATATAATTAAATATTGTAACGGAATTTGCTTCTTGAAAGTGCAAAGGGGTGCGTTTTATATAAAGCAAAATGGCTTTTAAAAAAGAAAAAATAATAAAATATTACACCACCGTTAAATTGGATGGCTTTTGTACGGAATATAGCTTCTTCAATTTTTTAAAGGGTTAAACACGCTAATGACCCTTGCACTTTCAGGTTTTTTCAATTTACACCCCTACACTATCAATTTAGCTTTTTTCACCCCTGCACTTTTCATCTTCCAATTTCCGTTAAAAAAAGTGTTAAAACTAACTGCCCATTCTTTTTTAATTTTTTTTTTAATATCTAGGATATGTGAAAAGACTTTTAAATCCTACTTCTTCATCCTTTCATCTTTCCTTCACTTTCTCTCACCTCCATTTTCATGGCGGATGGAGTTCTTCCACCGATTACCCGTGTCATAAATCTAATCATAAATCAGATAATTTTATTTCTTAAATTACCGATTTCGTCAAATCTAAATCTCTGATAAGATCGAGACTATTATACAAAACGAAGGAAGAAATAAACGATGACAATATTTTGAAATGGCCCATATGTATAAAACAGTCCAGTACTAAAAATCCCAGAAATTTTTATGATTTTATTTTTTTAGTTTTTAAAATTTTCATGCAGAGGCGGCTAAATTGGACTAAAAAATCGATTTCAATTACCAGCTCATTTTTATGAAGTAAAGTACTTTGGTTTAATCATGCTCTTCTTGTTTTATTGAGCCCCATGAATTAGATTATTCTGGCAAATGTAGAAATAGAGGTAAGAGAAAGTGAATCTGGGGATGAACTTGGTCCACCATGGAAATGGAGATAGTGAAAGTGAAGGAGAGAGATGGGAAGATGAAAAAGAAGGATTAAAAAGTCTTTCCATATACTTTGGATATTAAAAATAAAATGACGGTTAATTTTAACTTTTTTTTTAACGGAAATTGGAAGATGGAAAGTGTAGGGGTGGAAAAAACTAAATTGATAGTGCAGGGGTGTAGATTAGAAAAGCCTGAAAGTGCGAGGGTCATTAGCGCATTTAACCCTTTTTTAAATTAAGTGAAAATACGAAAGGTGAATCTTATATTTACCCTAATAATAATAAGTAATACAATAAAAAAGGAATAATAAATGGGTAGCAAAAGGATTTGTGGAGCTCACGTCTTCAAAGAGCGTCCAATCATCAATCCTTTGAAAAAAAAAATAATAACAACTGTGAATAATTTAAAAAAAAAATAAACATGCCAAAAACATGATAACTTATATAATGTTTAAGGCATTTCTTTAGTCAATAATTGTTAGAAAAAAATCTTGTTGAAAGAAAATAACCAAACAAATCAAATAAAAAATTCAGCTGAGCATTTCATCAATAATAATAATAATAATAATAATAATAATAATAATAATCAAACTTAGCACAACTCAATTATTTAGAAACTAATATTTCACTTCATCAGATCGAAGGTTCCAATATGCAAATTCGCGCCTATAGTATTATAAAATTATCATTTGTTTCGTACAAATAATCATTGATTTCCGCACATATAATCACCGATCTAACCACATAAATAATCACTAATTTTACTAACTCACTGTATTTATTGATATTTCCTTATAAGTTATTTTTGATATCTTTGATTCACGTGAATGGGGTTTTAAAAAAAGGGGTAAAATGCAAATAAGCACCTTGTGGTTTGTGTCAAATGCATGAACACCCCTTATGGTTTAAAAATAGCAAATCATACCCCTGTACTTCAATTTTTTTTAATGAGACCCATCTCCTCCAACACCATAAATTTTCTTTTAGCCATAACTTCTTCGTTTCAACTCCAATTTAGATGATTCAAAATGTTTTGGAATTCTCATTTCAGGCTCTACGTTAAAATTTTCCTTATAGGTTTTAGTTGGTCTATTAAGAATGTTAATAAATGAATTTAAAAATATATTAGTCCATTTCAATTTGTTAATTGGTCAGTACCTTTTTCTCATAAGGTTTTTATTTTTTTTAAATGAAAAATTAATTAGTTTATAAAAATAGTAAGAATGGAAGATTTTGACTATAAAAAAATATACTAGAGATAAGGAGAGAAACTAAAACAAAATATGGTATATAAAATTTGTTAGATTAAAACGGAACTTTATGTGAAATTCTTATTCACAGTTGTAAAAAAAAAATTGAAATACCTATATACTGGCAATTTGGAATTATACTACTAATCAATTTTTTAACTCAAAACTTCTCGACGATCATGAAAAACTAACTAAGGACTCGAACACTGGTTGACTAAACAGATCATGAAGAAACTAATTAAGAACTGAAACAATAAAACTCTCTTTTAATTATTTAGTGCACACCGCGTGTGATTATTAAAAATTATAATACTAACTAAATTTTAAAAAAATTATTTAAACATCTCAATAATCATCATAAAAAACAATAATGAGATTTATCATTCTACAATACAAGAGAAAAAAATTAAGAAAACAATTCATTATTTAATAAAAGCAAATTTTATAATTTTTAAAATAAATCAAATTTTTATTATATTTAAAATTAAAATGAAAAAAGAGTTATTGGATGTAATTTTTTTAAATAATATTAATATCGAATTCAATCGTTAATTCGTTTGTACCTTTCCCTAAATGTTTTTTATTTAAAAAAAAGTTCTATTTAGAAAATTATTATTTTATAAATAAAAAGTTAAAAAAAAAAAAAAAGAATTCTGTAATAATAATGAGTTTCTCATGTCAAATCAGTTGATAATAAGAGAAGTGAACTATAAATTTTATAAATTTTGTTAAGTCATTTCATTTTTTTTTTCTCAAAAGAACTCACTTTTAAAAATATTCGGTGGGACTCCTTTAGTACACGGTACACCCCCGCACTTTTAAGGATCTGTGGAACTCACGTCTTCGAATGGTGTCCAATTATCAAATCCCTTTTAAAATAAAATAAAAAAAATTATTATATTATTAATAATAATAGCTGCGAATAATTTAAAAAAAATAAACATGCCAAAAACATGATAACTTAAATAATGAAAACAATTCATTATTTAATAAAAGCAAATTTTTATTATATTTAAAATTAAAATGAAAAAAGAGTTATTGGAGATGTAATTTTTTAAAATAATATCAATCGAGATGTTTTTTTTGTTTTTTTTAAAAAAAGTTTTATTTTGAAAATTATTATTTTATGAAGAAAGAGTAAAAAATAAAAGGAACAATTTTATAATAATCTTACGCTTCTATATAAAAAATCAAATGATAATAAGATGAGTGAACTATAAATTTAATAAATTTTGTTAAGAGCCTCTCCATCTGAAATCCCTAACAGAATTCGATTTCAAAAACTATACAAAGTTAGTTAACATGAGAGGCTAAAATAGAATGTAATGCGAAAATTTATAAATTTAAATGGAACTTCTTAAAGTTAAAGAATAGGAAGTAAGAAATGGTGAAAGTGTAGAGATGAAAATAGAATTAATTTTTATTTTTTTTACGTCTGCTTTGCTGAGTAATATCCTTCTGTCATCGTATCCTAGAGAAGATTTTTAGGCAATTTAAAAACTTGCCTTTGAATGTGTAATAATAAAATTATATGAATTAGTCTCATGATTTTGAATACAACATCCCACACACAGCTATAAATTCAGTTTCATTCTTCATATAATTATAATTATCAAAAAAGACATAATAATAATAATAATGGCTTCTACTTGTACCCAGAAACAAATCTGTCTTGTTCTTTTCCTGTTTTTGTCATCCATTTTTTAGCACTCTGATGCAGCTAGAATCTCTATTTATTGGGGCCGAAGTCGCACAGAAGGTACTCTTTCTGAAACTTGTGCCACTGGTAACTATAAATATGTCAACATATAGCTTTCTTGTCAACCTTTGGCAGTGGCCAAACCCCGGTTTTGGACCTCGGAGGCCACTTCTATCCGAGCTCCGGTACATGTGTTCGTTTAAGCAATGACATCAAATTCTGTCAAAGCCAAAACATCAAAAGTCCTCCTCTCCATCGGTGGCGACGGAGAGAGTTACTTTCTTTCCTCTGCCGACGACGTGAGAGAAGTCGCCAAGTGCCTTTGGAACAACTTCCTGGGAGGACAATCGGAGTCACGCCCACTCGGTGACGCGGTTCTAGACGGCATAACTGGCGAAAGCATTGAAAAGGTTGAAACAAGAAGTAGAATTAGGAGCAGCTCCAGAATGCGAATATCCTGATAAGCATTTGAAGAGTGCGATAGAAACAGGTTTATTTGATTATGTTTGGGTTAAATTCTACAACAACCCTCAATGCCAATACGAAGATGGATATGTTGGAAATCTGTTTAATGCATGGAATGAATATGGGATAAAATTCCAGCAAAGGAGGTGTTTTTAGGAATACCGGCGCATCTTGAAGCAGCACCAAGAGGTGGGTTTATTCAACCAATCGAGCTTGTTGACGTTGTTCTTCCGAAGATTAAGTTTTCTCCCAACTATGGAGGAGTTATGCTTTGGAACAGGGATTTCGATTCTGTATATAGTGATTATATTAAGTCATCCGTCTAATAATTAATTTTTTATGTGTTTGTTTTCTCCTATTTTGTGTTTGTGTTGATGATGTTATGATTTTATGTCAGATTTGAAACCAAAGCCCAGCCCATTTGTGTGTGTTGGTTTTTCTTTTTCTTTTTTAGGGTTAAAGGCAAATAAGACCCTGTGGTCTTTTCAAAATGCATGAATACCCCTTGCACTTTGAAAATAGCAAATCGCACCCCTGTGGTTCCAATTTCTTTCAATCAGACCCCTCCCCTTCAATGTCAATAATTTTCTTTTAACCACAACTTCTTCGTTTGAACTTCGATTTGGACGATTCAAGATGTTTTGGAATCCTCATTTTAGGCTCTACATAAATGTCACTTCGAAACTTTGAAATCTTTAATAAATAAAAGATTTTATTAACATCGAAACACTAGGTATGATTGACATCGTTAACTATTTTGGTTATTGATGATTTCAAAGTTTCGAAGCGACGATTATGTAAAGCCGGAAATGAAGATTCCAAAACATCTTAAATCATCTAAATCGGAGTTCAAACAAAGAAGTTATGGCTAAAAGAAAATTATTGACATTGAAGGGGAGGGGTCAGATTGAAAAAAATTGGAACCACATGGGTGCAATTTGCCATTTTCAAAGTACAGGGGGTGCTCATGCATTTTGAAAAGACCACATGGCTCTTCTTTGCATTTTACCCTCTTTTTTAATGTAAAGTTTGATGGAAAGTATGTAATAATTTGTGTTACATTTATATTATTTTGTAGAAGGGATGTCTTTTTGTTTTTAATAATTATAACTATATCTTGGTGATGGGATAAAAACTCGTTTACAATATCAACAATAACTAGAAGCCCTATGCTATAAAATAATAAAATGATTATACGTGTGCGTATCAACTTAATTAAATTAAAGATAGTGAAATTGAGTGAAATATAACCAATAAGAAAATAATAATTAATTGATAAAATAATTATTTTAAATTTTGGTTATAATATTAAAACATTAATTATTATTTTATAATAAATAATAATAACTAGCTAATTAATAAATAGATAATTAAAAATGATTTTCCTGTATTTTAGTAGGTTACGGTGAGCAAGATAATTTTTTTTTAAATTAAAAAATATTTTTTTAAAGAAACTCAATATATTTTAGATAATTATAGCCCGTCTCTAACTGCCGATTGCCAATTCTTGAGCTCCGGCCTAACCTCGGCTAAGTCTTGAACCTTTGTGCGTTCACTTTCTCATTAGCAAAAGTGCTTCTCTTTGCCCCTTAAGTAGAAAGACAAGAAAGAGATTTGTTGTTTTATTGCTCCCGCTTCCTCACATCTGCGCTCGTCAAGCCAACTTAGCTTTTTGGTAGTTGAAACAGCGGTTGAAGCGGACATTTCGAAATGACAGCATCGAAGATATATATAGATATATCTATATATACACGGTCACGCTTATCCCGGACTGCGTTCCGGAAAAAGTGGCCTACTTGAAAGAAAGGGCGGGCACTCTCGTGTTTCAACCCCACTATACTATTCATAGTTGTGGGGCACTGTATACTGACAGCCTCTACGATAAGCAAGTGAATGGGGCCGGTGCGTGCCCCCTATTTTGACTTTTTGGCCCTTCATCTTTCTGAATCGAGGCCCGGCTCGCGTCGTTCCAACAACCGGCGGGGAGCACCTCAGTATTAAAAATATATTCAAAATAATACATTTAGTAATTTAGATAAATTTTACTTTATCATACTTTTTTCAAGCTTAATTTCAAATACAACGATTTTTTTTAAACAACACTTTTTCACGTTTTTAAATCAATAAATTTGTTTTCATTGAATTATTTATATATACTCATTTAGATTCTTAAAAGTTAGGATAAAATATCATTTTATTCTCTAGACTTTTTATAGTTACATTTTTCGTCCCTAAATTTTCAATTCGTTTCAATTTAGTCTTTTCGTCTGTGTTTTTTTGTCTGAGAAGTTAAAAATGTTTCATCATAGAAATATGCAGTGATGTTCAATGACATATCCTGGCCATAAGCATGTGGAACAAAAAATGTAACTTTTGAAAGTTTAGGGACTAAAATAGAACCCGGGTAAAAGTTTGAAACTAAAATGGTATTTACCGTACAAGTTAAATAAAATCAATTTTTAGTTATTATTACAATACTTGATCAATTTAGTTTGCTAACTCCCAATTTTACTATTTAAACTCTATGGTTTATAACTTTACCCTAATCATTTCACTATTTCAAATCTAGGGGTTAACAAGCCTAAACCGAAGTGTTGTAAACCCTTCTACCTAACTTGGGTTGGGGTATGTAAGCCCACCCCACCCCACCCTACCCCTCATTCCAAACACCCCCTAAGAGCGTCAAGGAGGCACACTTGGAAGCGTTCTTCACTTTTAATGGATGTTGAATTTTGATTGCACTCTTCATACCTTGATACTATAACGAAAATGGGGTTAAAAGTCAAATGCAAAAGAGGGAAATCAAAGAGAGAAGTTAACTTATCGTTGCATACGGGGCGATCGACTTGTAGTAGAAGCTAAATATCTTTGTCAGATTACTGAAGTTGGGATGTTGAATGACTAAGTTCCAGTCTGAATAGTTCATTCTGTAGTTGAAATTTGTAATGGTAATTTTGACTCTCCAGTATTCTTTGTAGTTGAGCTTGACATGCCAGTGCACTCGGATCGGGCACATATGGTTCGTACATTGAACTATAGGTTCAAAGTTCTTGCCGAGATTGGAAACGACAGAGGATAAATACTGTGAATCTCTCTCAACCACGTTGCTTTGGCAGCCACATGAACACTTGGGACAAGATACAATATTTTTGTCGTAGAAGGATGATAATGAGACACAACAAGTAGGAGCTTTGTGAGCCAAAAATTGTGAAAATGTACATGTAATATTCCATGTCACTGCCATAGAAGTTAGAGATGTCAATTTCAAAATGAAACTATATTATGAACATGTGATTCGAAGTAAATAATTAGGGTGAAATCTAGATCAGTTCGCTTTTAGGATTTTCGATTCGAAAAAGACAATGACAGATCAAACGGGTTAAGCAAATGGTTTAGATGTTTTTCTTTCAGCATTTATAATCTTGACTTGCTCATAGCTTGAGTTACTCTTCACTATCTGCTGAAAAAAATCTACTCGGTTTAACAATCGTAGCAGGTCCGCAGGTATAGCCAGGCCCCGGTGCTTTCAAGATGAAGTTCTTCGGCATTCTAACGGTCCTGTTGCTAGTTCCGGCTGAACCAACACTTAGCTGAAATGAGCTTACTGAATTCTCAGGGTCTTGGACCCAAGAGTTAAGTACTCCACCTTTACAACAATTAGCTACCTGTAAATTGTAAGGAGTTGCTGGAAGAAAATCAACCACAGTTGGATCTTTCTTGCAGCAGTGTGGAATGTTTCCTTTGAATTTTGAACAATCTCCTTGTTTTGTGGCTTGGCCTCCCTGCATACTCCATATTACCTCCTTTTTCGCCCACGTCCATTCCAGTGACCAACCCGGTGCTTCGATGTGTCGATATTGCTGGAAGTTGTAGATTGTCACAACAGCCTGTGAATTAAAAATGAATATCAGATTGGAAGACTACTAGATTGGTGATACTAAGTTGCGTACAATGTTTCATTTGTATCGGTTAATCTATATCGTGTCGGGATAGGATATTGCATAGAAATAACTCGATTAATCGATTAGAACTTGAACTGTTTAACTTATACTCAAAAAAGAGTGAGAAAATACATACTTACCACAGCCATCAGGATTCCAGTTGATGACATCCCATTTAATAGTGATATTTCCAGTTGGGTCAAGAGCATCATAGGCTTCTGCAAAAAGAAAGCTTAATTATGATCCATAAAAATAAGGATATGGATATGAATTATTATTTTTGAGTTTTTTGCAAATCAAATTGATAAATCTTTTTTGATTTGCAAAAAGTAAAGAAGGAAAAGAAACATCACAAGTATTAATCATTCTTTGCCTTATTGCTTAATTGCTTTTTCAACTGGTTAAATTACAAGTTTCTTAACAAAAATGCAAGTTTTGATGATTAAGAAAATATTTAAATTGATCTTGTATAAGCATAAGAAGTTCTTAAACAAAATCCTCTCAAATGTTAATTTAAAGTTCTCATTCTCTTCCGTTAAAATTTCTGAAAAACTAACATTCTAGATCGTTAAATCACCCATAGACCCAAAAGTATGGGAAAGGTAAATTTAATCTTTATATTACCAACATACGTTGAATATCAATAATAATAGGAAGGAAATGACAATGGAGAGATTTGAACTCAAACCTTTACTCTAATAGATTAAAAAATTGAAATTATCGGGTTAAGATAAATTTAATATTTTATATATCCATTGTGATTAGGATTGGGGTAAAAACAGAAAAGGGCAAAAAAAAAAAAAAAAAACTGAAATTGAGAAGTGGAAGAAGATTTGCTAACCTGTGAAGTTGAAGTTAGTGCAAGAAAGTAAAAGCAATAACCAAAGGCTGATAACTTAATTGTTGGGAATTTGAAGGGTTTGTCAAACCCTAAACTCCCACTAACACAAGAATGATGAATATTATCGCAACAAAGAATATAGATAAAAGCGGAAATAAGAAAATAACGACACCAGAGATTTTATACAGGTTCCCAATTGGTACGTCCTGTCTTCTGCAGACTCTGCAGGTTCCACTATGAAGTTGAAGATTACATCAATGAGACAAAAATAAAGAGTGTATAATTGCTCACAATTATACATAACCCCGAGAATCACTCAAACGGTTGCCCCCTCTCTATTTTCTCTCAATATGAACAAACCCTAATTAACCCAATTGAAAGTCGTCGAATCGACTCTCATAGAATTGACACCACAATTCCCTCGGAGAAGAAGAAACAAAAAACGGCCGCCGGCTTTCTTTTCTTCTCGCACTCGCTAGGTTAAATTATATCTTCAACATAACATATATATATATATATATATATATATAACACAAGCATTCTGCCGTCTCCAATATGAAACCACCACCGCCACACGTTGCTTGGAGATTTACATTTGTCAAATCTTGAATTATCTCACCGGCCACTTGCAAGATAACCAAACAATTGGTCAAATTAATTTGACTCTGAAGCAAAGGTAAACTTTGACCTTAATATGTCATTTGGGCTTTAACTAATAATTGGGCTTCGTGATTGGGTTATTGATTTGGCTTCATAAAACCCAACAATCTCCCACTTGAAGACAAATCAAACATTTTCAACTCTCTGCAATAACAACTCATCAAATGCTTGGAACACCAAGGCTTCAACTTGCAAACTCAAACCGATTTGCAAAACCAAAACATGTTAGAATCCACTAACATAACCCCTGCAAGGTTTTCCGATGTGAGCTATCTTTCAGGCATGAAAAGATACTCAACCAACTCCCACTCCAGCTATGTGGCGGGATCTACCATATGACTCATCATCCGCCTGCAACGAATTTTGAGAAAGGAATTTTCCACCAATGACTTGACATGTGTGCATTCAAGTCGGTTGTCAAAACAGAGACTTCATCTCCAACGTCTACACCCACATTGACTCTGAACCCAGTCAAAAGTGCACTATTGCCCTCGAGCAACTTCACCAGTTCGCTATCTTGCCTGTCAGTTGAGGCTACTTTCTGAGCGCTTCCAGATTCTCCCAATGTTTCTCCACATGAACTGATGGATTAGGAGCTAACTGTTCTTTCTGCGTTGTTGGCTCACCCCTCCGATCCGAGGGAACATCAACAACTCTCCAATTTTGCACTTTGTGTAGAGCTTATATAATTGACAACAATAATTAACAAGGTCAACGACCTCACCGATTTGTTCCAATCTTCATGCTTCATATCCTCTGGCATCTCTCCCAACGATAAATGCAATTTTTACTGTGCATCATCCCAAAATGAAAAATATTGAATCACCAAATTTTTCGATCCCAATACTCCTTTTGCTATCCATCGATCACTAATACAAGTCCCCGAAACCTGAAGCTCTGATACCAGTTGTTGGGAATTTGAAGGGTTTGTCAAACCCTAAACTCCCACTAACACAAGAATGATGAATATTATCGCAACAAAGAATATAGATAAAAGCGGAAATAAGAAAATAACGACACCAGAGATTTTATACAGGTTCCCAATTGGTACGTCCTGTCTTCTGCAGACTCTGCAGGTTCCACTATGAAGTTGAAGATTACATCAATGAGACAAAAATAAAGAGTGTATAATTGCTCACAATTATACATAACCCCGAGAATCACTCAAACGGTTGCCCCCTCTCTATTTTCTCTCAATATGAACAAACCCTAATTAACCCAATTGAAAGTCGTCGAATCGACTCTCATAGAATTGACACCACAATTCCCTCGGTGAAGAAGAAACAAAAAACGGCCGCCGGCTTTCTTTTCTTCTCGCACTCGCTAGGTTAAATTATATCTTCAACATAACATATATATATATATATATATAACACAAGCATTCTGCCGTCTCCAATATGAAACCACCACCGCCACACGTTGCTTGGAGATTTACATTTGTCAAATCTTGAATTATCTCACCGGCCACTTGCAAGATAACCAAACAATTGGTCAAATTAATTTGACTCTGAAGCAAAGGTAAACTTTGACCTTAATATGTCATTTGGGCTTTAACTAATAATTGGGCTTCGTGATTGGGTTATTGATTTGGCTTCATAAAACCCAACATTAATTATGAGCATAATGAAGAAGCTCATCCTTGAGTTTTAGCTTCTGAATTTGCTCCCAATTTCAATTATCATTCCTCTTTGTTTGAACATAAAACAAGATAAATTATAAAGACTGAAAATAGAAATAACTCAAATTAATTAGTAGCTCACAATAAGCCAAGCATACTTTAAAGCAAGGAAATGCACTATATGGAACATTATATAGGAGAGAAATAGGAAAACACATATTTCTTAAGATTTTTTTATAACTAGATATATAAGTTTGGGTAAACGGTAAATTATACCGGTACAATTTATTTTGAGGTTGTTGTAAATCACACCTCTGTATTAGTTTATTGCACTAGTACTTCACGAAATTTGGAGCTATAACAACTATTCTATCAATATCACCTTCAAAGGCTAATGTTTTTTTTTAATATTATACTATGTGTTTTGAATTAAGGTATAATCACAAATCATATCAATACGGTTTAAAAATGATTACCCTGGTAGTTTGTAAAATTATATATCATACCCTTCTACCGATCCGTTTTAACAAATTTAAAACTAACGGAAGATGTGATTAACAATTTTACAACCCTACGAGATGTTTTAAAAAAAAAAATATAGGAATGTGATTTGCAATCATACCATGAATTAGTTAAAGGTAAATCTTATATTTTAATTAAACTAAGACACCAGTGTGTTTCTAGGTGTAAGTGTAGGATATGCTTTGCAATAACTATAGAGTGCCAAGAAACATTGATGTAATAAAATTAATGTCGGGTTATGATTTACAAAGACCTTAAATTATAGGGAGTATTGATACAATAAAATTATTGTTTATTAATGTATTATTTACAACAACATCAAAGTACACGGATATAATTTACAAATTTACTCGATAAGTTATTCTATAATAAATTTAAATTGCATTTTTTCCCTCTAAAATTTCCACACCTTTCATAGGCAGGCCATGTCACTTCTTTCAACCTGCATGATTATCAGCAAAGGCAACTTTGGTATAAAATTTCCAATTTAGCATTAATGCCACAACATCATCAGCATATATAAGGCAAAAGCCTATATTAAGATGTTTTACCAATTTATGGCACTGATAATTGCAGTTTGCCAGCTCTATTAACCATTTCCTGCAATTTTATTTTTTCATTTTGGTTGATTCTTTAACCCAACTTGCATTCCAGACAGCATCAAATTCTCTGGCATATGGCCTAAAACCCTTCAATTATTGATTCTGCTTCCTAGAATAAGAATTATCACTCAATATATAACGGGAAAAGTCTAAATTGGTTTTGTTTGAGAAAAATATACGATTTATAAGTTAACATAAGTAGGTTAGACATTAGTATTCTCTTCTTATGAGATAGTAGGTTCGAGTGTCTCTTTCACAAATTAATTATAAAATTAAAAGAAAAAATAGAATTTATAGTGTATCATCTATTTAAATTATAATAATTTTTTTTTGAGATATTACATTAAATTGGGGGAGGGGAGATTTAACCTTCGACCTCATAGAAAGGGAACAGATACCTAACCATTTAAGCTATGCTCCTATTGACATATTATAATGATTTAGAGTTTATTGATATGTAAACAAAACGATACACTTGTTTCCTTGCAAAAAGGTTATATGTATTGAATTAAACATAGGTGAATTTATAGAGATTAATTTATTAGCCTTTCATTAATAATCCTCTATTCCACAACTATAAAAGTGAGTGAAAGAATAACAAAACAAAAAATGTGGTCTTATTCGATCAATGATTGGTAAAAGTTTAGTGAACAAATCATAATTAAACCTTAAAAAAAAACTTTTACAATACATAGAAATATCACAATAATGAAGCTAATGAAATGCATTTTAGATTTATTTTTAAGAACCTTTTATTAATTTAAGTCTCTGAATGAAACGTAAATAATTATTAAGCAGTATTCTTAATTATTGTTTTTAATTTTTAAGATATAAAAAATGAGAAATGCTTATTGACTGATAAAGCATCAAATAAACAAATCACATTTATCTATTAAAATTTTCCTTTATTTTTTTTGTTTTAATGGGAATTGAAATAGAGATTTTTCAATGAGTACTGGAATTTTACTTGATATTTACAAATATGTCAATTAAATTTTTTTTATAAATATAGTTAAAAAAAACTCCACTTACGTGATCACTAGAATATGTGACCGTGATTAGGTTACACGGTATGTTGATAATTTACCAATTAGCCCCCATTTGATTCGTTGTAATCTAAGATATCTTACCTGAGAATCTGATGCCAAAATATTTGATTACTGGGAATCTAAGAATATTGTGTTTGTTTAACTTAATAATAATATGAGAATATTGTGTTTGTTTGATGGGAATTGTATGGGGAATATGATATATTTATGTTTTTTCTCCAAAATACCCTTATTTATAATTTATTTATTAATTTAACAAAATAATTCAAATACATTCATATTAAATTCTAAAAAAGGCAATGAGAATTAGGAAACCAACAAAAAAAAAAAGATGAATGAAGGAAAGAACGAGCAATTGTTATTGAGAAGGTAGAGTTGTGGAAATATGAGTAATTCTTTTCCTTTTTTTTTTTTAGAAATTTTTTTGGCAACTTTTCTTAATTACAACAGGGTTAAAATTGTAAAAATGAAGATTACACCTTCTCGTGAGAATCCTAGAAAGCACTCAAATTTAAAGAGAATCAAATACCATCATATACGAAAAAATATAGATTATAAGAATTTCAGATTATCGAGATATTTTTAAATAATCTCAAACAAACAATGAAATTAGATTCCCATTAGAAGAGAATCTTATATTATAGCGAACCAAATAGGGGCTTAATAGTAATTAAATTTACAATATTATATAAATAAATTCAAACATTATGTTATATTTACCAATAAGTTTTTAGATTATTATTTTTATAAATATTAGGCATGATTATATTATAAGTGAAAAAGCCTCGTATATGACAAATATGTAACTCAATTTTTAAAATTACATAAATATGCGATTTATGGTAAGTTTGAGATTGCTTTTATTTATTCAAAATCATTTTTTAACAATCCCAAGGGTTATTCAAAAGACACTTGCAATTCTACAAATCAAATAAATATTTAAAAATAATTTTGAGATAATTATTGAAATAATATATTTTTATATACTAAATACTGAAATGTTAAAATTTTTCAAAAATTAATAAAATAGTTCAATGATTTAATGAATTATAATTCATTAATTTATTGAACTTAAAAAAAAACTAATAAATTCATTGAAAATAATAATGAAAGATAATCAAATAACTCGACAAATTATTGAACTTGAACATAAAAAAAGTAAAAAAGCATACAAATTCATTAAAAACCCATGAAAAATAGTTTAATAATTTAATAAATTATAATTATATTATTTGAGGAATTTTTAAAAAGTTCTGACATTTTAGTAATTAGTATGTCGATTTATGTTATTTGAGACAAAATCTAAATAATTTTTAGGGTAAAATGCAAATAAGCCCTTGTAGTTTTTGCCAAATGCATAAACACTCCCTGTGGTTTGAAAATGACAAATCATACCCATGTGGTTCCAAATTATCTCAATGAGACCCCTCTTCACCTTCAATGCCATTGATTTTTTTTAACCATAAATTCTTCATTTAAACTCCGATTTTGAATGATTC
This sequence comes from Gynostemma pentaphyllum, assembly GCA_028015215.1. NCBI lineage: Eukaryota > Viridiplantae > Streptophyta > Magnoliopsida > Cucurbitales > Cucurbitaceae > Gynostemma > Gynostemma pentaphyllum. Next base: position 42,692,698 of record CM051345.1, on the reverse strand, counting down.
AAGATGTTTTGGAATTTTTATTTCGGGATCTAAGTTATGGTCAATTCAAAACTTCAAAATCATTAATAAATAAAATAGTTTGTTATCATCAAAATAACCATTAACGTTTTTGGTTAATAATGATTTAGAAGTTTTGAACTGACTATAACTTAGAGCCCGAAAAAACCATCCAAATCAGAGTTCAAACGAAGAAGTTATGGCTAAAAGAAAATTAATGACGTTGAAGAGATGAGTCTCATTGAGATAATTTGGAATCACAAGTGTATGATTTATCATTTTCAATGTTCATGTATTTGATAAAAATCACGTGAAACTTATTTATATTTTACCTTAATTTTTATCATAGCTTAGCTAATTAAACACTAGGTATGAATGTGATTCGGGAGCAGCCAAATGAGAACAGAACACGAAGAAGGTAGCACAGACGATTCCGCCGCCGTAAGCCCATAAAGATTTCTTACAAAGGCCGTATTTGTCTGAGTCCAAAAAATGTGGTGAACCTATTTTCTTTTTCCACTTTGACCGAATTTAAATTACGTAACAAGAATAAATAAAAGAAAAAGAAAAAGAAAATCAAAACCCAAACTTTTCCGGGAAAATTTCGTTTTGGTTTGGTTTTGTTTTCTCCAAGCAAAGCAAAATCGGAGCACAAGAAAAATGCTGTGGAAAACCTGATTTTCGCGCTGCACAAGATTCCCCTTGTCCGAAGCCTAACCGATCGTTCGTTCTGATCTCCTGTCTTTTTTTCTTTTTGGAAACGGCATTCTTGATTTCTGTTTCGTTCTTCGCTTCGCCATGGTCGCTGATTCTTCTCGATTCCAGTCTTTTGGTCAAACCGAGATTAACTGGGACAAGTATGTTTCTGAGACAAGAATTTTCATTTCATTTCGTTAATTAATCAAATCATCATTTCTTTGTTTTGCTGTGGTAACTTGCGTTAGCTATTGCCTTAATGGATATCATTATCAATGGAGCATTCTAGTCTTGAATTTGATAATTATAAAGATCGATGATTTATTAAGTGCTTTATGTGGGTTGATGATTATGTTAAAGGGAAGGAGAATGAGAAGTCATGAAAGTTGTTAATTTTGAATGTAGTCAATAGATTGAAATTTGGAGGTATCATATTATTAGTAGAACAAATTTTGGATTTTTTTAAAAATAAACTAAACTTAGCTTTGTGCTGGAAATTTAGCTTCCGGGTGATTTTTTGCTCTAAGAAACTCATTGCAATTTCATACTTTACCTTGGTTTGGTTTTTCGTTCATTTTTGGGTAAGAAACAAAATTCTTCATTAATATTCAGCCAAAGGTAAAAAAATGAAGGGAATACGAGTATTCTCCTCTCCTGAGATATCATAACTCGGTTTGTGAAATGATGGAGAGATAAGTTTAGCTGTCTGCCTTGTACTCAATTTCATGTTTTGGTCTCTGGTGGGGCTCGTCGTGTTTTTTAAGCTTTTGAGTCTGTAGTTTCTTGAAAATGAACCTAGTTGGCATGCTTGAGAATTGAGATTGTCGGTATCTTGTTTTTCATTATATGTGCATTGCATATATACTTTTGGTTTGAATGCTCTGTGATGCATACTTGTCAAATCTGTTGCATTAGCGGCTCTGTAGGTTGTGAAAATATAAAAACATGTTACTTTTGGATATTTTAAATTAAATGATTAATGTACATTTCCCCCATTCACCTCAGAGGCTCCAATGATCAAGCAAGACCATCTTAACTAAATCGGGTATTCTATTTGTTATGAGAAATTGTAAGTCTAACCAAAGTTGATATCAACCCTCACCTTAACCCTTACCGCGCCTATTTTTTTACCAGGTCTTATCAAACAGCTCATCAATCTATGACATGAGACAATTCCCTGTTTCTTACTTTGCTAATTTCTTCTAAGATTCTATATTTATCAAGCTGCTTACTTCTGCAGGCTTGATAAAACTAAATTTTATGGCGTAGGAGCTGGTCTCTTTACAGGGGTTACTGTTGCACTGTACCCAGTCTCTGTTGTAAAAACAAGATTACAGGTTGCTGTAAGGGACTCTGCTGAGAAAAATGCATTGTCTGTTATCAAAGGCATACTGAAAAATGATGGAGTTCCTGGTCTGTACAGAGGCTTTGGTACAGTAATCACTGGTGCAATTCCTGCTAGGATAATCTTTCTTACTGCTTTAGAGACAACCAAAGTGGGAGCTCTTAAAATTGTCGAGCCTTTGAAATTTTCTGAACCTACAGAGGCAGCATTGGCGAATGGACTAGCTGGCATGACTGCGTCACTTTTTTCTCAAGCTGTTTTTGTTCCAATTGACGTGGTATGTAAAGCTTTATCTTGTTTTTTGGTAAAAATTTATGTTTATTGTTTTCTTAAAAGCTAATTAACTATTGATCCCACTCAGATTAGCCAAAAGCTGATGGTTCAAGGATATTCAGGTTATGCAAAATATAATGGAGGTCTAGATGTTGCTCGTAAAGTAATCAAGTCTGATGGAATCCGAGGATTGTATAAAGGTTTTGGGTTATCCGTTATGACTTACTCTCCATCTAGTGCTGTATGGTGGGCTAGTTATGGTGCTAGTCAACGCGTCATCTGGAGGTGAGACATGGCAAATTTTCTCTGTTTATGTTCAAGTTTTGAGTTTATTATCATTGCCTGACAATTTATTTCAGTTAGCAATACTTAGCATTGTCACTTTCCATTTCTTCATAGCACTAAATGAAAGATATTAATAGTTTCTATGTAGTGAATAGTAATATTTCTGTTCATTAGGTGGATTTCAAATAGATTTTGCAATATTGGGTTTGGCTCTCTTTCATTTAAAGTGGTCCTTTGTTATAGACCTTATTTCCACTTCCAGTGTCTTCGTGGTTACTATGCTTTTGATCTATGCTCTGCTCTTCTTGAGTGCATGCATTTTAATGGTGCATTTATTTATGGACTTGTTGGGCTTCATTTCTGAGTGCTTATCTTTCTTGCAAACTAGGCCAAACATTTACCAGATGATAAAATTTTGTATTTCTTATTATAATTTGGAGTAGAGGGTTCATCTGATCTATTTTCTTAATAGCATTCACACAAATACATAATGCAGCCGTAACTTCTATATGAATGGATTTCTCTTACTGTATGTTGGCTTTGCAGGTTCTTAGGCCAAAGTTCTGCTTCTGAGGAGTATGCTCCTAGCCAAGCCAAAATTGTTTTAGTTCAAGCTTCTGGTGGAATAATTGCAGGTGCAACGGCTTCCTGCATTACAACACCATTGGACACCATAAAAACTCGCTTACAGGTAAACCACCTGCTTTACTGTATATTAGTTTGAATCGTAATTGACTGACCATATGATTTGCTGTACTACTGTCATAGAAGATGTGCTATCAAACTATATTGAAGTTCTACACTTAGGACTTCTCGTACTCCCTCTGTATTGTTTTCCAATTGGAATGCTTTTTGTGATTCCTTGGAAGTCTTTTGTATTTTCATTATATTCAATGAATCACCGTTTCTTATTAAAAAGAATTATAATAAATGATAATATTGGGAATACCTTAAAAGATTAAATTTGCCTTAGCCTATCAGTTTAAGCTTTTGAGTCCATTGGTGATTTAACATGGCATCGGAGCAGGGTTCAAACCTACTTTTCATATTACTTGATCACATGTTGGGCCTTTATTTATTTATTTATTTTTGATACCGTGAGTGTTCGAGCCAGCTTAGGCGCACCTCGACTAATCTCATCGGACAACCACACGAACCTACAACACTTTGAAACTCGTAGGATAATATCTTAGATAGGTGGCCAACATGGTTTGAACCCACGACTTCAAGGTTGGAAACCTCTTAACCACTAGGCCAACCCATGTCGGTTGCCTTTGCCATGTGAGGGGGAGTGTTGACAATACCTTAATAAATATATCAATATATTTCATATGTTGACTTAAAAGTATATATTTTAACATTTAATTTATCTTCAAGGATGGTAATAAGACTTGTGAGTCTAAATTTACTAACGTCTGAAACAGAATTTTAAGAGGAGGGAAGTATCTTCCAGGAGAAATCTCTTGTCAAAAATAGAGGTTTTAAAAGTTTTTTGTTTTTTTTTTTTTGAAATTCCTCAGTATTGCATGGTCTTATTTGACCTGGGTTGACTCTGTAGTGTAATTTCCCAATTGCCTTTGTCCGACCTTGTGTGCTGCCTGCTGGTATTACATAAGTTTGTATTTTGATAGGTTGTTTGTTGACAGGTTATGGGACATGATAAAGTTAGGACAGCAAGACAGATTGTTGAAAGCTTAATTGCAGAGGAAGGATGGAAAGGTTTTTATAGGGGGCTGGGTCCTCGGTTTTTCAGCATGTCAGCCTGGGGAACGTCAATGATATTAACTTACGAGTACTTGAGTATGGAATTCTCACTCTGACTCTTTATCCACACTCTTTTTATTTATGTTTTTCAAATTGTTAGTAAAGCCGGGTTAAAATATTGATGGGGATCAATACACATTTTTTTTAATAATCGTATATGTGCGGGCCAATTTATATGTATCTTATCTAATCTCATGACTCAATCTCCTCATCCTATAAAATTTGGCGTAAGAAAACTCATAGGATATTATCTTGGGTAGATTACTATAGTTTGAACCCATGAACTCAAACGCCTATGGGATTATAGCTGGCCCCTTTAACCACTTGGCCAACTCATGGTGCTTATAAACTTTTGGATACGCATATTTAAGTCCAATTAAAGACACTGAATTTTATGTGTATTTCTACAAGTTCTTTGGAGTTCTTCCATAAGAAATTTATACAAATATCTTCATTCTTCAATAAGAAAATATGATCTAAAATTTTAACTGCCAAACAAAGTTCCTTGAAGAGCTTAATTAAGGAATTTATATCTATCGCATGCTTGATGAAACTTGTGGTGAATATTAAAGCACACCATTTTTAAATTTGTCTCGTACTTATACTTTGTGATTGTTAGCATGAAGCTTGCATTAACCTTGGTAGTTTTTAACAATTATCTTTTATATGAGGTGGAGTTTGTTCTGTCTGTAGTGCTTGTCAGTGAACTTTCACAGTGCATTCCTTACTAGTTTATACATGCTAGCTATTATTATTATGTTTAATCTACAACTGCTAATTGTTCTTTTGAACGATAGGGATACCCTTGTTTATGAGAGTTGTATTAAAGTAAACTAGGAGATATATTAACATGCATCTGCTCGACCTAACCTAATAGCTATCTTTATATTGCCATGCCTTGTATTATAATCGTTCATTTGCTCTTTCTGATCTATTTTTCGTTTCACCAAATTCAGAGCGCTTGTGTGCCAAAGATTACCAGACGTGATCAACAGCTAAAGATTTTAGTACCAGTACATTTCTGGGTTTCAATTTTTTTCACAAATACAAGACCATTTTTTGGCATAAATTGCTACCTATACTCTTTAATCGCAGGCAGGTTTGCAGTAGAAGCATTTGTTGTATTGACAAACAAGGCAATTTTATTCTTACTGATTTTTTTTAGAGGAGATTTGAATAGTTCCAGAAGTTTTTTCCCGGCTGGACGTTTGTTATAGATCTCCTCATAATAAACTCGAGTCAAATTAGGTTAAGCTTAGGGTTTGTTCTTTCTTTGTATACTAATCTTTAAATAGTCAGTTCCATTCCATCAAATGCTATTCTTTTAATCATGTCATAAGAATTTTGTGGATAGTGGCAGCAAATGTGAATCAAATGGATAGTAGATTGCTTTAGTGTGTTTGGTATGAATTTTGGAATCAAAATATGTTTCAAGTTTTTAATGATTTTTGGATTTCATTATCAGGTGTTTTTGAAAATTTTATAATTATTTAAGCTGGGTATGAATAACTTACGAGTTATGTTAAAATAATAACTTTTTAAGGGTTATGGTGAATTTTAAGAAAAATTGTGTTTAAAAACCATTTTATTTATTGATTGATTTTTTTATAAACCAAATAACACATACATTAACATTCAACAGAGCAAAAAAAGCTACAAAAGTTTACATCAACAGGAAGCAAAGAAACAAGCCATAAATGTAAAGAAAATCATCTAAATAAACAACCTCCATGATCAATGGCTTTTGCCGCCAAACAATGGGCAACACAATTGCCATTTCGGCGAACATGACTAAGACGAAAACTTGAAAATTCTTGAAGCATTTATCTGACTTCATACAACCAAACACATGAAACCGACAAAACATCCTTTTCATATTTCATTCCGAAAAGCTTCAATCAATGACAAACAATCTGATTCCACAACCAAATTGGTAATGACTTCATTAACAACCAACTGAAGACCTTCAATAAGGGCCATTGATTCAGCATTTTGAGCATCAAGAGAAGCTTCAAGCATCTTAGACCAACAAAAGTGTCGCATTTTAAAAATATTGTGTTTTAAAACTCAGGAACCAAATAGAAAGTAAAATGAAAACTCAGGGACCAAAAGTATATTTTTCATTTAATTTTCAAAACAAACTGTTTACGTATGTTACCCAAACAGGCTCTAATTAACAGCAATTTAAAATCATTTTGATCATATTATCAAAAATTTAAAGGTTGTTTTGTTTAACTAATTGGAAGCATAATTCATTCTTCCAAACACACTACAAAGCAACCTGAGAACCCTGAACAAGAGGGGACAGCCACTCAGTTAAAGTCGAATAGACCAACTCAACAACGCCGATTTCATAACCCCCAGGCCCAAAATCTGAATCAAAAGGATATAATGCCTACATTTTTTAGACCTAAAATCCCTTCATCTCCAAGTTTTTTAAGTTTTATGGAAACCAGATGATATTGCACAATAGAACCACCATGAAGAAGCATTTGCACTCATTGAAAACAAAATTATAGGGCGAGGGGGTTATTTCTCACTAGTGTAAAGTATATCACACCAACATTAGTTAATAATACAAACAACGCTCATGAAAAACGATAAGTTAACTATAAAAACTGCTTTCAGAAAGTAAATGGTATCAAAATTTATCCGGTGCACATTTGAAGGCTAAATTTACTCCTCTTTCTCTTCCTCGTCATCGTCATCTTCATCCTCAAAATCATCCTCATCTGTGTCATCTTTCACGTCAATATCATCCTTGATCTTTCGGCCTATATCAACATGTTCATCTGGTGATGAAGGGATCAAATCTTGAACCTTAGTTTCTCCTTCATCTGCTGTTAAACTTTTACCCAAAGCCTTAGATTTCCCTTTCTCCATCTGTTTCAATTAAGGTATTAAGGATTTAACAGCAAGCATCAACAATTAAATGAATAAGAGGATAGGAAACAAGGTGGTATATGGCCATTTCATTAACAAGCTGATTCATAAAATTTAAATGCAACGCCTGTGTGCCAGCAAATACACGATATCTATCATCTCCATGTGTGTAAAATAATAATAAGAAATCCACACCAGAATTTTTTTTTTTTTTAAAACAAAAATCCACACCAGAAATTGCAATGTGAATTTAGCTGTATGTACACTATGGTAGGAAGTAAGAAGACAAATATCTCATCATACAACTTTTATAAAGTACAATATAGTTCGTCATTTTCATTGTAGTCATATTTCCTCACCCTTAATCTCCCTTGTCACTCCTTCACTACTTAAAATGGATATAACTAAGTTCTCAAATAGTCATTACAAGCTAACTGCAAATGATTTTCATTTCAATTTCATTCCAATTCAATACATGGCCTACAGCACCAAAAGTTTGGTTTGGAACAGTTTATATCTTACATTGGCAACATACTTCTCCACGATCTGAAAATAGCCACAATTGGTACTTTGAGAAGGTTCATGAAAGGTTTGATTTGAGTTAGCATGGATAAAGATATGGGACATGGACATGACACAAGTACATGTTTGACTGTATTATCATGGTAGGGCTTAATGATCGAAGAAATTCTTACCTTTACATTATGGGAGAAGTATTTTTTTCATATACATACATGGTGGGAAAAGTAGGCAAGTTCAATATGAATCCTAAATAACTTTCGTAGTTTCAAATATCAAATACAAGATCCAATTGACATGTGAACAAAATAAAAAGAAAAAGAGACTTACAGCACGTAACAGAGTTCTTCTATCTCTTTCGCGAGCATTCTTTATGGCCTGTAGCAATGACCAAACCAGTAAGTAACATTGAATTTTATCTCCATCAAATGAAGGTCCAAAGCTTACATACCTCTTCAAGCATCTTCTGCTCAGCCTCTACTTCCGACAAATCTCTACAACAGAAGATAATAAAAAGGCCTTATTTCACAAAGTTCTCATCCAATGACACAATGCACTAGAAATCAGGTAAATTTTGCAACCAAAAAAAAATATTTCAAGCTCAAAACTAATAGTCAGCAATGGATATGAAACACACCTTCCAACAGTTTGGCCTACACGACACCGACACTTTGCGCATACCCCTTGCTCTTTGGCACAACCTAAATAAACATCAATTCCAACTAGAAAAGTTAAAACATATAAAAAAAAGGTATCAACTTCTCTTTGAACAAAATTGCCATTCCCCACTAAATATTTCTCCCAAAATTTCAAATTTCCCTGAGTAGCAAAGTGAAACCCACCAAGAAAAATAAAGTCTTTTTCCATTAAAAAAAATAAATGAAAATTAAACCTCACCAGGACAGAGATTATGATATGCTTGACGAACATTCCGTTTCGAACATCCTTGGCTGCAATAATCTCAATGAATTAAGCAAATTCAAAACTTCCAATCTCAATCTCAATCAGTGGGAAAAAAAAAAAAACCTACCATTTTGCAGGCTCAGAAAGGGGTTTATATTTCCCATAACGGCGTTTCCAATCGATTTGTTCCTTGCATCGTAGACAAACTCCAGTAATTTCAGAGAGTGGCCTGAATCTTCCTCCAACCTCCTGTAATAGAATTTCAAAGAAAAGGGTTATGATTTTTACTGTAAATAAGAACAAATAATTGAATGGAGAAAGATTTCTTCAATGAAAAAAAGTGACCGTTTCGTTGATCTTGCGACCGGCGTTAGGTTTCCAGGCGTATTTATTTTGGTGCTTCGGTTGGCCGTTCTTGCCGCTCATTCTGAGTCGCCGGTCACCACCAACTCGGAAGCTCTATGCAACTCTTTGTGAGAAAGGAAAGACGTCTTCAATTTCTCACTCATATAACTTAAATGAAAAATAGCCATAAATCGATGAAAAAATATGAATAAAATTAAATTCAATGTTAATTATTTATAGTAGGTTTTCTATGGGAAATTGGGAAAATTGACCTAAAAAAACTAATCGAATGTTTATTGACCATCTCCTCATTATTTTTATGTCAGAGACATTATGCTTATGTCATTTCACTATGAAAATACAAAAATATCCTCGTCTATCTTCCCCTCCTCATATCTCAAACCTAACTCAAGTATGAAACCATAACTCCTTCAATTATCTCCTCCTTACATAAGGATTGTGATGGTGTCAGTGATATTCCATTGTGACAACCCAAATTTCCAGTAAGTAATATTTAAATAAATATTTTTAATTTATTTGAATATGTGGGATTTATGAGAAGGAAAGTGATGATTAATATTAGGGAAAAAGACACTTTTGGTACCTGAGTTTTGAAGTTGTTTACCATTTGGTCCCTGAGTTTTTAAAACCGACATTTTTACCCCTGAGTTTTTAAAACCAACATTTTTACCCCTGAGTTTTCATTTTGCTTTCAATTTAGTTCCTACAGTAAAAAATCTATTAAAAAGTTAGCAAAATGCTGATGTGGTATTAAAAAAACTATTTTAAAGTTGACATGGCATATTTTAAAAGAGGTTACATGTTTAATGAATTAAAATATTCAAATGGAGGTAGAATCTCTCTCTCTCTCTCTCTCTACCTCTTTCTATCCTCTCTCTATCTCCTTCCTCAATTCTCACGTCTGAAGCCATATCCCAATCCCTAGCAACAAATCTCCATCTCCTTCATCAAGAAAGTTGAAGAAAAATCACACTATCTAGATTGAATTCAAACAAAAATCAAAACGCAGAAACTTGATCGATTTCGAATAAACATTATTTGGAAACTTACATATTTTTTTAATAACAACTTTGATTTGATTCTTAAGAATGTATGAAAATGAAACTTTGCTTTATTTGGTTTTTTTTACCGGGATTGTTCTTCAATTTTTTTTTCTTTTTTATTGGGTTTTCTCTAATCAATTCTTTTAATAAGAATTTTTTTTGGATTTTTTTTTTGTCTGGGTTTGTTCTAAAATGATGGTAGTGATGGCAGAAGGGTAGTGATGATACAAATAAGAAATGTGAAAGAAAATTTCAAATAACAAAACTTTATAACTGGATTTCTGAACCTAGAAAAAGTTCATTTCCAATTAATCCTAATTAAGATACAAACCCGTGGCCAATTTCTGCTAAAGTCTAGGGTAAAAGTGCACCAACGCACTCCAATTCCAAACTCCGGATCAATCTTGCGAGCCCTATCAGCAGCCGAAATGGAGACTTTCTGACTCTGAATGGAGCTGGGATCTGAAAACGGAGAAGAATAAAAAATCCACACTTTTTTCAAAACCAGATCTGTAAATCTCGAACTTATATATGGATGGAATTGTCTTGCGTCTTTTATTTGTGTTGCAAACAATGTAGATTTGGTTTTCCATGGAAATTATGAGAAGAACCTACGATTTTTTACGATGTGTGAAGTTTAAAGTTCATCTCTAATGGCGATTCTCTTCATTCAAACCCAGATACAATTTTGGTCTAAGATTTTGGTTCTCGTATTTTTCAATGGAAATGAATACCCACGATTTTGATCTTTAGATTTTTTAGAATAAGTTCTTGAAAAACGTAATTCATTTTAATTTAGATTTGCAAGTGATCTTATCTCCATAGCTTTTCTTCCCAACTTCAACTTTTATAAAGAAGATTAATAGACTTTTATGGAGAAGATGAACAAGGAATAGGAGATAGAGTGAGAAGAAGAGAGATAATCAATTAAAAAAATATTAATATAAAACTAACTAATATGCCATGTCATTTAAAAAATGCCACACATATAAAATTAATAAAATTATGACACGTCACCATTCTGCTAACTATTTAACAAATTTTTAACGGTAGAGACCAAATTGAAAGCAAAATGAAATCTCAGGGGTAAAAATGTCGGTTTTTAAAACTCAGGGACCAAATAGTAAACAAACTCAAAACTCAGGGACCAAAAGTGTCTTTTTCCCTTAATATTATTTCCTCAATTTCAGGTTTTAAAATTAATGTTTCTATTATTTAGTTAAAAGGTAAGTAAAAAAAAAAGGGGCATTGTAACGTGGAAGAGGAGGAAAGAGAAAATAGAAGAGAAAAAAAAAAGGAAACGTGAGAACTCCATCGTGAAACGTACAGAGAAGAGAAAAGGTTGGTTTTTCTTCTCCCTTTCTTCTTCCTCAATGTCGCCGCCCTTAAGGGTTATCGGGAGAGGATTTTAATTAAATTATTTCTGTTTTCCTCTTTGGTTTAGGGTTGTTCGTGGTGGAATTCGTTGGAAGAAGTTTTGGTTGAGATTGAAGGAGTTTTCTTCAATTTAGGGTTCAAGGTAATTGATGATCTCTCTTTTTCTTCATATAAAATTTGTAATTGTTTATGTAAAAACCCATCACAACCACAAGTCTTCCATCTTTCCTTCAATTTCCCTTTTCTTTTTAAGGAAAACCATGAACCCTAGAAAACCCTAACCCTTGCTTTTCTTGAAAACCTTCTTGTCAAATACCATTTTACCCAAAGTATTGCCGGAAAAATGTCCTGGGACCGCCCAGCAGCGGCAACCACGACAATGGGGCTGCTGCTGGCAGACGATAGCAACCCCTTTAGGGGGGTTGTTACATGTCGTTTTCGCTTGCCGTTTCGCCGGTTGTTGCCCAATGTTTTTCTTTTATGTTATTAGGTAAATTTTAGGATGTTTGTGAATGGTTATGGATGTCATTTCAGGTATAGGAACATCCTAACAAAAAAAAGGAAACTTCAAGTTTGGAAACAAATTAACTAATTCAAGGTGAGGAGAATTAGTTAAACGTTAATTGTTTTCACGCGTTGCTTTTCTTTTTCATTAAAAAGATTTATGCTATTCTGATTTTGGAGTTTTAAATATACTTTCAAGCTTGGAATATATGTTCTTGGGCTAAACTAAATGATGTTAAATTTTGGAATTTAAACAATGTTGAAAAAGGCGAAAACATGCATGTTTAAGGAGTAGTTTTGCTCAATAGTTGTATAAATCAATTGTGATTAATTCTGGAATTTTTTATGTTATTTAGTATGATTTTATTGATGTTTTAAGACCTACTGAGCTACTGGAATTGAGATATGTTTTGGAGGATTAGTGCCCATCAGGAATCAAAACTAGCTTAGAAATACACTCTTTTGTGCGAGTTTGATTATGAGATATTTTTGGGAGATTTTTAAAGGTATTAGAATGTTTATGGAAGTGGAATTATTAGTTAATTGCTGCTGATTTTTTTAGAAAATTAGATCACTGCCTAGTGACCGAAAATAGAGCAAAACTACACTAGTTTAGGCTAGTTTTGCTCTTTTTAGTGAAAATTCGTTGGGAGCTCTCTTTATGAGTTGGGCTATTAATCTTGGGTTATTTTAGCTCATGATAAGGTTGGGAAAATGTTATTTTTTCAGAAATACGAATTTGTGAGTTTAAGCCACAAAAGTCAGTTTTAGCAGAAATGGGTTTTCTAGACTAGAAACTGGACCTAGCTAGGCTTATTAAAACATTCTGGTAGTGATATTTTTAGGTAAATCATATTGTTTTGGTGCCTTAAACAATATGGTTGGAGGTTCACACTAAGTAGAGCCATACTTAGTGAAGAATATACCATTAAGTGGAAAGTTATAGTTGTGTACAACATAATATCACTTTTGGGGTAGGTTCATTCCATTTGATCAATGGGAAAGAATATACAGGTAGGTTTGCTTGTGTGTCTTGCAAAAACACAAAAAGAATACCTCAAAAGATTGAATCGTGGAAACACGTGTTTGATGCTTTTGAGCGAGAAACTCACTTTTGTTTACTAACAATAGTTGAGTTAAGGCATTGTGTAAAAGTTGAACTCTTTGGAGGTTAGAGAATTTATTGGGAGTTGTGAGGTCGTTAATGGACTTAATGAATTTAGGAACCTTCTCATGGCATAAATTTTATTTTAACTTTTTCTACTCATTGGTCGTAGCCTCATGATGCTACACATTTTTTTCATGTAAAAAGAAGAAGAAAGTCAGGCACTGATGGATTCATAAGCGGTGAATGGTTGGAGTGGATTTACACCGTCGACGACTTTTATTTCCTTCTAGAAGTGTCTAGTTGGGTTGACTCTGATTTTATTTGAGTTTTTATCGTGTCTTTGTAACACGTTTGAATTTTGTTTGTTTTACCGATTTGCATTACTTCTGGTTTATATTTTAAAACAATGAATTGAATTTTAGTATTTTAAATAAGTCCGATCGAACTGAGAACTGTGTCATTTATAAAGTTGAACTAAATGAATTTTCGTTGAATTTATTGCTTCCGCTGATGAATGTTTTATATTCCATGTTTTGGGATTTTGGGGATGTTACATCCATCCAACCAAAATCGGGTGATTTGTGAATTCTTAATGGCAAGTTGCGAACGATTCTTGAGCAATCTTGTGAGTATCCTCCAACCAAACACGATTTTGCGAAAGGCAAAAAAATAAGAGAAAAGAAGTCATCTTGAGCCAAAATTCCAATCTTGAAGCAAAAATGGCAATCTCGATTTGAGATCTCAGATCGATCAAAGAAAAAATGGAAATCTCGGTCCGCTCGAAGCAAAAATTCCAAACTCGATCCAAGATCTCGGACCAAAATTCCATAACGGCGTTTCCAATCGATTTGTTCCTTGCACCGAGGACAAACTCCAGTGATTTCAGAGAATGGCCTGAATCTTCCTCCAACCTCCTGTAATAGAATTTCAAAGAAACGGGTTATGATTTTTACTGTAAAGGAGAACAAATAATTGAATGGAGAAAGATTTCTTCAATGAAAAAAAGTGACCGTTTCATTGATCTTGCGACCGACGTTAGGTTACCAGGCGTATTTATTTTGGTGCTTCAGTTGGCCGTTCTTGCTGCTGATTCTGAGTCGCCGCGCCGGTCACCACCAACTCGGAAGCTCTATGCAACTCTTTGTGAGAAGAGGAAAGACTCTTTAATTTCTCATTCAGATGACATAAATGAAAATTAGCCTAGAGAAATTGGTGAAAAAAAATGAATAAAATAAAATTCAATAAGAAATTTAATGTTAATTATTTATAGTAGGTTTTCGATGAGAATCTCAATAGCAATTTTTCAATTCTATACTATCCTATCCAAATATGATGTTGGTATACTAAATTTCTTATACTAAAGGGAAAAAGATACTTTTGGTCCCTCAGTTTTGAGTTTATTGATAATTTGGTCCCTCAGTTTTCCAATCCGACTTTTTTCCCTCAGTTTTCATTTCCTTCACCATCTCATCCCTGCCGTTTGCTTGGCGTTAAATGACTAACGGCCTGATGATGTGGCGCCACGTGGAATGATGACATGGCAAAAAATTAGACCCTCCTGTTAAATGACGTGGGTGATTATTGTAAAATTACATAGAGACCACCTAAAAATATCAGTTAGTAGGGGTATTATGATCATTTCACTCTGAATTAAGATTATTGGGTTTGTAATTGAAACTTCTTGAAGACGTTTGGGAAGTAGAACAGTCAGACGGTTGCGAAGAAGAAGAATGATTCGAAGCTTGGAAGAACGATTCAGATACGAAGGGAAGAGATTTGAAGCTTCTAAACAGTGATGTTTTAGTTAAGAACGGTTTAGGGTTGAGCGATTATATGGTTCTTATACAAAGAAGAAGTAATTTTCTCAAGTGGAAACGGAAAGGAAAAAAAAGCGAACTTTGTTCAAGTATCAAAGTTCTGTTTTTTTACAGTTTCTTGGTTGAAATATCCAGCATTGAAGAATCTACATCACGTTTAAGGTATGTAACACTGAGATTTAGTATTTAGTTAGGGTTTACCATTTTGGGGGGTTACTTCATATACTCATTTGGTTTGTTTTATTTTCCTTAAAATGCAGAGCAATGACAAACTATTTTAACATCAACTTCCATTTTAATGGACAGGTGCAGTTACACCCAAATCAGCATATAGGGGGATCTCAGGTGAGATTTGATTGGGTGGATACGAACAGACTATCGATAGTGGAACTACATAAGATGATGAAGCACATTAGTGTGCATAACAGTGAAAATTTCTATTATGTGGTGCCTGGTCATGACTTGAGATCTGGGATGAGATGCATACTGACGGATGATAGCTTTGAAGAGATAATTATATACATCCCAGAGGAAATGGAATTTTATGTTAAGCATGACCCAAATGAAGTTGTGTTTGATCCTTTCCAACCTCTAGATAGCTATATGCCATTATTTTTGGAATGACATAATGAGAATGTTAATGTGGATGAGGCTGATGGATTGAATCCGAATGAGGATGAAGTAAATATGAATGTGGAAGAGAACCAGAACATTAATGGAGTGAATGTTATTGTGGATGAGGCCGATGGATTGAATGAGGATGGAGTAAATATGAATGTGGAAGAGAACTTGAATGAGGATGGACTGAATGTTCATGAAGAAGCTGTTGATCTAACTGAAGATGATTATGTTGACTTAAGATTTAAAAAAGATATGGTGGATATTGCCGAGGAGGATAATTTGGCTGACATTGATGAAGTTGAGCATGTTTTTTGGAATCCTAATATTGTGGATAGTGGGCATAGTGACAGTAGCGATGACGCTTGTGTATTGGATGATAGGGGTGAAAGAGATGTTAGGGATGAGGGCATGGGGGATGCTGATCATATGGAGCATGTGGATCATATGGAGGATGATAGAGGTGAAAGAGATGTAACGGATGAGCCTTATTCACCTGAAGACATGGATGGTGATGATGATGTTGGGATTTATGCCCTAGAATTCGTAATTTGTAATAGAATATTTTATGAATAAATAAAAGTATTATTTTAGTGAATTTTGTGCAATTTATTATATGTTGATATTCATTAAATATTCAAACATTAATAGAAAATTCCAGAGTTACTAATTCTGTAATCTTGACTACTATGAGATATAAAGTGGATCTAGTCCAAGATAGTAACTCAAATAGTCTACAGTAAACGAATACGGTTAGGAAACCTTATTCTGGTAACACTGTTGATGTTGTTCATCGATTTGATCCAAATCATTAGCATGATGTAGATGCAAGTGGAAACATCATATATAATGAGTTTATATAAGATGGACCAGGATAATAAATCGATTCCTAAATAACACCGTTGATAGGAAATGATTTATAATATCAAATTTACGTTATTAAGATTGATACGTCTCAATCCCTGAGTATGTTGTGAACTCACATTAATGAAGTCTTTTCCTTTGATTCACATAGTTGAGGGTGATCTGTTGATACACTCGATAAACTCCCGTTTTGGGGGAAATGACTAAATTGGTGCTTGGGAACATTTCTATACAAGATGGCATTCATAACTTTCCTAAAACAAATGAAAGTGTTAGTGCGACACTATTCTAACTTAGGAACTTTAGGTATCTCCCTTGTTGTAATGATTCGGTACTTGAACATGAGGCCTCACCTTCTCATTGGCCCGAGAAGGATCGTTCTATACTTGAAAACTATAGAAAAATGTTCATTAGAGAATCATCGGGTACACAAGGATAAAAGAGATAATTACAAGGGTAAAACGGTAATTTTGACCCAGTTGTAATTATGAGATTACCACGTGAAGGATATGTCAAAACAAACTTAATAACAAATGGACATAACCCATCTATAGTGAGGGGAGTTCAACTTAGGGTTTATAGTGGAATTACCCTAAGTTAATAATTATGATTAATTAATTAATGAGTTTAATTAATAAATCAATAATCATTGGAGCCCATGATCTATAGGTCCATCAGGTCCCTATGCTAGCCCATACATCATTGTAACTAACCAAGTTATTAATTTAACTAGGAAGAATTAATTATATTTAAGTAATTAAATTACTTAAATGAGGGAGATATTAATTGTTTAAATAAAGAGTTTATTTAAATAGAAATTAATATTGAAATTATTAATTATTTAAATAATGAGTTTATTTAAATAGAAATTAATAATTAATATTATTAATTAAATAATTAGTTTATTTAATTTAATAATAAAAGGGAGAATTAAATATATTTGTTTTATGAAACAAATTAGTATTTTGTCAAAATAATTGATTAAATGAATTTGATTCAATGTTAATTAATTAAGATGATTTTCAAAAATATGTATTTAAAAGAAAAAGATTATTTGAATTTTTTTCTAAATACATAAAAAGAAAATAAGATAAATATAAATAAATTAAAAAAAAAAGGATAAAGATAAAATGGTTTTATCTCTCGCCACTTGTCAAAATCCAAGGAAAATTATTTTTTCTTGTTTTGCAACAAGTCTGACGCCATCATGGTGTTAATTTTTTTTTTTTTTTTTTAAAATAATTTTGATTATTTAAATTAAATGAAATAAGAGTTCTAATTTGATTAGGAAACAAACTCTTATTTTTCTTATAAATATGACCATTGGGTGCTCATATTTGATACTTGATATTTATCAAAAATTCTCTCTTTTAGTCTCCCTTATAGCCGATTTTGGCATCTCAAAATAAGAAGAATTTTTCTTCTTCTTTGTTTGTTCTTCCTGGTTCGATTCCCACAAGTCGGGTTGGTTTGTGATCGGGATATAGCATAGAAGGCTTGGTGAAGTGGATTGATCTTGTAAAGGAAACCCCAACCGATTCTCCATAAATCTACAATGTAAGTTTTTTCAAAAAACTTTATAATTTTATTTTTCGATTTGATCACGATTGCATGTTATTAACGGATCCGTAATTAAATGTTAATTAATTTACTAAAGAATTTCCGCTAATTTAGTAAATAGTTCCTTCAATTGGTATCAGAGCCTACGTTAATTAACATGAATTGTGATTTTCGAAAATCGGTGGGTTGCATAAAAACCGTTTTATGTATGTATATAAATTGTTATATAAAATTGTGGATTTGCTAGTTGACTGTTTAGGTATTCTTGGGCACTTAGGTTTTAAATTTTATTAGAAAATTTGTAAACCCAATTTCGGGTATAGGATTATTTTTGTAATCGTCAGGAATAACGGAAGAAAAAGATGATGCAAAAATCGGCACAATGATGGTGATGGGATCGGCTAGGCGCGACAAGGATAGATTTGGACAAGATATGGTAAGATATTTTTCCAATATTATCTTTTAAAAGATATATATTTTAAATATATAAGATAAAGATAAAGGGTAATTTCTAATTATCTTATATCTTTATAATATATTTTAAAATATATATTAATATTTATGGAAAATCTTTTATTTTATATTTTTCCATAAATAGATAAAAGATAATTATTTGAAAAATAAACCTTTTATGAAAAATATTGGAGAAAATATTTTCTTTCATAAAAGGCCTCCCACGCCTACATCAAGATGAGGAGAGAGAATTTTTCAAGCTTCAAGACCTACAACAAGTTTCAATTATTGTAATTTTAATTTTGTTGTAGAAATAGTGCCAAGAATACCGGTCAATCTAGTTGTTTAATTATTTAGATATTTGTATGAGATATGATTTATAAATAATTGTTCATGCATATATGTATGTCATGTAGGAAATCCCACCATAGATGTATGATTAAGATAGATTTAATTGTACATGCATACATAATTATGTGATAAAGTTGTTATTATATTTTATGTATGTGATAAAGCATGTTGATTTTATCTTGTTATAAAATATTTATGCCGATGAGATTAGGATAAATGCATGCTAATTTTAGATAATATTCATTTATTAAAATGTTTAAAATTGAATAGAAACTAAAATTAATATTCGAATGTGGATTTATTTGTTTAAACAATTGGACCTAAATTCACATAAGCACTATCGAATAGATATTTAATTAAGGGTTAATTAAAAAATTAATGAAAATGATTAATTAAATTGAATGGATCTCTGCGAGAAAGCTCGCCCTGGCGATGAGGTTTTTGAAAGTTCCCTTAACACGGAGCGCCTCTAACTGGGAGCGATCTGGGAGAAAAGTTCAACATAATTAATCGATTTCATTAAGAAGGTCCCATAATGTGATTAGTTTTAAATCTAGGAAACTTGGCAATTCACATTAAAATTGATCTAACCAATTTAAGAGTTAAGATTGAGTTAGGTTAAACTTAGATAAATTGATTAGCCTAAATTTGTCTGAGTATGAAAACCCATTTTTAAAATTTTGAGTGGGAGAAGGAAACTTGAAAAAGTATCCTATGGTCTCCATTATTAGGCTCGCAACGTGAGATTCACACTTGACCTCTGTAGCACCCATAGAAGTGTTCATTCCCATAGGAAGGTTTTATAGTGTGAATCAATACCAAGGTGGGTCTCCCGAATGGGATAAAGGATTTTAAATGCGAATTGAAGACTGAATCTACACTTCGTAGACACTCATCTTTTCTCATTTAAAAGACTAAAATAATGGGTTACACTCATAAGAAATTGATAAGGTTTGTTATCAAAATTTCTTGACCAAACACACGGTAAAACAATTCCATAGGAATATGAGTTATCTGGATTGGAAGTTGTTCGAGAAGGGTCTCGGTTTAACGTGCAGGGTACCGACTTATCATTCGACGACACTCTACCTGGAAGGTTAAACTACCTGGTGGCATAATAATCTGTTTAGGGTATTTCTATTTGTTGAACATTGTAGCATTCATGCATCATGTTTAATTTTATGCCAAACACATTGTTTGAATATAGAATTGCTAATTAAAATTCACTTAATTTTATTCATTACGACTAAAATGTCCTCCTCTAATATTGCAACCAATAAAATTGATAACTTTGTCAAATGGAATGAATTGTTAAATGACACTTTAAATCAAGATTCTAGTCTAATCCTAAAAGATCTTAATTTGCGGTCGATGCAATTAGTCGTGTAAATATGACCAACAAACGGATGAACGGCTTAGATAGTAATTCGATTTACTTGTAGCGAGAATCGTGGTTAGTGGAAGATAATTTATCCGAATGGATATTTGATTCTGTGTCACAAACCACATTTGTTCATCCGCTCTAATGTCCGATTCTTGGACTAAAATAGAACATGGTACATATACAATGCGGTAGGAACAGGCGGCTCCTTACGGGATTGCATGTGCGAGACATTTGTCCGCAATTCAATTCTCGTTATATACGATTATACAACGTTTTTCTTGGTCCCTGGATTTGCTAGAAATCTAGTGTCGGTTTCACGTTGCATGAGAAATGGTTATTCAATTGACTTAGGGATTGATGAGATCAAGATATACAAAGGGAATTCGTGATATAACCTCTGCAGTCAATAGAAAAAATTTGTTCATATTGAGTCCGTCAATAGGAACAACAACACATAATATTGAAATGTTCAAGACTGCAAAAACAAGAACTAAAAGACAAAAGGTTTCAAAAGAAGAAACGTATTTATGGCATCTAAGGTTAGGTCATATAGGCTTAGACAGGCTTGAAAGACTCGTGAAAGCTGGTTCCCTAAGTCGATTAGAAATCGGAACCATGCCATCTGTGAACCCCTGTTTGGAAGGCAAAATGACCAAAAGACCTTTTACCTGGAAAAGGTAATAGAGCCTCAAAACCACTCGAACTTGTGCATACGGACCTTTGTGGACCATTTAATGCAAAAGCTCGTGGTGGATTTGAATATTACATCTCTTTCACGGATGACTATTCACGCTATGGATACGTTTACCTAATGATCCACAAATCGAAGCTCTTGATAAGTTCAAAGAGTATAAAGTCAAGTGGAAAACCAATTAGGTAAAACTATCAAAACACTTCGATCCGATCGTGGTGGCGAATATCCTGGACTTAGACTTCAGAGATTATTTGATTGAACATGGGATAACATCCCAACTTTCAAGACCGGAATGCCTCAAGAAAATGGTGTGGTGAAAGAAGAAACCGAACCTTATTAGACATGACTAGATCAATGATGAGTTTCGCAACACTGTCACTTTCTTTTTGGGGATATGCAGTTAAAACTGCTTTATACATACTCAATGTGGTTCCATCCAAAAGTGTTCCTAAAACTCCACAAGAGTTATGGAATGGACATAAAGGAAGTTTACGACACTTTAGGATTTGGGGGTCACCCGCTCATGTGTTGATGGCAAACCCAAAGAAGTTAGAACCCCGAAGTAAAGTATGCCTTTTCGTAGGCTACCCAAAAGAAACAAAGGGTGGGTACTTTTATTGTCCCATGGAAAACAAAGTATTTTTGTCGACAAATGCAGTTTTTCTTGAAGAGGATTTTATGAAAGATAGAAAACCCAGAAGTGCAATAGTGTTGAATGAAATAAGTGATAACAACACAATTCATCAATCAACAAGAGTGTTGATAAAACACCTGAAATCCAGGTGCAAACTTTATCCAGAACCTCGGAGAAGTGGGAGGGTTATTAGAAACCCAGAACGCTTTATAGGATTTGGAGAAATCCATATTGCCATAGCTGATGACAATCCGGAAGACCCATTGACTTATAAGAGTGCAATGCGGGATATTGATAAAGAAAAATGGCTCAAAGCCATGGATCTCGAGATGGAATCAATGTATTCCAACTCTGTCTGGACTCTCATAGATCTTCCAAATGGTGAAAAACCCATAGGATGCAAATGGATCTATAAGAGAAAAAGAGGTGCGACGGGAAAGTTGAGACTTTCAAGGCTAGATTAGTGGCAAAAGGTTATACTCAGAGGGAGGGTATTGACTATGAGGAAACTTTTTCCCCAGTTGCCATGGTTAAATCTATTCGCACCATCTTATCCATTGCCGCTTATTATGATTATGAGATTTGGCAAATGGACGTCAAGACTGCCTTCCTTAATGGCAATCTAGACGAAAGCATCTATATGATGCAACCAGAGGGATTCATTACTCCAGGACAAGAACAAAAGGTTTGTAAGTTGCAAAGGTCCATTTATGGACTTAAGCAAGCATCAAGGTCTTGGAACATTAGGTTTGACGATGCAGTCAAAACTTATGGCTTTGAACAGAATATAGATGAACCTTGTGTATACAAGCGTATCATAAAAGACAAAGTGGTATTCATAATTCTTTACGTTGACGATATTTTGTTAATTGGAAATAACAAAGGAACGTTAACAGAAGTTAAAGAATGGTCGGCAAATCAATTCCAAATGAAAGATTTGGGAGAGGCTAGTTATGTTCTTGGGATTCAGATCATTCGTGATCGAAGTAAGAAATCACTAGCACTGTCTCAAGCAACGTATATTGATAAAATTATCAAACGCTTTGCTATGCAAAATTCCAAGAAAGGTATTTTACCTTTTAGGCATGGAATTAGTTTGTCTAAGGAACAATCACCTAAGACACCTCAAGAAGTTGAGGAAATGGGACGGATACCATATGCTTGGCGAGGGAAGTCTAATGTATGCAATGTTGTGTACTAGACCGGGATATCCGCTATGCAGTGGGAGTAGTCGGCGAGTTCCAATCCAATCCTGGAAAGGAACATTGGGTTGCGATTAAAGCAATTCTCAAGTATCTTAGGAGAACGAGAAATTATATGTTAGTGTATGGAGATAAGGATTTGATCCTTACAGGATACACGATTCGGATTTCCAAGGTGATAAAGATTCTAGGAAATCAACATCGGGTGCAAGGTGTTTACACTTGGTGGAGCCGCCATAGTTTGGAGAAGTATTAAGCAAGGTTGTATTGCGACTCCACTATGGAAGCAGAATATGTTCTTGCTTGTGAAGCTGCAAAGGAAGGTGTCCGGCTCGAAAGTTCCTAAAAGATTTGGAAGTTGTTCCAAATATGGAATTGCCCATAACTCTCTATTGCGATAATAGTGGTGCGGTGGCAAATTCAAGGGAACCAAGATCACACAAAAGATCAAAACATATAGAGAGGAAATATCATCTTATAAGGGAGATAGTGCATCGTGGGGACGTCTTGGTCACGAAGATAGACACGAAGGACAACGGAGCCGATCCGTTTACAAAGACTCTCACCTGGCTAATGTGTTTGAGGGTCACCTAGAAGGACTAGGATTACGAGACATGTCTCACTTACTCTAGGGCAAGTGGGAGATTGTTGGGATTTATGCCCTAGAATTCGTAATTTGTAATAGAATATTTTATGAATAAATAAAAGTATTATTTTAGTGAATTTTGTGCAATTTATTATATGTTGATATTCATTAAATATTCAAACATTAATAGAAAATTCCAGAGTTACTAATTCTGTAATCTTGACTACTATGAGATATAAAGTGGATCTAGTCCAAGATAGTAACTCAAATAGTCTACAATGAAACGAATACGGTTAGGAAACCTTATTCTGGTAACACTGTTGATGTTGTTCACTGATTTGATCCAAATCATTAGCATGATGTAGATGCAAGTGGAAACATCATATATAATGAGTTTATATAAGACCGGACCAGGATAATAAATCGATTCCTAAATAACACCGTTGATAGGAAATGATTTATAATATCAAATTTACGTTATTAAGATTGATACGTCTCAATCCTGAGTATGTTGTGAACTCACATTAATGAAGTCTTTTCCTTTGATTCACATAGTTGAGGGTGATCTGTTGATACACTCGATAAACTCCCGTTTTGGGGAAATGACTAAATTGGTGCTTGGGAACATTTCTATACAAGATGGCATTCATAACTTTCCTAAAACAAATGAAAGTGTTAGTGCGACACTATTCTAACTTAGGAACTTTAGGTATCTCCCTTGTTGTAATGATTCGGTACTTGAACATGAGGCCTCACCTTCTCATTGGCCCGAGAAGGATCGTTCTAACTATAGAAAAATGTTCATTAGAGAATCATCGGGTACACAAGGATAAAAGAGATAATTACAAGGGTAAAACGGTAATTTTGACCCAGTTGTAATTATGAGATTACCACGTGAAGGATATGTCAAAACAAACTTAATAACAAATGGACATAACCCATCTATAGTGAGGGGAGTTCAACTTAGGGTTTATAGTGGAATTACCCTAAGTTAATAATTATGATTAATTAATTAATGAGTTTAATTAATAAATCAATAATCATTGGAGCCCATGATCTATAGGTCCATCAGGTCCCTATGCTAGCCCATACATCATTGTAACTAACCAAGTTATTAATTTAACTAGGAAGAATTAATTATATTTAAGTAATTAAATTACTTAAATGAGGAGATATTAATTGTTTAAATAAAGAGTTTATTTAAATAGAAATTAATATTGAAATTATTAATTATTTAAATAATGAGTTTATTTAAATAGAAATTAATAATTAATATTATTAATTAAATAATTAGTTTATTTAATTTAATAATAAAAGGGAGAATTAAATATATTTGTTTTATGAAACAAATTAGTATTTTGTCAAAATAATTGATTAAATGAATTTGATTCAATGTTAATTAATTAAGATGATTTTCAAAAATATGTATTTAAAAGAAAAAGATTATTTGAATTTTTTTCTAAATACATAAAAAGAAAATAAGATAAATATAAATAAATTAAAAAAAAAAAGGATAAAGATAAAATGGTTTTATCTCTCGCCACTTGTCAAAATCCAAGGAAAATTATTTTTTCTTGTTTTGCAACAAGTCTGACGCCATCATGGTGTTAATTTTTTTTTTTTTTTTAAAATAATTTTGATTATTTAAATTAAATGAAATAAGAGTTCTAATTTGATTAGGAAACAAACTCTTATTTTTCTTATAAATATGACCATTGGGTGCTCATATTTGATACTTGATATTTATCAAAAATTCTCTCTTTTAGTCTCCCTTATAGCCGATTTTGGCATCTCAAAATAAGAAGAATTTTTCTTCTTCTTTGTTTGTTCTTCCGGTTCGATTCCCACAAGTCGGGTTGGTTTGTGATCGGGATATAGCATAGAAGGCTTGGTGAAGTGGATTGATGCTGTAAAGGAAACCCCAACCGATTCTCCATAAATCTACAATGTAAGTTTTTTCGAAAAACTTTATAATTTTATTTTTCGATTTGATCACGATTGCATGTTATTAACGGATCCGTAATTAAATGTTAATTAATTTACTAAAGAATTTCCGCTAATTTAGTAAATAGTTCCTTCAGATGAGGGGTCATCTAATATTATGAAGCTCACGTATCGAGGGATATTGACGGTGTTGCTGAGGAGTGGGGTTTCAATGACAATAATATTGTGAATGATGGTGATAACCCGATTAAGAATGAAAGTGAGGAGGATGAAGAAATGGTGACTTTGAAATTGGTGATGAAAGTGATGAAGGATCATATGAAGAAGATGATGGAGATTGTTCTGATGACGATGATGGCTTAGTGCAAGAGCCATTTTCTTTAAATTTTGAGATTGAGGGAGATGTGGAGTCGGAGTATGAATAAGAAATTGTGCTTAGCATGCCTTTGAATGAAGATGGTGTAAGGCAACGTGTTGACCCTGTTTTTAGGCTGAACACAAACATGGATGATATTCAATTCACTATTTGGCAACGTTTCCCTACTACTGCAGATTTGAAGAATGCAATTAAAGAGTATGCAGTAAAGGGTGGGTACAATATGAAGCTGATTAAGAACGATAAATTTCGGATGACAGTTGTATGCTCTGCATCCTGTGTTTGGAGGCTCCACTCAGGCCAAGATAAAGAGGATGACAGTTTTCAAGTTAGAACTTTTCGGAATGAACATACTTGTGTTAGAGAGTTTAAAAACATAAATGTCAATTCGACATGGGTTGCAAGGAAATACTTGTCGAGGTAAAGAACACAAACAGATTGGAAGCTGGTTGATATTGTGGATGCAGTAATGACTGACTTCCAAGTTCAAATTTCGATCACACAGGCCTATAGAGCAAGAAAGAAGGCTCTTAAAGTCATATATGAGACTATAATTGAACAATAAAAACGGCTTTGGGAGTATTGTGTTGAACTTAGGAAGTCGAATGCGGGCTCTACAATCAAGATTGTCTTTGATAGAGTAGTCCTTGAAAGTGACCCAATTTTTAGGTGTTTGTATGTCTGCTTGAAGGCTTGTAAGGATGGTTTTTTGTCAGGATGTAGGCCCTTCATTTATGTGGATGCTTGTCATTTGAAGGGCCCTTGTCAAGGACAACTTATGGCAGCTGTTGGCATCGATGGGCTTTTGTGGAGGCGGAAACAAGAGATTCCTGGACTTTTGTGAAATAAGGCCTTATCCGATCGCATGGGCTTTTGTGGAGGCGGAAACAAGAGATTCCTGGACTTGGTTTCTTCAACTACTACAAGAGGATTTAGGCTCTTTTGCTGCTAGAGGCTACACGTTTATATCAGACCAATAGAAGGTAAAATTGTTACTTTGACTTTTAGTTCTTCCATTTAACCTCTAGCTCTTTTACTGTGTGGCAGAGGTTGATGCCTACATTTGACAACGTTTTCCCAAACGTTGACCATAGATTTTGTGGTCGTCATTTGTATGCAAATTTCCAGAAATAGTTCAAAGGATTAGCACTGCAGAACTATTTTTGGAATGCAGCAATGGCAACGACGCAGATGAATTCACAGAAGCTATGGGTTGTTTGAGCGTGCTGAATATTAATGCGCATCAATACCTAAACAACATACCTCCCCGTTATTGGTCAAAGCATGCATTTCAGACTAACTGTAAGTGTGATCTCCCGCTGAGTAATATGTTTGAGTCCTTTAATGCTTTCATTCTGCAAGCCCGAGACAAGCCAATTATTCACATGTTAGAACTCATTAGAAAGATGGTAATGAAGAGAATTACTGATAAGTCTGTATACTATGGTGGGATGGAGAGATCTGGAATTTCGTATTCATAATAAGTTAAAGGATATCAAGAGGGTGTCTGGTATAGCTGTGGCAACTTAGTCTGGTGAACTACTATTTGAAGTAGAAGTTGGGCCTTCACAATATGTAGTTGATGTGGGGAATAGAACATGTAGTTGTAGGGAGTGGGATTTGAGTGGTATTCCATGCATCCATGTTGTACAGTGTATATATTTTAGGCACCAAAGGCCTAAAGAATTTGTCAATGCATACTATGCCAAAGAGACTCTTGTGAGGACCTACTCCTACTTTATCAAACATGTAGAGGGTCCAAATGGATGGCAGCCAATTCCTTATCAACAGTTACAGCCACCTACAATCAGGTGCCCACCCAAAAGGCTAAGAAGACAGTGCAAGAAGGATGTTGCTGAAGCTAGATCTTCTCAACCATCACAGCAACAGAAAACTAAAACAATGTGTAGTAGATGTAAGACTGTGGAACATAACCTCAGATCTTGTAAAGGACTGGTGGGTGGCAACCGAAAGAAAAAGAAAAAGAAGAAGAAAACCACTTGCATGGGATTCAACATCCCATCTACTGTAAGTGTAAATTTATCAAGATCACATCACAAAATTAGTCCTCCGGTCAATATATAGTAATGTTGCACTTTCGTCCCTCTGATCTATTTTAACAGGATGAGGCTGGACCTTCAGATGCAGGACCTTCTAACCCAAAATCTGTAGCAGGTTCATCTTCTCAATCGACTAGAAGGAATTTTAACCATGGTAGACGTCGCACTAGGTCTTTAAGCCAGCCTGATGGAGTTGGGAATGCTTAGATGGGTTGGGGAAAGTATGAAAAAAATGAGGAATGGGTTATCTTTTTTTTTTTTGGCTGAATACTGATTGATTTTGTGGAGGAAACTTGATGATTTTTTTGTAATAGTTCTTCATGGGGCCCATCCCCTTTACTCTTGAACAACTACAGTTTTTGTGGATGAGTGCTTTTTTTTTGTTCTTTTGTGAAGTTTGTATGCACTCTCCATTGAGAATATTTTGGGAACCCAACTTTTGACCAAACAATGCTTGATGTTACACATCTTTTGGTTTCAAATTGTGGAATCTTTTTGCATCATTTAGTCAGGGACTCACTAAACAATTGTCATTCTGAAAAAACAATAATGGAGGGACTAGAACTGTTATACATTACTTTTAAGTTGTTCAACAACCTACTATTTAATGTTATTCTATCCATAACTATAAATGAGAGACTAAAACTGTTATGCATTTCTTTTAAGGCGTTCAACAACCTACTATTTAATGTCATTTTCTTCACAACAATAAATCAGGGACTAAAACTGTTATACATTTCTTTTAAGTCATTCAACAACTTACTATTTAATGTAATTTTCTTCATAAAAATCAATGAAGGACCAAAACTGTTATACAATGCTTATGACTAGTTCAACAACCTTGTATTAATGTCATTTTCTTCGTAACAATTAATGAGGGACCAAAACTGTTATACGTTACTTTTAACTAATTCAACATCAGGAGAAATCAATTGTACAGAAGTATGAGGAATCAAACATGTTGCCCATTCATATCATTAAATTGTCAAAGTAATACAAGTCTTGTTAACACTACAAGCTATAATTTAATTTCCATTCAACATTCCCAACTTCTTAAAAACATATAAACACCACTAATTATCACAGTGGCAACAATAAGAACACAACATGCCCAGTTTATCATATTCAGTTTCCAACTTTTCTTTTTCATGTTTATTACTTCTCCCCTGAGGTCGTTGATGACTTTTACTCCTCGTGATGTTTCAGCAGGATCATACCACAGGAAGAACCCACATCCAGATTGTCTGTCGTTTACCTTATACCTGGCGCAACCAAGAAACCTTCGCCCTGGATTTGTCTTGGTCCACGAAGTTCTAATGAGCGCTCGTATGCCACATTCACAATACGTCAATCTCTAGTTCACACTTTCCAGCCTTTTCTCTGATTCAGAACTTCGATTAGATCTTTCCATCGTTGATTTCTTTATCTAATTAACCTCATAACCCTGTAACCTTTCCCTCATCTACTTAACCCTTCACGTTTTTCCTCTATCGTCTTCCTCTTCCCGTCGCCGTTCTTGCCCTAACCCTAGAACACGAAGAAGCCAATGATGGAGGTGTGGGTTTTTGACTGAGGTCAGAGTGAAATGATCGTAATACCAAGTTATTTCATGCTTTCGATGTGGGATTCTCAACATGACCCCTTAAGATGACTCCTCTATTAATTTTTCCATTCATTAGAGTAAAAGAAATCATTTAATGATGGTTGAAAAACAAAATTTAAGGACCAAATAGATCTTATTTTCAAGATCCACAGATGAAATATACATAATTAAAAAACTCAAGGACCAAATAAACCTATTTATAGAGAATGAAGTAGACACAAATTAAAAATTCAATGACTAAATAGACATAAATCTCAAATGAAAATTTGGGTTTTTTACCTTCAAAATAATAAAACATGGGGCATGGACTCAAATGACATATTTTATAAAGTTATTTTCCCATATAGCACTCCATTTTCATTATTCCCCAAATGACATTTTTTTAATATAACAAAATTAATTATTTCATTGAATTTACAAAAATGCCACTCATTTATTAATTCACTAAATTTGTTCTCTTATTCACTAATTAGTGAATTAAAATATGAATTTTATTAGTTCACTAAATTTTCCCTCTTAGTCAATAATTTAGTGAATTAAAATTTGAGTTTTATTAATTCCATAAAATTTCTCCTTTCATCAGTAATTTATTAAATTAAATTACTTCATATAATTGAGATAAAATCTCAAAGCTTTCTACAAATAAAAATCACATCCATTTACACTAGTATGCAACACCAACAACCAATACTAGTGATTATAAATTTGAAATATAAAATAATATTTTCATGTAGTTGTAAGATAGTAACAAGATTTTAATTGAATAATTTATTGAACTCAACGCAATAATTTATTGAATTGTAAATCTCAACACCAAGATCTATTTACACCTCTATACATCATCAACAGACCATTAAAATTTGTAACAAACATAAAAAAGAATAAAAAAAAATGACATCTTCATATGTCGACTCTCGTTAGGCCTCTCTTCACATTTTTTTCTTCCCTATCTTTCTTCTCCAATTCACATATAGCTGCAAAATAAAACTAAGAAGTTTAATTCAATAACTTAATGAACATAAATTATTGAATTGTACAACAAAAAACTAAATTGACACAAAAAAAGGGATCTGGGATGAAAAATTGTTTTAAAAACTTTTTTTCATAATAAAATTTATTTTAAAAACTAACATGACAGAGTTTACAAACTTTAAGAAGAAATTTTATTCAATAACTTAGTGAAAAACACGGTATAAATTATTGAATTGTACAACATACACTAATTCAGTAAATTAATCCATTTAATTCAATAATTTATTGAATTAAAATCATAACTAAAAAGATAAGATATTGAATAATAGCATTAACAACATATTACAAGCTAAAGAGGAAACGAAGAGAAGCAATATTTGATGAAACTGACGAGCCATTTTTAAAGGAAAAAAAGGGACAAATTCGTAAGAAAGACCTAGAGAAAATCAAAATGTCAACACTAACAGTCACATTCAAAACACACAAAAAGCAGAAAGAAAATCATAAGAAAAACTAAAAAAAATAAACAAACCTTACCATACTAGTATCCATATTCTTGTGAAAACTTTCATCACTTCAGAATGCTTCCACTTCTTTTAATGTCTTAAATGTGGTTGCTGAGAAAAATCCAATAGTCAATACAACAGTCAGAACCTTGTTACAAAAAAATAAAAAAAGTAAAGAACATTTTCAAATGAATAAACTGGAAAGACAAAGAAATAGAGCTGTCTTTGGGATGAATGGTGTAAAATTGTTGGGTCCCAAGATATGGACCATCTGGTCCACCATATATGTAAAAATTATCCTTCAATGGAGCTTTGGAGCAGCCGAAGAAACGATTAGCCTTACTCTAAGCAATTTAATTCACTAAATTATTCCTTTTAATTCACTAAATTAATTCACCAAATGACATTTTTTTAAATATAACAAATTTAATTATTTTCATCAAATTTACAAATATGTCACTGATTTATTAATTCACTAACCTCTTATTCAATAATTTTAATGAATTAAAATCTGAGTTTTATTAATTCAATAAATTATTCTGTTTAATTCAATAGTTTATTGAATTAAAAATATGAGTTTTGGTGTTTTAATTTTAATTCAATAAGTTATTGAATTGAAGATAATAAATTATTGAATAACGACTTTTTACCTACTTATTAGTTTCTACATCAACAACCCACCAATTAGTAAACACACTTGATACACATTAAAACCTATCAATATTCCATAAGTTATTGACTAATAGTTTTACTTTAAAAAAATTGACTTATATCAAATCATATCCCACCAAAAGAATCATTTCATTTGATATAAATTTGATTTTCAATCATTTACCACACCTTTTTTTATTTGCTAGCTGAAAAACATTATCTCATCTTTCTTCTGGACTCTAGAGATCAGAACCCATAACACAAAACTAAAAACAAATAGTGAAAAATCAATATCAAATATCTCAATTGTATATAGTAATTTAATTCAATAAATTATTCTATTTAATTCAATAACTTATTGAATTAAATTCAATTTTAGGTATCTCAAATGTACATTATAATTAATTCACTAAATTATTCCTTATATACGATGCATATTTTTTTCTTCTGAAAATTGATTGTAACTGATTGAACGTGTTTTGTACAACAAATTGGAAAGAATCTTATGCTGTTAAGTGTTAATTCACAAATATAATTGCAATATTAATACCTCTTCTATTCCTTTTCTCCCCCTCTTACACACACTCTCCCTCTCGAACAGAGGATGCTATCTTTATTTTGATTTCAACGTGATAATTTGAAGAATGAGGGAGCTTGAACAAGTTAGCTCCTCTAAAATTCAAATGGTAATAAATTGCTATGTTTTGTTTGTTATATTTCATTCGAGCCACTTGTTTTTCCAATGTAGAAACTCAAAGGATGGAAATTTATAAGCCCATTTTACATAAAAATTCTTGTTCAGTGGGCCAAAATATGTTTTCATGAGCTGAGTAGTTAATTCCCTTAAATTCACTAAATTATTTCCTTTTTAAAATCAATACCAGTTGTAATTAAGAAACAATCGATAAGTAGGAACAAAAACCAAATGATTTCTACAATCAATATCAGTAACTCAGGTGGTTGTTTCCACCATGTGGCTTTCCACCTTGTGGCTACATAGCAGGAAGTCATTAAACCAACAACATTCATTGCTCCTAGTGCCACCATCTCTTTGTTACCATCAAGTTGGTAATCCTTCATGGAAGCAAATGTAATACCAATTGTTGTGGCTTCCTGAAAAAAATGGTAGATTTTCAATTGTCTAAAAAAGGGTAGATATTTCGATACCGGGAGATATTCAATGGTAGTTCAAATATTAAAATTGATAAAATTTGCTTCCAAGGAGGAGATGGTTTCACATTCGACTTACCGTTAATGCTAACCACACCAATCCTCAACCCTTTAAGAAGGTTATCACCAGTGAAATATATTAGCTTCATTGATGATGGATTGATTCCTTTCTCTATGTGTCTCACCTTCAAAGATCGATAAATTAGCAACTCTCAGAGCTGATACTATGATTTTTTTTTACTTTTATAGTGATGACCATATTTCAATCTTAACAAAACAAAAGGTTGTATTAAATTTTCTTACAATTTCAATCCCTCTCTTGTCTGCATGAGTAATGTAAACAAAAAAGGTGGACAGAATAACTTATATTAACGGCGCAATTGCAGGCACCCAAAACACTCATTTTCTTCTTTCCCTATGATTGCAAACAAGAAAAAGATAAAGTCAAGAAAAAGAAAATCTTATAAAAAGATTATTAACTAGCAGTGACAAGAAGGATTCTTACAATGAATTTAGAAAATAGTACTCAAGAAAGTTACTCCAATAACTATAGTCTGCCAGTTCCACTGCAAAAGGCCATACAAAATTGGAATTTAGTTCAAAATACACTGGTGATTCGTTTTCATGCAAATAATCATCTTAGTGAAGTGAGGTTTTGGGGGGTAGGGAGGCTTACTCCATGATGGACAACAACAAATACTGAGTTTATTACTTCCATAATATTTGTTTTCTTTGTGAATGTTTTAATGCCAAGAAAACTTTTAAGCTGTTGAAGAGCAATCGTAATGGAAGCTCCACCCATAAAACCAACAATGGCAGCATGAGATAGAAAGTCAATCAGGAATCCCAACCTGTTAGCAAAGGCCAAGGAATCATACTATTTATATAGTACGTTCAGCACCCAAAGTAATTAAATAGGAAATCTTATTAGCACCACAAACCCTTGATTCTATCACAAACTCATAAGCATATAGTAATGTCAATTGCTTCCAATAATAACATGCTTAGAAAAGAAGACATTATCAATAAAGTAACAAGCAGGAAAAACTATCTTTGAAAACCAAACAATGAGAAACAAACAAGACAATTTAATCAATATATTCCACCCTATGATCATTATGTTAATCGAAAATTTCCGGTATGATCTAGTGCCAACTTGTGTTCAAATTTTGAATATATGGATAATCAGCCTCAAGGAACAACACCAAACCATTATGAGAAGACATCAACTTTAATTTGGATCTGACCATTCCTTCAAAACGCATCTCTTGAAACTTTTTACCTGGCTTAATAAGGGGATTAGCCCAAGACTTGGAAACTAACCTTCCGACCTTATGTAAAATAAATAGCACTATCCCAACTTAGAATATTCAAGATTATATCTTCATTAAGAGATAGAATTTATGTACTAGTTCTCTTTTTTTTTAGTCATCTGCGTGAATAGTGAAGAAGAGAGGAACGTTTCGATCGTGATTGTGTCTCTTTGGATCCTCTATTTATTAATAGCAAAAACCTCCAAACTTGATTGGCAGCTGATAGGAGATAGCATTAGTAGTTAAGTAATTTGTTATCAGTACTTTTCTGTTATAACCAATTTGTAAGAGTTAATGTTAACTCTACTATAGTTAACTAAATCATCATTGTACTCTATATATGTTGAGTTGTATCTGTATATGAAATTAAGAGAAAATACATTGATTACATTCAGAAGGTTACTTTATCAAATTATGAAGACACACAAAACTTTGGTTTTCCTTAATCTTCTATCCCTTCCCGAGGAGCCATGTTAATTTCCCTTTAATTTCATATTTAATTTTTTCTAATCCACACTACAAGATTCTCGCCTTCATATTATTGATATTGACTAGATATGCATTAAAATTTACCAATAGTCTTTTTTTTTTAAGAAACCAATGGTCATTTATTAACTTAAATTGTGTACTCTGTATTTGTAGTGTTCACATTAAAAATAAGGAGACGTGTGGCGGCAAGAAAAAATTACATAAGAATCTTTGTGGAAAACAATAAGGCGTCTTTAATATTAATACCTATTGGGATATGCTAATTTTTGCACAAACATACTATATAAAGTTGGGTAAATGGATTTTATAGTTAGCAAAGAAATAGGTTCCGGCAATATCACATATCTACCCTGAAACAAGGTATGTGATAAGAGTTTTTTTTCTAGCATCCATCACATTTTTTTGTCCTTTAAATTTAAATTTTGTGTTATACACTAACGTTCTTAATTATTGATATCGACGTGTTTTGAAAGGAGTTGGAAAATCTATCTAAGAACTCATGATTCATGAAATGACGACCCATGTGGTTACAATGGTGATTCGTCTTCTACATTGGATAAGAACTAGAGTCTTGCATATTCAATTCAAAGAATTTCAATCGGCTTTCAAACATAAGTCATTCTCTAAAATAACGCTTTTTTTGGTCTATTATCATCTGTTAAGTATGAACTAAAAAAGAAGTCATTAATAATTGGTTAGTTGGGCTCATGTTAGTCATTAGTTAAGACATCAGCTCATTTTAGCCTTTAGTTAAGAATTCGTTAGCTGAAGGTTTTAGTTTGTTAAAAGCCAAAAGAATGACTTTAATGAAACACTCTCTCGTTCGTTTCTCTCTTCTCATTCTTCTTCATCTTCTTGATCTTCATTTACATTTCTCAGTCACTGCTTTGCTTGAGTTCTTGGTCATTTCCATAACAAATTGGTATCAGAGCCTCGTTACAGCAAGGAGGAGATCAAGATCTGCATCAATGGCGAATCACAAATTCGAGGTGGAGAAGTTCGATGGCAGTGGTGATTTCGGCTTGTGGAAATTGAAAATTAGGGCTGTGATGGTGCAAAGAAAGACATTGATCGCGTTGGAAGAGAGACCAGTATGGCCAACTGGATCTACTGAAGAACATAAACAAAATGTTCTTGACAATGCTCATAGCATCTTGATTTTGCACCTTAGTGATAATGTGCTGAGACAAATCTCAGAAGAAGATACAGCCTTGAAGATCTGGAAAAAGCTCGATTCGATTTACATGGCAAAAGATCTTTCGAACAAGATCTATGTAAAGGAAAAGCTTTTTACATTCAAGATGAATCCACAGAAGACATTGACAGAGAACCTCGATGAGTTCAAGAAACTGACTATTGACTTCAATAGCCTGGGAGACGAGATTGGAGATGAAAATGAATCTATTTTGCTATTGAACTCCCTACCTGAAGATTACAGAGAGGTAAGAGTAGCCATGAAGTATGGAAGGGAAAGGCTCTCAGTATGCAAATCATCTCTCGAGAAGGTCAAAGGAACTTGAACTGCAATCGTGAAGAGAGAAACAGGGGATAGGAGAAGGCCTCTATGCCCATGATAGCAAGAAGGGTAATTTTCAGAAGTTCAAGAATCCAAGAAACCAGGGGAAGCCAAAGGGGAAGACAAAGTTCAGATGTTTCCTATGCCACAAAGAGGGACATTTTAAAAGGGAATGTCCTGAAAGAAAGTTCCAAAATGAGAAGGAGAGAGGGAAGAACCATGGAGAAGCAGCAATAGGAGAAGATGGCTTCATGTTTACTGAAGCTCTATTGGTGGAAGATGGTAAAGGTTCAAAGGATGAGGAAAAGGATTGGGTTCTTGATTCCGGTGCTCTTATCATATGACCCCATCAAGAACCTGGTTTCAATCCTATAGATCTTGCAAAGGGGGAACAGTGTATATGGGAAATCATAACATATGCAGTGTAATTGGGATTGGGACAGTGGAATTCAAACTGTCAGATGGAACACCCAGAATCTTGAAAGATGTAAGGCATGTGCCAACTCTAAAGAGAAATCTGATTTCCCTTGGAGTGCTGGATGCACAAGGATGTAACTACAGTGGTGAAGGGGGACTATTGAAGATCTGGAAGGATTCAAAACTGATGCTGGAAGCAAGAAAGGAGAATGGATTGTACTGGGTAAGGAATGCAACTCCAAAGGCAGAAGCTTGTGTGGCAGAATCAGAAGAATTGACGGACGGATCTTTGGCACAAAAGGTTATCTCACATCAGCACTAAAGGGATGTATGAACTATCAAGACAAAGTTTGCTACTGCAGATGTTTCAGGAAAAATAACCTTTTGTGAACATTGTATTCTTGGAAAGGCAAAAAGGCAAAGCTTTCAGAAGGGGAGCATTGCACCAAAGGCATCTTGGACTATGTTCATGCAGTTTGTGGGGGCCAACCAAAGTGTCATCTTTAAGAGGCTCTAGATATTTTCTGTCCCTTATAGATGATCACTCGAGAAAGACATGGGTTTATTTCTTGAAGACCAAAGATGAAGCATTTCAAAAATTCAAGGAATGGAAGACCATGGTGGAGAAGCAAACAGGGAGACTGGTAAGACACTTAAGAACAGACAATGGTCTGGAATTTTGTGGAGAGTCTTTCAATAATTTCTGCAAAGAAGAAGGTGTGGTAAGACACAGAACAGTCAGGTTCACACCCCAGCAAAATGGAGTGGCTGAAAGGATGAATCGTACAATCCTGGAGAGAACAAGGTGCATTCTGTCTGATTCAGCAGTAAAGGAACATTTCTGGGCAGAAGCAGTTTCCACTGTGGTTTATACCATAAACAGAAGTCCAAATGCATCTCTAGGCATGAAGACTCCTGAGGAAGTGTGGAGTGGACACCCTCTAAAGCTTGAAAATTTAAAGGTATTTGGATGTGTGGCTTTTATGCATATCTCTCAAGGAAAGCTGAAGCCAAGAGCTGTAAAGTGTATGTTCCTTGGGTACCCTGAAGGAGTCAAAGGTTTTAGACTATGGAATCCAACAGAAAACAAGTTTGTGATCAGCAGGGATGTAGTGTTCAAGGAAAGGGAAATGTTCCAGAAAACAAACCTGGTAGTTGCTGAAATTAAGCAGGACA
The DNA here is from genome assembly GCA_028015215.1 of Gynostemma pentaphyllum. Taxonomy (NCBI): domain Eukaryota; kingdom Viridiplantae; phylum Streptophyta; class Magnoliopsida; order Cucurbitales; family Cucurbitaceae; genus Gynostemma; species Gynostemma pentaphyllum. Next base: position 42,655,279 of record CM051345.1, on the reverse strand, counting down.
CTGATAAGAGGAATGGAAGAGTATCTTTTGAGGTGGAGCATCTTGAATCAGAAGGTAATCTAGAAGCTCAAACTACAGAGACTGAAGAACCTCAAATCAGTGTGGGAGAAGGGGCAACAAGTCAGGAAGTGGAGCCACATGATGATCTCTCAGAATACACTCTGGCAAGAGACAGAGAAAGAAGATCAATAAGGCTGCCCAGGAGATATGAAATAGAAGATATGACAGCCTTTGCATATAGTGTGTTCTCAGGAGACAATGAGGAAGAACCCTCAAGTTTTGAAGAAGCAGTCAGTGGCAAGAATTCCAGAAAATGGATAGAGGCAATGAATGATGAAATGACCTCACTTGCACAAAATGAAACTTGGATATTAGTTCCAAGGCCTACTGACCAGAAGCTTATTGAATCAAAATGGATTTATAAGAAGAAGGAAGGGGTTCCTGGTGTCCAGTCATTGAGATTCAAAGCAAGGCTGGTTGCCAAAGGATACACTCAAAGGGAAGGGATAGATTTCAAAGAGGTATTCTCTCCAGTGGTAAAACACAATTCAATTCGAATTCTTTTGGCAGTAGTAGTACAAAGGGATCTTGAATTGTATCAGCTAGATGTGAAAACAGCCTTTCTTCATGGAACCTTAGAAGAAAGAATTTACATGAGCCAGCCACAGGGGTATGCAGTAAAAGGAAAAGAAGACTGTGTGTGTTTGCTTAAAAAATCACTATATGGCTTAAAGCAGTCACCAAGGTGTTGGTACAAAAGGTTTGATGATTTTGTCATAGGCATTGGTTTTACTAGAAGTCTTTATGACAGCTGTGCATATGTAAAGAACACTAGAAAGCAAGCACATATTTTTCTACTGCTCTATGTGGATGATATGTTACTGGCTGGGAAATGCAAGACAGATCTAGAAAGTGTCAAGTTTCAGCTTAGTTCAGTGTTTGACATGAAAGATCTGGGAGAAGCTAGCAAAATACTTGGTATGGAGATTACAAGAGATAGAGTCAGAGGTACTCTATGCATCAGACAGGGAACTTATTGTAAGAAAATCTTGTCCAGGTTCAACATGATGGAAGCAAAGGCTGTTAGAAGTCCTTTGGCACAACATTTTAAGCTTTCTGCTGCTAATTGTCCTGAAGAAACTGATGTGGATCATATCAGGTACATGAATTCAGTCCCTTATGCAAATGCTGTTGGATGTTTAATGTACCTTATGGTGTGTACAAGGCCAGATTTGGCTTATGCTGCAAGTCTAACAAGCAGATATATGTCCAAACCTGGTAAAAGACATTGGGAAGCCATTAAATGGATGCTGAGGTATTTGAAGGGTAAGCCAGATATTGGTTTAACTTTCAAGAGAAGCAGTTCAATGGAAATAGTAGGATATGTGGATGCTGATTTTGGAGGTGACCTTGACAAAAGGAGGTCCATGACAGGTTATCTTTTCACTGTGGGAGGAAATATTGTCAGTTGGAAGTCATCACTGCAGCATGTAGTGGCATTATCGACAACAGAAGCTGAATTTATAGCACTTGCAGATGCAACCAAGGAAGCTGTTTGGTTGAAAGGAATTGGCAAAGAATTTGGAATCAATCAGACTTGTGTTAGCATAAATTGTGACAATCAAAGTGCAATTTATCTCACAAAGAACCAGCAATTCCATGAACAGTCAAAACATGTTGACATCAAGCTGCATTTTATTCGGGAAGTAATAGAGAAGAACATAGTTGCTATGGAAAAGATTCATACTTCTGAAAATCTAGCTGACATGCTGACCAAAGTAGTAACACAGCAGAAACTGGAATTTTGTATGGTGAATGCTAATGTGCAGTAGCTGAAATAGTTTGAATTGTTTTTTCTGTTTTTACTTTGTTTCTTTTTAGTTCATAAGGTGGAGATTTTGTTAAGTATGAACTAAATAAGAAGTCATTAATAATTGGTTAGTTGGGCTCATGTTAGTCATTAGTTAAGACATCAGCTCATTTTAGCCTTTAGTTAAGAATTCGTTAGCTGAAGGTTTTAGTTTGTTAAAAGCCAAAAGAATGACTTTAATGAAACACTCTCTCGTTCGTTTCTCTCTTCTCATTCTTCTTCATCTTCTTGATCTTCATTTACATTTCTCAGTCACTGCTTTGCTTGAGTTCTTGGTCATTTCCATAACATCATCTTTTTGTTGCCTTCGGTTTGTGGTATGCTTTTCGAAAATACAATACAATAATTTCACGCTTGGGCTTCATTGTTTCGAAGTTGATATGCATTAGATGACAATGTCATATTTGTATCGTAGTAATGGGTTGATGATTGATTCTATTGACATCGAGAGATTCAATTAATTTGACAGTATGAGATATAATTTGATCGACCTGTTGCTAGAATTTCAATGGACTATGTAAACCACAGACGTGTTATTTATATTTTTCCCTTTTTAATAAATATGAGGTTTGACTCTTTTCCAAAATAATCAATTTAATTGTTTGAATCACAATAACTTAGGTCATATTAACCATCTGAATTCAAAGCATCAAAGTGAGTTCTTCTTATAATCAATTCTTTCAAACCTAACGAACTACAAAGTTTTTCATTATTGTTTTGTACCAACACAATTAGGCTATAATATATGTCTCTATACGTTCAATAAATTCTAAATGTTTTCTTCTCATACTCTAATTATTTTTAGAGTAAATTTGTCTTTTAAAAATTCTATCCACACGTATACTATTAATAATACATTTGTTTTTATCATAATTTTATAAATTCAATGAGCAAACAATCTTACCACGTGCAACGCACGTTATTTTTACTAGTACCATCTAAAAAGGGAGAAATTATTTGAGGGGGCTGCCAATCATGACATGTGGCACTGTTTTGTAAGGAACTTGACGGAAAAGAAAAACGTGAAACGGTGGCTGTAAACAATATTATCTTTTATATTAAATAATAGGGAAAAAATCAATTTACACCCCTGAACTTTACATGGTGTGTCAATTTAAACCCTAAACTTTCAATTGAATCAATTTACACCCTGAACTTTAATAAATGAATCAATTTACACCCATTGTTACTTACTATTATTTTTGAAATTTTTTAATTAGATATAGGCGTTTTTATATAGAAATAAAGTTAATTTTTTGAAAATTAATTTTAAGTTTATGTTAAATATTTTTTATGGTTAAATTTGACTGTTTTGGTGTCGGGTTTGAACATTTTTGTACCGTTTAAATTGGTAACTAGGATTTGAGATTTTTCATAGTTGAGGTTGGGCGTTTTTATGATGAGGTCATACACTACAAAAAAACTGTCAATTTGCGACCAGGAAATTGCGACCAAATGGTCGTTTTTTACCTAAATTGCGACCAAAAATGCGACCAACTGAGTGGTTGCTAAAAAGCTGGTCGGATTTCAATTGTGCGACTGCATGGTCACAAAAATTCGACCATCCAGGTCGCAAAAATTTTGGTAGCAAAAAAGTCAAACTTTTGAAAATGCGACCAAATGGTCGCATTAAAAGGGACCATATGGTCGCATTTTATCTTCAATAGAAGTGACCATTTGGTCACATAAAAAGTGACCAAATGGTCGCATTTTTTGCGACCAAATGGTCACTTTTAGGCTCGATTAAAATGCGACCAGGATGGTCACCTAAAAAGTGACCATCTGGTCGGATTTTATGTGAAAGATAAGTGACCAATTGGTCACATAAAAAAGTGACCAAATGGTCGCATTTTTTGCGACCAAATGGTCACTTCTAGGCTCAGTTAAAATGCGACCAGATGGTCGCCTAAAAAGTGACCATCCTGGTCGCATTTAAGAATTTTTTTTAAAATTTAAATTTCAATAATTAGTTAATTAATTATTTATTTAATTATATTAATTGAACTAAAATTAATTGAATTAAACTCAAATTAATTTTAGTTTCAATTAATCTAATTTTAATTTACTTTAATTCAAATTAATTGATTAGTTTATTTTAGTTTTAATTAATTAATCTTAAGTTTAATTGAATTAATTTTAGTTCAATTAATCTAATTTTAATTTACTTTAATTCAAATTAATTGATTAGTTTATTTTAGTTGTAATTAATTAATCTTAAGTTTAATTGAATTAATTTTAGTTTCAATTAAACTAATTTTAATTTACTTTAATTCAAATTAAATGATTAGTTTATGTTAGTTTTAATTAAACTAAAATTAATTAAAGTAACAAAATTAAACTAAACTAATTAATTAGTTAATGTAAACTAAAATGCTATGAATTAAACAAAAGTAAACTAAGTAATTGATTACACAAATTTAGATTCATTAAACTAAAACTAATTAAATTAACAAAACTAAACTAAACTACTTAATTGAAAACTAAAAACTAAAACTAAGTAAAATAAATTCTTAAACTAAACTTCAATTTTATACGAAAACTCGTAATAGAAACCGGGATTGGGGTTTGAGGGTTTTAGATTTAGAGTAAGAACGGGAACGGGAACGGGAAGAAATAACGGGGAACGGGAGAGGGGAAAGAGAGAAAAGAACAAAAAGAGAGGAAGAAAAAGAGAAAGGAAGAAAAGCAGAAACGGGGGAAAGGAAAACGATGGGAATTTAAATCGATTTTTGCGACCAAATGGTCGCAAATATGTAATTATGACAAGAAACGAAAGGTCGCGTCTTTGGGGAAAATGGCGACCAACCGGTCGCATTTCTTGAGATATTTGCGACCAGGATGGTAGCATTTCATGAAAAGCGACCATATGGTCACCACTTTACCATGATCCATAACAATTGTCATATCACGAGTCCCATCAATAATTGCGACCATCCAGGTCGCAATAATGAAATTCACCGCCAAATATTGCGACCAGATGGTCGTAATCTTTAAATTCACCGCCATAAATTTCATGAAAATTTAAATTTACCGCTCATTTTTGCGACCATATGGTAGCCCACCACCAAATATTGCGACTAGATGGTCGTAATTTTTAAATTCACCGCCATAAATTTCATGGAAATTTAAATTTACCGCTCATTTTTGCGACCAACTGGTCGCATTTCACTTCTAAATTACTACCATGTGGTCACCTTTTTGTGTGAAATTGCGACCACTTGGTCGCAAATATAATTTTTTTTTTTTTTTTTTTTTTTTTTTATTTTTTTTAAAATCTTACCTTAAAAGAAATAGTTTTAATTAATTAAACACATACACACACATTTGAATAATCAAGTTAACGAAATATCTCATTCATCATCGTCTCCAAGAAGTCCGTCACATACAGTCTTCTTCTTCTTCTGTTTTCTTCATCGATTCATCGTCTCGAATAAATTCAACATCAATGTCACGTGGTGAGAAGTGGAAGCATGTATATCATCATCATCATGCAATGTTATCGTTCCATCGTTCAAAGGACGAACAAGATTTGCATCCTGACCATCGTCGATTGCACGAGATCGTATCTCATCTTCTTGAAAAGCAACGACTTCCTCTGCGTGGTCGTCTTTCTCGGACAAGTTTTCTTCTACCTGGCGTGGTTTAACTTTACAAACAACTAACCAATGGCCAGGATCTCGTCTATTAATCGGATAGTTCAGGTAATAAACTTGAATCGCTTGTGAAGCCAGGGACGAACCTATCGGTGCGCGCGTATGCTTAGACTTCTTTACCTCAACGATTTGTAAATGATCAATCTTACGGACTCGCCTCGTCTGGTTGTCTCGAACCAAGTGCGATTGAACAGAACAATGCGTTTTAGCGTCGGACTTGCGTATTGAATCTCAAGAATCTCATCGATTACTCAAGTAATCGTCTTCGTTTGTCCTGAACACGTGACCTTTTATGCAAACACCACTGTTGTTTGTTGCCCTGTTCACTGAATGCGCCTTCGTTTGAAATCTGTAACCGTTTCCGACGTATCCACCATACGACCTTGTTATCCGTCCAGGTCCCTTTGCTAAAGAAATGATGCGAGGATCATCCACCGGTAATGTAGGGGAGTCAACCTGTGTCATTGTCCACATACAGTAATGTTAGGAAGATAGTAATTGTTTCAACATAATGCAACGGTTGTTTGACAATTTAAAATAACTCACGTATGACCGAACCAAGAACGAAACTCTTTGTCGATTATTGACCCCTCCTCGGCGTCGTAAGACCAACTCGTGTCATTCGAACGTATACGTTTAGAAATAATCAGTATGTTACAAAAATAGTTAGCAAATAGTTTGTAATTGTTTATGCGATGGAATAATGTTAAGTTACAAACTCACTCTATGTAAGGCTCGATCTCTGCAGATTTGCATAACACGTATGTCCGCATTACGTGATACTCGAGAATCGGTCAACGGCCTTCGTGACGATCTTCCAACTGTCATGCCAGGTTCCGTAAAAATCGGCAAGTCGTTCATGTCAACACCTTCAAGTAAATTATCGACAACGTTTCGTTTTGACGGTCGAAACTGCTCTGCAATGTGTTGATCAAAGTAGTATGAACAAAATGTGGTAGTCTCTTGCGTCAGGTACGCACTACAGATAGATCCTTCTACTCGTGATCTATTTCCAACCATCTTTTTCAACCGACGTAAGTACCTGTGGGTACAAAACATTATTAACATTCGATGATCACTGTACTGATTCATACGCGTACATTACAAAATAACTGTGCTTACCTTTCAAATGGGTACATCCAGCGGTAATGTACGGGACCCCCTAAGAATGCCTCGTATGGAAGATGCACTGGAAGATGCTCCATGGAGTCAAAAAAGCCAGGTGGGAACATTCGCTCCAACTTACAAATAATAACGGCGATCTCCGAACTCATTGAAGCGACAGTAGCTTCCGTCAGCTCTGTACATGTCAAGTCCCTGAAAAAAACACTCAACTGGGCAAGCGGCTCCCAATGTCTATTCTCTAGGAACGGTCTGAACGCGACGGGCATCAATCGTTGCATGAATATATGACAATCGTGGCTTTTCATCCCGAACATGATATGTTTTTGACTGTCTATACACCGACTCAAATTAGAAACGTATCCGTCCGGGAATTTGATGGATTTGATCCACTCAAATAATGTTTTCTTTTCATCGATCGTCAACATGTACTTTGCTTTTGCGTAATTATCATTGTCGTCAAGGCTCCAACTCAGGACTGTCACATATCTCCCGTATATCATAACGTGCCTTCAGATTGTCCTTCGTTTTTCTCGGAACGTTCAAAATCGTATTGAAAATGTTGTCAAAGAAATTCTTCTCGATATGCATTACATCAAGATTGTGTCTAATCAGTAGATCTTCCCAATACGGTAGATCCCAAAAAATACTTCGTTTCTTCCAACGTGTGTTTTTTCCAGCTGCATTGTTTGCACTCTCTGCACCTTCCACGGTAATCTTCTGCATCCCTATAGTATCTATACCGTGCAGAATCTGTCTTCCACTATACATGGTCGGGGGGGTTTGTTTTCTTACTCGTCGACCCTTCTTCCAGTCACTGCCGTTTGAACGGAAAGTGTGATTCAAAGGCAAGAATCGACGGTGACAGTCAAACCAACAAGTTTTCCGACCGTTTCTGAGATAAAATGCATCTGTGTCTAGCATGCAATGCGGACATGCGTATGTCCCCGCCGTACTCCATCCTTTAAGAGGAGGAGATTGAGGTTCACACAATCAACTACAATGACTAAGGAAAGCAATAACAAAAGCTAAACACCGACTCAAAAATGTATATGAAAGCAATTAAATATCAACATACCTGACAGCATTGAATACGCAGGGAAGTCACTGATCGTCCAGATTAACGCGGCGCGCATCAAGAAATTTTGTTTCTTCGAAATGTCGTACGTCATAACACCGTCACTCCACAACCTTTTCAACTCTGCAATAAGTGGTTGCAAATACACATCCAGTTTCTGTTTTGGACTTTTCGGCCCAGGTACGATCACTGTTAGAAAAATCACCGGGTCTCGCATGCACATCGAGGGAGGCAAGTTATACGGGGTTACCATGACTGGCCAAACTGAATATTGTGCCCCGGATGCCCCGAACGGGTTAAAGCCATCCGTGCATAAGCCCAATCGGCGTTTCTTGGATCTTGTGCAAAATCCGGATGACAATTATTTAAATGCTTCCATGCCGCGAAGATCGAGGGATGTCTCATAACACCTTCATCCTGTGAATGCTCGTGATGCCATCTCATGTGCGAGGTGTCACATCCGATGCATACAACCGCTGCAGGCGTGGGGTCGGTAAATAGAACATGCGGGCATTCGAATCGGTGCGTTTCCCTTGTTTGTATCTTGGAAGAAAACAGGATTTGTAATGATGCGAGTCCTCATCCGCATCCCAGGAAATCATGCATCCGTTTTGACACGAATCTATTTTCTCCACGGGTAATCCAAGTCCCTCCACTAGCTTTTTCGTGTCGCATAAACCGTGGGGCATATTATTTTCTTCTGGAGCGCATCGACGAAACCACGATGCAATCGCATTAAATCCTCTACCCTGGTATGTTGTCATGCGCCTTTATATTTAAAAGTTTTGTAGCAAGCAAGAAAGTTGACTTACCTCACACCCATCGTACAATGGTCGGCTGGCTGTCTTTAGCATCTCGTCATCTTACGTGCTTTCCGGATTCATTTCCTCTTCTACAACCCGTTCATCTTCGTCTACGTTTAAACTTTCACGGAAATTTTCATTGCCCCCATACCCCGCACCATCAATTATCATTTCCTGCATCTGACAATACTGTTGTTCATCATTCCGTTCTTCGTCAACAACCTCTACATTCGAGCTGCTACCTTCGTATCGTCTCGATTCCTGTAATGCAAATGTCGAACATTTCCTGTGTTTCCCCACAAACACCCAGGTGATAATAATTCGCACAAACCCCCAAAGTATAAAGATGCACCTTCAACTCAGAACCTGTATGATTCTCCTATTGTCGCATTTCTGCACTGGCGGCGTAGCCTTCCACCATACTTTTCATAATAGACAGTTGTCATGCAAAACTCAACAAACTGTTCAATCCCGGCCACGAACTCATCGTTCAAATACCCGTCTATCAAACGAACATACATCCACTCTCTCATTTTCTTTTTACTTAATGCTAAGAAACAATGGGTGGAGGGGTTTTTATAATGGACTCCTCTGCTCATTTGCGACCAGATGGTAGTATTTTTGCTACCACCTGGTCGCAATTTCCCGCCAAATTTTCCCGCTATTTTCCTCACTGCCCCAAGTCACATCAAGTCAGAATTTACGACCACATGGTCACTTTTTGGGTGACCACTTGGTAGCTTTTATCCCACCAAATTCTTTATCAATTATTGGTCCCATAAAAATCACATAATTTGCGACCATCATCCGGTCACTTTTTATTGCGACCACTTGGTAGCTTTCTTCCCTCCAATTATAAGCTACCACTGCGACTTTTGGTCACCAAAATTGCGACCATATGGTCACTTTTTATTGCGACCACTTGGTAGCTTTCTTCCCTCCAATTATAAGCTACCATCGCTCACTTTTGGTCACCAAAATTGCGACCATCTGGTCACTTTTTATTGCGACCACTTGGTAGCTTTCTTCCCTCCAATTATAAGCTACCACTGCTGACTTTTGGTCACCAAAATTGCGACCATATGGTCACTTTTTATTGCGACCACTTGGTAGCTTTCTTCCCTCCAATTATAAGCTACCACTGCTCACTTTTGGTCACCAAAATTGCGACCATCTGGTCACTTTTTATTGCGACCACTTGGTAGCTTTCTTCCCTCCAATTATAAGCTACCACTGCTGACTTTTGGTCACCAAAATTGCGACCATATGGTCACGTTTTATTGCGACCACTTGGTAGCTTTCTTCCCTCCAATTATAAGCTACCACTGCTCACTTTTGGTCACCAAAATTGCGACCATATGGTCACTTTTTATTGCGACCATTTGGTAGCTTTCTTCCCTCCAAAATTACGCGCCATTTTTTGCTACCAAGGAACATTTTGGTCACAAAAATGCGACCATATGGTCGCAAAAAAACACTTTTTATTGTGACCATTTGGTAGCTTTCTTCCCTCCAAAATTACGCGCCATTTTTTGCTACCAAGGAACATTTTGGTCACAAAAATGCGACCATATGGTCGCAAAAAAAGTGACCAAATGGTCACTTAGAGTCAACCTTCAAAGAAAGTGACCAGGTGGTCACCAGAAAGCTACCATATTTTTTTGGTCGCAAATTTCTGGTCGCATTTTGACAGTTTTTTTGTAGTGATACACGTTTTGTTATTTTTATCTTTCGGTGATTTGATAATTGAATTTTGATTAATTTTATAGTTTTAGTATTATGTGGGTTTAAATTAATTCAATTAAAAAAGTTCATGGTGTAAATTGATTCAATTGAAAGTTTAGGGTTTAAATTGACACAACATGTAAAGTTCAGGGGTGTAAATTGATTTTTTTCCAAAATAATATTATTTATATCTTCTCTTGATTTTATTATTAGATAATTATTCTTATTTTTTTACAGTAAATATTTTTTTAATATTCTTTTAAATATAACTTCTCAACTTTTGTAAACTACCTTCATTTTCAAAATGTTACCTAATAACGGAAAGAATATATTTTTATAATATTTAATTTCCCTCTCAATAAATTATTAAAATTAAATATTAATCGTTTTCTTAACATTTTTTATGCTAAATAATGTTCATCTAAAAAGTTATTAAAAATTAAAACTCTCATTTTATTACAAGTTAATATGTTAATTTAGTTTTGATAATTTATAGTAAAAAAACAAAAATAATAATCTATAACTATGAGAATATACTTATATAAAAATAGTTCAATAATATTCTTATACATTGAAAAAAAAAATCTCACTCTAATTTTTTTTGTAGATATTACATCAAATTAAGAAGGATCGACCAAATCCTACTCTACTTAAATATTTTTCCTATTAGATTACAAATCTTAATACATTTTGATTAAATTTTTATTGTTTTTAAAAATATTTTAAATTTATGTATTAAATATTTTTTTAAATTAAATTTCAAATGTTTGAACGAGATAATTAAAAAAAAAAAAATTTCAATGGTGCAGCCACAAACAAAATTTGAATTACATTGGTGTTTATTATTATTTTTAATAATATGTATATGAATCTAATAAAAGGCTTACGCAACCCTCTTTCTACGTCTCCAAAGACGAAAAATAAATAAAAAAATTAAAAAAGGAGGAAAGCAAATAAGAGTTAACAGCCACTGTTACACGTTTTTCTTTTCCGTCAAGTTCCTTACAAAACAGTGCCACATGTCATGATCTGGGGGACGGCCACATTGAAGCCCACCCCTCGAATAATTTCTCCTAAAAAGGGGTATTTGTAAATCTAGTAATTTTTATAGTAATATTTGTAAAAATAAAAGTTCAAAAAAATATTTGCAAATATAGCAATTTTTGATATGGTTTATCAGTGATAAACATTGAATTACATATTTTTACACTAAGTTTATCATTGATAAACTGATAAACACATAAATCACTGCTTATCATTGATAAACATATTGTAAAGATTGCTATATTTGCAAATATTTTTTTGAGTTGATATTTTTACAAATATTACATAAAAATCTGTCACCCAATGAAATTTCCCCATCTACAAATAGGTTTGAAGGGGAATTTTTTTATTAAGCTCTATAATATCTCTCTCATTTAATTACTCTTTTATTTTTAAATCACTAAAAAAAATACCATACATTTGGATAAAAAGATGTTGTTACAGGTGTTATTTCAACTGTTGTTTATTAATTGTATATTTATTTTTGATAAAAATTATTTAACAAAATAAAATATAATTGAGCAAATGGATATTTTTAAATTATAAGTTGAAATATTGATTAACGAGCATTTATTTTCGATAAAAATAATTTAGCAAAATAAAATATAATTGAGCAAATGGACAATTTTAAATTATAAGTTAAATTATGATTAGATAAATAAATATATAACTTAATAAATATGTTTCTCATTGATATATAAATTCTTTCAGGTGCTATTTCAAATAAACTTTTTTTTAGACAATTTTAATTTATCCATTAATAAATTTTGTGATTATCGTTTTAGCTTCTTTCCACCCGATACACTTCATGCTAATAAAAAAAATGGTTGAACTTCCAAATTCCAATACTAATCGATAAAAAAAGAAATAAAAAAGATTAAAAAAAAACTCTATTAAATAAAAATGGAAAACCAAGTCATTAATTGCATATTTAATTATCTTTTTGTATTGTGAGTAAATGAGAATAAATCTATTTCTTAATTTAAGGTTTAAAAAAAGCTCTTAAATTTCCATCCTTCTTTACTATAAATCATAGTATTTTTTTTCTCAAATAAATCTGAATAGCTAAAGCCATGGGATTGGGAAAGAGAAGAGGTAAAATCCATTCAATACTTTTTTTTTAATCAAGGTGTTGGAATGCTTTCAAAAAATCAATTTGTCTAAATTTCGAATAAATTTTCAAGAGGTTGGGAAATGCATTTTGTTGGAACGAAATATACCTATGTGAGAAATGCAGGTATTTATATATATTTATGTGTCTTCTATTAAATATTCTTCACTCAATATACTTTATACCCTTGCTGGAAAATGCATGTCTCATCATTCCCTTTATTTTTATCTGAAGAAAAATAGTAGATCACAATCAAAATTTTGGTTTTTCCCTACAACTAAATTAAGTTTAATTTTAATGTGGAATGTATAGGTGAATGGGTTGGAAACTACCCGAACAGGTGACGAGGTGGAGTCGTTGAACAGAAAAATGATCGGAAAATTATTCCATTTAGTGACAAATCGTTATTGATGGAGACCCATAGAGAATAGAGAGTTCAATAGTAGACAACTATTTTTTTTTCTCATTTTTTAATGTACTAAATTTATTGTTTGAGTTTGTATTTTTTATGTACTAAATTTTCCTTATTTTTATATAAAATATACAATGTGTTATCTATCATCTATCTATACTAGAACTAAAAGTGGTTTGGATAGAAAAAAATTTGCTTTTCATTTTCACCCCTATTAATTCACTTTAATATATAAACTATTCATTTTCCCATTATTAAACTACTGTTTTTAATTTTAGTGTTTAGGGTGCTTAAAATAAAAAACAACCAGTCTATATAGTTGATATTCTTACTTTGAGATTTATTCTTATGAGATTTTTTTAGGTATATTTAAATACAATTTTAATTGAAATCACTTTTTTTTTTCACTGTATACTATAATTTCTTAATCTGTGAATATAAAAAAATATCTTATAGCATTTATATAGATAAATAGTTGTAATTATTTTAGAATAACTTAATTTTAATATTTTCACCATCTTCATATTTATCTAATAAAAATCTAGAAGAATATGTTATTTTTTATATCAATTTATTTATTGATATTTAATATAAATAAAATAAGTACACACGTACATCACACATGTTAAAAAAACTAGTTAGCATAAATTAGGTAAATAAGAGGGCATTTATAAATATGTTAAAGTGGACTCTAATATTTACAAATATGTTAACCTAAAAAAGCATTCAAAAAAATTATTAAAAGCTTAGAATCCCAACCATTATTCATTGGGAAATGTCACAAATACTCATATTTCATGCAAGTATATTAGTAAGTTACTGATTTACTATATCAATAATAGTATATCTTAAGTATGTAGTGGATATATAATTGATTTACCATCATTGATATACTATTTTACGAAGGGTGTTGTTGGAAAATTTCAAATTCTCGTCCAAAACCAACGAAAATATGTTGAAATTTTTTATTTCGTCAAATATGAGTTTGGGGATGAATAAGTTTTGGTCGAAAAATTGATGTTTTTGTGATGGTTTTCGGGTTTGGTTTTTAAGTTCTTGACCAAATAAAAAAATCTCCGGGTTTGAGGTCTCACTGAATTTTTTTGAATTCTCGTAGAATAGCAGGAGATTACAAGTTGGAAACTTCGGGTTTCATCAAGTCTAAGTTTGAAGATAAGTTCTAGTAAAAAATAATGATTTTATGATGATTTTTGTGTTTTGTTTAATTCTTGCAAAAAAATTCATAGCAACAGCGGAGATAGAGAGGACAACAACGCAAAGATAATGACGAAGGTGGCTATAAAATTGGGGAGAGAAATAGGAGGATGATGATGGAAGAGCAAGAAAGATAAGGATAATTTAAGAATTAAAAAATTCATTAAACCCTATTTTAAAAAAAGTAACACAAATATAAATACTTTAAAAAATGATAGATATGTAGATAAATCAAATTTTAACAACTATGTAAATTTCCTTATATAAGATGTGTTTTCGGTTAAATCACTCAATATAATGTAGGCCTTATATTTTTGTTTGTTATTGTTAGGGATGACAAAATTCCACTACAACGGTGACCAGTTGGTCACATGTAACGGTGACCACGTGGTCGTTTTTATAAGCGACCAAATGATTACCTTTTTAATAAGACAAATTGCGACCAGATGGTCGTTTTGTTTAGGGATAAGCGACCAAATGGTCACCTTCAAGATGCGACCATATGGTCGTTCTTACACGGTGAAATACGACCATCTGGTCGTTTATCTTCTAGGGTAAATGCGACCAGCTGGTCGTATTTAATAATTATTTATTTATTTATTTAGATTACAATAATTAATTATTATTTATTTAATTAATTATTATTTATTTAATTAATAAATTAATTATTATTTATTTAATTAATTATTTATTTATTAAAATTTAATAATAAAAAATTGGAATTAAAATAAAAAATATATAAATCAAATATTCAAAAAATGTTCTATACAAAAGAAATCATCCTGGAACTACTACGGAAAGGCGGGGGGTGGCGGAGGCGGCATCGATGATGAATGGCTGCCGTCTCGGGATCTAAAGAACGCAGCCAAAGCTGTTGCGACCTCGGCCTCGACTCGTGCCTGCATATCCGCCTCAATCGCAGCGACTTGAGGAACGAAGTCGTTGCGCATATCGTCCATATCGGTGTGAAGCTGCTGAACCTCCTCGCGCAGCTGCTGCTCAACCAGAGAAGGGCAGGAGCTAGTGCTCGCTCCGCTCCGCTGAGGCCGAGGCACATCCGCATAAAGGCGCCTCCCATACGAGCTGAGCCCAGCAACGGATCCATCTGGACGAACGCCTCCAGAAGCCTCCAAGAACGCTTGTCGACGGTCTTCTTGAGTCAGTTGCGATTTGGGTGTGGGCAACTTCTGACTCAAAGACTCCTTGAAACGATCCTAAATATGTAAAAGTTAGAAAATGATGAACAAATTCTAATTAATAATTGAAAAAACATATTAAATACCTGAGTTTGTTGCGCATTTTCGTCGACGATCGTCCTGTCCTTCTTCGTGTGAAGGACCAGGTGCAGCTCATCAGGCGGAACAGGACGACCGTACTTTTCTTCCTAAACATATTATAAAAAGAGAAAGAAATTAAATTAATAAATAATTGAAAAAAAAAACAAAATAATGACGTGAAAGAAAAAGGACAATTACTTACCAATAGACGATGGTGCTCGTCGTGAGGCTTCGCGCCACCGGTGTGTTTCCTCGGGTTGTTGGCCCGGTTGACCTTATTCTTCGTCGACATTTTTTGCCCTCCTGAGACTGCAAGCTCGCGAGGAGCCGGGCATGCTCCTCCTCGCTCATCCACACAGGCCAGTTTTCAGCTTGCTTCTGCCATGCCTGGTACATGAGGTCCTTGAATCGATCCTACACGTGCCTGTCCCATAGAGGGAACATCCGACCATCCGTGACATCGGGATCGATCATAGGAAACTTGTCCTGAAAAAATTTAAAATAAAAAAACGTTAAAGTAATAAATTGATTGTTAAAAATTTATAAATTGATTAATTATAAAAATAATTGAAGTTATTTACCTTCCAATTGTCGTACATCCGACGCTTCTCCGTCGTCGGAATCTTCATCCAGAGAAGCTCGCTGGGTAGAGGCATGCTCTGGAGGACCTGGCGAAACCGCTTTGCAGCGGTTTGATGAGGTTGTATTCTGCAAAAAAAAATTAAAAAATTAGTGATATTAGGTATAAATAACATGAATATTTAATTAAAAAAAATACTTGTCTAGTTACGTATCCCCTTCTATCCGAAGGGTCGGGTTGAAGGGGGCCCAAGGACTCTCGGTGCCAGAAGTGGATGCTCTCGCTGGATCGGGCTGGGTGGCTGAAGGTGATGCTCCCGCTACAGTCGTGGCTGGGTGGCTGAAGGGTCGGGTTGACGGGGGCCCGTGGTATTGCCGAGGGATATGCAGGGTCGGGATTGTCGTCCAGGTTAGCATGAGTCCAGTCCTCAGGAGAACTGCGCAACTCCGGTGCGTCATCCTCTGGCGGCGAAGTACGGTCCTGCGCATCATCGCCGAACATCGAAGGACGACGTTGGCGTGCCATTTTCCTAATCAAACTAATTAAATTGAATTAATTAATAATTTATTATTTAATGTAAATTAATTAATTAAGTATATTAAACTAAATTAAATTAAAATAATTAATTAATTAAACTAAACTAAACTAAATTAAATTAATGAATTAATGAAACTAAACTAAATTAAATTAATTAATTAATTAAAGTAAGTAAACTACACTAATTATTTAACTAAATTAATTAATTAAATTAAAGAAAAATAGTTAAGTAAGTAATTAAAGTAATCTAATCTAATTAATTTACTAAATTAAACTAAATTAAATTCATTAATTAATCAAACTAATTAAATTAAATTAATTAAAAAAAGTAAACTAAACTAATAATGTGACTAAATTAAATTAATAATTTATTAAACTAAATTTAATTAAGTAATTAAACTAAAATTAATTAAACTAAATTAAATTAATTAACTAATTACTTAACTAAATTAACCTAATTAAATAAAACTAAACAAATTAAAGTAACTAACTAAACATAATTAATTAAGTAATTAATTACACTAATTTAAATCTAAACTAAATTATTCAATTAAATTTAACTAAATTTAATGAAACTAAAACAATTTATAATAACTAAAACGAAAACGAAAACTAACCTCGAATACGCTACCGGGTTTTGGAGGTTTTTTAAGCAGGAATGGGTGAAAGAACGGGGAACGGGAACAGAGTAAGTAAGAACGAATGGGGGACGGGAACGGGCAAAAAACAACGGGGGAACGAGAACGGGGGAAAGAGAGAAAAGGAAAGAAAATAGAGAAAATAATTCGGTGGGGGGGGGGAAGAATAGGCTGGGTACGTTTAAAACGAAAATTGCGACCATCTAGTCGCACTTTTGTAATTATGACGAAAAACCAAGAGTCGCTCGCTTACGACCAGATGGTCGTATTTATCTGGTCGTATTTTTGAAACAAAATGCGACCAACTGGTCGTACGTGTGTCATTATGACCAACAGTTGTCACATCACACTTCCCATCAACAATTAAGACCAAATGGTCGTAATTATCAAATTCACCGCCAAAAATTTCATGAAAATTTAAATTTACCGCTGAATAAAGCGACCAGATAGTCACAAAATTACGACCATTTGGTCGTAAGTTAATACAAATTTTTAAAAAACTTAAGTCTATATTTTCAAAGTTACGAACATATGGTCGCATTTTAGTTCAAATTGCGACCATATGGTCGTAAATATTAATATATATAAATTAATGGAGATTAAATATATATATATATATATATATATATATATATATATATATATATATATATATTGTTTAATGAAACACAACAATGACGATATTATAAAACATACAGTGAATCATATAAATTTACAAACTGTATTATTCCTCATTCTCAGTTTCTTTAGTCATTGCTTCTTCTTCTTCTTTTTCTTCTTCTTCACTGTCTCGAATAAATTCAGCATCAATGTCACGATCGCGAGAAGTGGAAGCATTTGTATCATCATCATGCAATGTTATCGTTCCATCGTTCAAAGGACGTGCGGTACCTGCATTCTTGCCATCGTCGATTGCACGACATATTATTTGATCTTCTTGAAAAGCACCGGCTTCGTCTGCATGGTCGTCTTTCTCGGACAGGTTTTCTTCTACCTGGCATGGTTTAACTTAACAAACAACTAACCAATCTGTCAGATCTCGTCTATTACTCGGATAGTTCAGGTAATAAACTTGAATTGCCTGTGAAGCCAGGACAAACCTATCAACGGTGCGCATATGCTTGTACTTGTTTACCTCAACAATTTGTTAATGATCAATCTTACTGACTCCGCCTCGTCTGGTTGTCTCGAACCAAGTGCAGTTGAACAGAACAATGCGTTTTAGTGTCGGACTTGCGTATTGAATCTCAAGAATCTCATCGATTACTCCAAAGTAATCGTCTTGATCTTAGAACACTTGACCTTTTATGCAAACACCACTGTTGTGTGTTGCCCTGTTAACAGAATGCGCCTTCGTTTGAAATCTGAATCCGTTACCGACGTATCCAGTATATGATCTTTCAATCCGTGTAGATCCTTTTGCCAAAGAAATAATGCGAGGATTATCTACCGGTAATGTAGGGGAGTCCACCTATCATTCAGCACACATAAAGTATAATTAGAAGGATATAGTATTTTTCAACAAATAACATGACATGATATTTTTGACAATTTCAAATAACTCACGTATGCACTGAACCAGGAACGAAACTCCTTCTCGATTATTGATCCCTCCTCAGCTGCTGTAAGACCGACTCGTGTCATTCGAACGTATACATTCAGAAATAGTCTGTATGTTACGAAAATAGTAAGAAAATATTTTAAACAGTTGTGATTGTTAAGTCAATGGAATTATGTAACGTTACGAGAACTCACTCGATGTAAGGATCGACTTCTGGGCCGTTGCATAACACGTAGCTCTGCATTACGTGATACTCAGAATCGGTCAACGACCTACGCACTGATCTTCCAACTGTCATGCCAGGTTCAGTAAATATGGGCAGGTCATTTACGTCAACACCTTCAAGTAAATTTTCGACAACGCTTCGTGTCGCTGACCGAAACTGCTCAGCAATGTGTTGATCAAAGTAGTATGAACAAAACATGGTAGTCTCTTGCGTCAGGTACGCACTACAGATAGATCCTTCGACTCTTGCTTTATTTCCGACCGTCTTTTTCAACCGACGTAAGTACCTGTGGGTACAAACAATTAAGTAAACCTCTGATAAGTTTAACATTAAAAAACTTGAACTATATACAAAGTAAATGTGCTAACCTTTCAAATGGGTACATCCAACGATGATGAATCAGACCCCTTAAGAATGCCTCGTGTGGAAGATGCACTACAAGATGCTTCATTGAGTAAAAAAAGCCAGGTGGGAACATTCGCTCCAACTTACAGATAATAACAGCAATCTCCGAACTCATTGAAGCGACAGTAGCTTCAGTCAGCTCTGTACAAGTCAAGTCCCTGAAAAAACACTCAACTGGGCAAGCGGCTCCTAATGTCTGTTCTCTAGGAACGGTCTAAACGCAACGGGCATCAATCGTTGCATGAATACATGACAGTCGTGGCTTTTCATCCCGAACATGACATGTTTTTTACTGTCTATACACCGACTCAGATTCGAAACGTATCCATCAGGGAATTTGATGGATTTGATCCATTCAAATAGTGTTTTCTTTTCATCGTCGTCATGTACTTTGCTTTTGCGTAATTATCATTGCCGTCAAACTCTAACTCAGGACGGTTACATATCTCCCGTATATTGTAACGTGCCTTCAGATTGTCTTTTGTTTTGCCAGGAACATTCAAAACCGTATTGAAAATGTTGTCGAAGAAGTTCTTCTCGATATGCATTACATCCAGGTTGTGTCTGACAAGTAGATCTTCCCAATAAGGTAGATCCCAAAAAATACTTCGTTTCTTCCAACCCGTGTTTTTTCCAGCCGCATTGTTTGCAATCTCTGCACTTTCCACTATAATCTTCTGCATCCCTATAGCATCTATACCATGCAAAATATGCCTTCCACTGTACATTATCGGGGGGGTTTCCTTTCTTACTCGTCGACCCTTCTTCCATTCAGTACCGTTTGAATGGAACGCGTGATTCAATGGCAGAAATCGATGGTGGCAATCAAACCAATAGGTTTTCCGACTGTTTCTGAGGTACGCATCTGTGTCTAGCATGCAATGTGGACATGCGTATTTACAGGCCGTACTCCATCATTTAATAAAGGATGGGATCGATATTCACAATTATTAACTAATGAACTTAGCAAAACAATAACAAAACTCATACTCAAGAAATAATGAATGTGAACGCAACTTACCTAACAATATTGAATACACGGGGAAGTCACTGATCGTCCAGATTAACGCCGCGAGCAACAAGAAATTTTGTTTCTTTGAGATGTCGTACGTCAGACACCATATGTCCACAAACTCGTCAACTCTACGATAAGTGGTTGCAAATACACATCCAGTTTCTGTTTTGGACTTTTCGGGTCAGGTACGATCACTGTGAGAAAAATCACCGGGTCTCTCATACACATCGAGGGTGGCAAGTTATACGGGGTTACCATCACCGGCCAAACTGAATATTGCGCCCTGGATGAGCCGAACGGATTAAAGCCATCTGTGCATAAGCCCAATCTCACGTTTCTCGGATCTTGTGTAAAATCAAGATGACAATTATTTAAATGCTTCCAAGCCGCAGCATCTAAGGGATGTCACATAACCCCTTCATCCTGTGAATGCTCGTGATGCCATCTCATGTGGGAAGTTGTGTCATCCGATGCATACAACCGTTGCAGACGTGGGGTCAACGGTAAATAGAACATGCGGGCTTACGGAATCACCCGCGTTTCCCCTGTTTATATCTTGGAAGAAAACATAATTTGCAGTGATGCAGATCCACATCCACATCCCAGTAGATCATGCATCCGTTTCAACACGAATCTATCTTCTTTACGGGTAACCCGAGTCCCTCCACTAGCTTTTTCGTGTCGTACAAACTGTGTGACATCAAGTTTTCTTGTGGAGCGCATCGATGAAATCACGATGCAACCGTATCAAATACTGTACCAGGTAAGTTATACTGCACTTTTATATTTAAAAGTTCTGTGGCAGCAGCAAGTTGACTAATCTGACAACCTTCGTACAACGGTCGGCTCACTGTCTTCAGCAGCTCGTGCATCTTACGTGCTTCCGGATTCATTTCTTCTTCAACAGCCCCTTCTCTTTCGTCGTCTACGTTCAAACTTTCGCGATAACTTTCATTGTAGCCCCCATATCCCGCACCATCAAGTATCATTTGTTGCATCTGACTATACTGCTGTATTTCATTGGGTTCTTCGACGACAACATCCGTATTCGAGCTGCTACCCTCGTACTATCTCGCTTCCTTTACTGCAACGTCGAACATTTCCCTCGTCTCCCCATGATACACCTAGTGATAATAATTCTTCACAAATTCCCGACTATAAAGATGAACCTTCAAATCTGGAACCGGTATGATTCTCCTATTGTCGCATTTTCTGCACGGACATCGTAGCTTTTCACCATAATTCGCGTAATAGACAGTTGTCTTACAAAACTCAACAAACTGTTCAACCCCGGCCACGAACTCATCGTTCAAATACCCGTCTATCAAACAAATATACATCCACTCTCTCATTTTTCTTTTTTCTTATCTTTACAAACAATGGGAGGAGGAGATTTTATAATGCATTCCTCTGCAGGGTCGCAAAATTACTACCATCTGGTCGTATTTCTCCCGCCAAAATTTCCTGCCTTTTGTTTACTACCAAGTGGTCACTTCTAGTCACAAATTGGTGACAACATAGTAGCAAAAATACTACCATTTGGTCGTATTGTTCCCGCCATTTTTTACTACCAGTGGTCACTTGGAGTCACAAATTGGCTACCACATGGTAGCTTTATTCCCGCCAAAATTACGAGCCTCTTTTATCTACTAGTGGTCACCTTTGGTCACAATAAATGCGACCAGATGGTAACTTCCAAAGGTGACTAGTTGGTAGCTTCCTTCTCGGCAAAATTACGCGCCTTTTTTTGCTACCAAGATATATTTTTAGTCACAAAAATGCGACCACTTGGTCTGTTTTTAGGTGACCAAATGGTCGCTTCTTTCGTGCCATTTGTTGCTACCAAGTCATATTTTTAGTCACAAAAATGCGACCACTTGGTCGCTTCTTTCGCGCCATTTTTTATGACTACTTCTAATGTTAGTCGCAATCTGGTCACAAAAAAAGTGACCAGATGGTCACTTCGAGTCAACCTTCAAAAAAAGTGACCAAATGGTCACCAAAAAACCACCACTTTTTCTTGGTCGCAAATGGCTGGTCGCATTTTGACTTTTTTTTTTGTAGTGTTCCTCGCAGGTTAGGGGCCCGACCCTATAGGGGCAGGGAATCCCCGTTTTATAGGGTTAGGGTTGTCGCTACGTAAATGCATGGTGGAAAAATAAAAGGGAGTCGCCACCAATCATTGGTTTTCTAAATTGGGTGTGATTAGTCACCTATTCATTAACTAAGGATGGTCTACCAACTTTAGATAATAGGTTCGGGAGTTTATTCACACATAGGGAATGTATTAGCACCCTATTATGTTCGTTTTAAAACGATTGTTATTTTTTTTTATTTGGTGTATTATTGAAGAAAGCCTTTATCTATAAAACAAAAATTATTTTTTTGGTTTTTTTTAAATGTCCCATGTTTTATTAATCAATACTTTAATAATAAGGCATGATTAAATAAGTATGACTGGCGTAAAGCCATTAGAAAAAATATTGTCGGGAATTTAACTCAGTATTCCGAGAAAAAATTCCTTACCTCAAGAATGTTTAGGAGCATGGTATTCCAACGCCCCATATTCCGTCATCGGAGTTTTCGAAAACGATTTGTTTGTTTGTTTTTTATGTTTAAGTTTAAAAAATAAATATTTTAATTAATTATAAATTTTTATCTTTGTTATTAAAATAATTTAGTTAAATATTAGTTTTAGGGTAAATTTCACTTTTAGCCTCTAGGTTTTTAATAGGAAAATTTTATTTGACAAATCTTTTATTTATGGTATAAATGGGCAATTATTATCCTAATAAATTTCAATGTTTATTTAAGGCTTATATTATTAATCCTTTGTATTTTTGGAAAGTTGGTAAATTAAAACCCTAATAAATTCCAATTAATGTTTCAAATTTCATTGTTAATTTTTAGGATTTGAAAAATCAGTATCCTAATTAATTCTAATTACTACATTTAATTGTTAATTTTTATCTTTGGTAAATTAGTATCCTAATTAATTCCAATTACTATATTTAAATTGTTAATTTTTATGCTTTGGAAAATTAGTATTCTAATTAATTCCAAATTTGTATTTAATTGTTAATTTTCATCTTTGGAAAATTAGTATCCTAATTAATTCCAATTACTATATTTAAATTGTTAATTTTTATCTTTGGAAAATTAGTATCCTAATTAAATCCAATTACTATATTTAAATTGTGAATTTTTATCTTTCGACAATTAGTATCCTAATTAATTCAAATTACTATATTTAAATTATTAATTTTTATCTTTGAAAAATTAATATCCTAATTAAATCCAATTACTATATTTAAATTGTTAATTTTTATCTTTGGAAAATTAGTATCCTAATTAAATCCAATTACTATATTTAAATTGTTAATTTTTTATAATTTTGGAAAATTATAGCACAAAATATGATAATTAAAGTATATTAATCTCACCCTGACAAAAATCAATGGCGAATATAACATGTATAGAATAATGGCTAAAAATTAACAAGGAAAAAAATATTAACGAATATCGAATATTGTTTAAATAAAGCTGAACTAATATGACTAAAAAAAAACATTTTAATTAAACGACTCAAAAAAATAATAATTTAATAACATGTAATTCTTATGACTCAAGTTATTTTAGCATATAAAAAAAAACATAACGAAATGTAATAGAAATAAATAGAGATAATGAACCTATTAAATCAAGCTAAGAAAAAAAATAAAAATAGCAATACATATAAAATCATTACATATGACATAAAAGACATGAGAATTCATTTGATTTACAGAATAAAACAAAAATAGAATCCTAAAGACATATCAAATATATGTAGCCATTATTTTCTTCATATTGACAACTGATAAAATTAAAGTAATATGAAAAACTAAAGAGAAAAGAGGGAGAGAAGAGAAAACGGTATGAGGCTATAAGACTACATTGTATTCCATTTGCTTCTTAATCTCAATAGCATTACATTGTTTATATAGAAAACATAACCCTAGATAAGTAAGGAAAAGATAAACTAAATGGGAAAAGATAAACCTATAAAGAAAAGATAATGATCATAATGAATATGATAATTATCAAAGGAAATAAGATAAATAAGGAAAATATATCAAAATAGAATCAACTAATTTTGGCAGCTTTTCTACCGAACCATCGCCGCGGCCACGAACCCTCGTTTCCACGACATCGTTTCTCATCAAATCTCTATATCCTCCCTCAAGTTGGAACATGGAGATCACGAAATGCCCAACTTGCGAAATATGATCG
Organism: Gynostemma pentaphyllum; assembly: GCA_028015215.1. Taxonomy (NCBI): domain Eukaryota; kingdom Viridiplantae; phylum Streptophyta; class Magnoliopsida; order Cucurbitales; family Cucurbitaceae; genus Gynostemma; species Gynostemma pentaphyllum. Next base: position 42,630,735 of record CM051345.1, on the reverse strand, counting down.
AAAAAGAAGGGTCTTGTAAAAAAAAATATCGTTTCTAATCAGGAAACGCCATAATTCATCAGGTGCAATGGTTGTCGCTGTGTCAACGTCAATCATCAGGTTCATCGTGGTTGTTGCGATATCTGCAGCATCCACACGGTCGTTTCCAATCAAGAAACACCGTCATTCATCGTTTCAAATATTTAAACGTCTTCATTCATCATGGACTCTTTTTGAGTTTCTTCCATGGCCGTTTTTCAAGTTGATGTGGTATAAGCAACATCTCCACGGTCGTTTCCAATCTAGAAACGCCGTCATTCATCGTTTCAAATATTGAAACGTCTTCATAAGAAACTCTTCATGAGTTCTTGTCATCATTCGGTTATGGTTCCGAAACCCAATTTGTTCTTTGCACAAATATTATTGTGCATTGAACATTTTTTTTAATCAAGAAACCCGTGTTGCACGACCGTTCTTATTGCTTGAATTTATGGCATTTGGTTGGATTGATTAAAGCAATCATTATCTCCATAACCCACCGTCAATGAGGCAGCTGAAGAATTTGAAGAAGTATTTCTCTTATTGATTATGATGGCATGTAGCCCATATTTATACAAAAATTTCTAGGTTAAAATAAGATAAACATATATGCCAGAAGATTAATTACAAAAGGAATAAAATAAACAACATATTAGAAAAATCGTATTGTGGTCGCAGCCGTGAGAACTGGTGGCCGCGGCCACGAGAGCGAAACTTTAATTTTTTCTCTTTGACGGCCGCGGCGCCCACTCTTGGGTTTTTGGCCTAAGAAGTGGTAAAAACGCTGCAGGCCGCAGCCACGGCTCACGACCGCGGCCCCGGGAGGAAAAACATCAATTTTCTTCGTTTTTCCTCCTCCTAACTCTAATACTCCCCCTCAAGTTGGAGCATGGAGATCACAAATGCCCAATTTACGAAGAAGAAACTGAAATTTTGTTTTTCCAAGAGCTTTAGTCAATACATCTGCAAGTTGATCTCCGGTACGAATATGAGAAGGAGCGATAATCCCATCTTGGAGAGCATCACGAACAAAGTGACAGTCCATCTCAATATGTTTTGTTCTCTCATGAAAAACAGGATTGGCGGCAATATGCAAGGTAGCTTGACTGTCACAATATAAGGGAATGAGATCAGTATGTTGAATCCCAAAACATGCCAGCAGAGACTTCAACCATTTTAATTCACAAGTCGTAGTAGCCATAGAACAATACTCAGCTTCAGCAGAAGAACGAGAAACTGTAACTTGTTTCTTCGTCTTCCAAGAGTTGGGTGAGGAACCCAACATAATGAAATACCTTGTTAAAGATTGCCTGGTTAAAGGACAAATTGCCCAATCACTATCACAATATGCAGATAGACAAAAATTACAGTCACTTCGGAGGAGAATTGCTTGACCAGGACACCCTTTCAAATAACGTAAGACACGTAATCCAGCATCCCAATATTCAAAACGGGGATTTCCCATAAACTGAGCCAAAATATGGACCGAGTAGCTCAACTCAGGACGAGTGATCGTTAAATAAATTAACCTCCCCACAAGGTGTCGATATTTTTCTGGATCATCAAGAGGCTTACCATCAATGGGGGCAAGATGGTGATTGGAATCCATAGGTGTGGATACGGGTTTAGCTCCGAGTAAGCCAACTTCTCCTATAATATCTAAGGCGTATTTACGCTGACTTAGATACAAACCATCCTTTCCACGAGCTACTTCAATTCCAAGGAAGTATTTTAACGCACCCAAATCTTTCATATGAAACTTCTCACTAAGTTGCTTCTTGAAAGAAGCAATAGCCTTTGATGAACTTCCTGTGATAATTAGATCATCCACATAAACAAGAACATGAAGGGACACAGAGTTCTTCGAATAACTGAAGAGTGAGTAATCTGGGTAAGATTAGATAAACCCAATGTCTGTCAGTGCTGTGACAATTTAGCAAACCAATTACGTGGTGCTTGTCTCAAACCATATAAAGATTTCCTCAATCGACATATCTTTCCTGATTCGGTAGGACTAAAGCCAGGAGGTAACTGCATGTAAACCTCCTCTTCCAAGTCACCATGCAGAAAGACGTTGTGTACATCCATCTGATGCAACTCCCATGGTCTAGCTACAACAATAGATAAGAAAGTTTAAACCGTTACCATCTTTGCAACAGGGGCAAAAGTTTCATTGAAGTCAATTCCTGCAATCTGGCGATTTCCATGCACTACAAGACGACCCTTCAATCTTTCCACAGAACCATCCGACTTATACTTTATTTTGTAGACCCATTTACAGCCGACCCGTTTACCTCGTGGAAAATCCTCCAAAGTCCAGGTGGCATTATGTTCGAGTGCATCAATTTCTTCTCTCATAGCCTTTCTCCAACCTGCATCTTGTACATTCTCTTTAAAAGAGGTAAGTTTTTTTCCTGTAGTAATGGCAGCCAAGAAACTACTATGTTGTGCAGAGAATTTATCACAATTTACATAATAAGCTAGAGGATACCGAGTACCTAATGATAATGAACGGTTAGATGATCCAGATGTGATGGGGTTTGCAACACGAACTGTGTTAGTAACATAATCTGTGAGTCTGCTTGATACTATTTTTCTTCGTTTTCCTCTACCTATAGGAATCTCATCTTCAACAGGTTCAATATCAGAAGGAGATACATCCTCATGAACTTCAACTGACTGAGGTGTGACAATTTCTTCTTCGGCGTCCTCACTCTCTTGAGGCTGTGTTATCTCATCAATAGTATTATCCTCACTCCCCCTAACTTCAATAGTCTCATACAAGGGATGACTATGAGATGTCGAAATAATGGTTTCTATGAGTGAATTATCCGTAGGAGGAAATCTTTGTTCACAAAAAGTCACATCTCGGGAAACAAAGATTTCTTTTGTTTCAAGATCATAAACTCTCCACCCCTTTTTCCCAAAGGGATAACCCACAAAAATGCACTTTCGAGAACGAGGTAGAAATTTATCTTTGATACGAGGTTGGTCTTTGACAAAACAAAGACAACCAAAAATACGTAAGGTGTCAAATGTAGGGGTTTTGTTGTAAAGTATCTCATACGGTGTTTTATTGTTAAGAATGGGTGTTGGCGTTCGATTAATCAGATGAACAGCTGTCAAGATACTCTCACCCAAAAAAGAAGTAGGAAGATTAGCTTGGAAAAGTAAGGCTCTAGCAACATTGAGAATATGACGATGTTTTCTTTCAACTCTCCCATTTTGTTGTGGAGTATAGACACAAGAGGTTTGATGTATAATTCCTAACTCACCAAAAAATCGATGAAGGGATGTAAATTCTCTACCATTATCACTACCCAAGGTTTTCACATTCCTATCAAACTGAGTCTTTACCATCTTACAAAAATTTCTGACTAATTGTTGTACCTCAGATTTAACACTCATCAGATAAACCCATACGGCACGAGAACAGTCATCAACAATAGTAAGAAAATAGCGTGCACCACAACTAGATGGGATAGTATAAGGACCCCAAATATCACAATGAATTAAATCAAAAATCTCACCAGCTCTTTTATTACTACTCAAAGGGAATATATTTTGAGTTTGTTTAGCTCGTAAACAAACATCACAAGAATCATTAACAATAGAAATACGGTCATTCTTACTGCTATTAAGTTGTTCTGACAAAAGACAATCTACTTTTCTTGAAGGGTGTCCCATCCGCTGATGCCACAATTCTCTTGGAACAGTTACATTTGTTTGATAAGCGCGAGATTGATGTAGAGGACGGAACCAGTAAACCCCATCACACTGTTCACCTGCTCCAATCATTATCCTCGAAATACGATCTTGAATGGTGCACAACTTATCAGTAAATGTAATCATATAATACAGTTTGTTAAGCAAATGAGAAACAGATAAAAGGTTGCAAGTGAGCTCTGAGATGCATAAAACATCATGCACTTCACTTTCTGACTCAAGGTGACTGATCCTCGTTGCCGTGCAAAGGTCTGTTTTCCATTTGAAAGACCAACAGAAATAAGGGTTATGTCAATCAAGTTATAGAACGATTGTACATTACAAGACATGTGGTTCGAACACCCCGTATCAATAATCCATAGACCAGGATCAACTCTCTCACCATTCAATTTAATATTTGATGAATTCTGCCCTTTTGAATTCAACATTTTGACAAGTGTAGTCCATTGATCATCAGAGAGATCATGAAGACCACTTCTATCATCATCATTGATAGTGGCCATAATTACTTCAGTTTGTTTTGTAAAGTTTTTACCTAGCGTGGTCATTTACGATAAAGATCGTTAACCTGCTTTGATACCATGAAGAATTTGAAGAAGTATTTCTCTTATTGATTCTGATGGCATGTAGCCCATATTTATACAAAGATTTCTAGGTTAAAATAAGATAAACATATATGCCAAAAGATTAATTAGAAAAGGAATAAAATAAACAACATATTAGAAAAATCGTACTGTGGCCGCGGCCGTGAGAACCGGTGGTCGCGGCCACGAGAGCGAAACTTTAATTTTTCAGCTTTGTGGGCGCCGCGGCCCGTGGTTCTGCGCGCGGCGCACTCTCGTGTTTTTAGCCCAAGAAGTGGTAAAAACGCTGCAGGCCGGGGCCCCGGGAAGAAAAACATCAATTTTCTTCGTTTTTCCTCCTCCTAACTCTAATAGCAACACCATATGTAACAAAGTAAATAATTTGTATTCACTTGTACTTGATATCTATGCAATAATGGCATAAACTTCAGTCAAACCCACAACCCTTTTGAAAGATTAACTTGATATCTATGCAATAATGGCATAAACTTCAGTTAAACCCACAGCCCTTTTGAAAGATTAACTGATATTGTTATTCCCACAAACGATCAGAAACCTTATCTTCGTAGAGTTGTGGAAGACTTATCCCAAGGCTCTTTTTTTTGAAGGGTCACCAGCCCACATATCATCGTAGCCATCATGAAATCTCTATTTCTTTTATTTTGCTGCCTTCACGCTTTCTGATTTTTTTTAATAGTTACATGACTATCAATCTTTATTTCACAGATTAGGATTCTAACCTGCTCTGATACCATTGTAAAATTAAAGTAATATGAAAAACTAAAGAGAAAAGAGGGAGAGAAGAGAAAACGGTATGAGGCTATAAGACTACATTGTATTCAATTTGCTTCTTATTATCAATAGCATTACATTGTTTATATAGAAAACATAACCCTAGATAAGTAAGGAAAAGATAAACTAAATAGGAAAAGATAAACCTATAAAGAAAAGATAATGATCATAATGAATATGATAATTATCAAAGGAAATAAGATAAATAAGGAAAATATATCAAAATAGAATCAACTAATTTTGGCAGCTTTTCTGCCGAACCGTCGCCGCAGCCACGAACCCTCTTTTCCACGACATCTTTCCTCATCAAATCTCTATAACAACCCAATCTTTAACATAATTTTAACTTAAATCTCAATATTCAATTTTTTAAAATCTTCCCACATGAACATGTCAGACAAATATAGTTCTAACAAAAAAAAAGAACATTATACATTTACTTGAGAATTAAATATTTAGGAGGAAATCTGATAAACTGGGATGACATAAAGTCAAAGAAAGGAGAGAAAAACACTCACAGATGGCGAGTCTCGATGAATTGAAACAACAAGTTACTACTGGCTTGGATGATGGGTTGGGTTGCGTGAGAATGGAAAAAGAAAAGGACGAGAGCTTGGCCGTGAAAGAATGAGGATTATATATGTGCGTAAAGAGATTTTTTCTTGTGTGTTTTTAGGGTTGAAGGAGGGCTCTTTTTATAGCCAAATGGAGAATAAAAATTAGGAAAGCAATAAATGAGAATAAAATAAAATAAAATCAATTTTTAATTCACCCTAAAATCATGAATAAATTTTATTTGACAACTAATAAAAAAATTATTCCCTACTCATCTTTTCCATGTTTAAATTGATTCTTTTTTTTTTTTATTTCTAAACAAAATTAATTCAAATAAAATTAAACAAATTTGGCACATTATTATTTTTTATCATTTTATTTTTACTCTTGCTAGAACAAAAAAAATGTAATTATATTTACCCTAAAAATCTATTTACTAAATTGAAATTAAACATAAATCAAATCTTCTTCTTTTCTTCTTTTTTTTAATACTTAAAATTAAATTAAAAATACATCGGACAAAAATGGGTGTCTACAAGGGTTAGGGTGAGAAATTTCCCCCTGATTTGTTATAGGGTAAGGGTATGGGAATTCATCCCCCGCCCCCGACCCCGAACCCGAACCCGATTTTTTAAAAATATCTTATGTATTTTGTTTACTTTTATCTTTATTTATTGAAAAATATATGTAAAATATGATTAATATTAACTAATACAATATAAAATGTTTAGTATATGTTTTTTTTTTACTTAAAAGTGTATATTTTAAATTTATATTTCTTTTTAAATAAGAATTAAAATGTAAAACGGGGAATTTTCCCCGCGGGGAACCCGATCCCCGAACCCCCCGATTTTTTGATTAGGGGATATGGTAGGGTATGGGGATTAAAAATCCTTGCGGATTAGGGGATGGGAAGTACATCCCGACCTCGCCCAGCCCCGTTGCCCATCCTGACCTCGCCCCGCCTCGTTGCCATCCCTAGTTATTGTCTCTATCCTTCCATCTAAAGTTTACAATAATATATTCTCACTATTTTGTATGTCTTCCTTCTCCTTTGAGTTATAAAATATAATTGAATGAAAATCAAATCTTATTATTATTTTTTCCCCATAAAGTCATAAGTTGGACATGTGTAGTGTATCTTATGATAATGAGTAAATATTTAAAGATTAAATTTAAAAGTAAGGAAAATGAGACATAAATAGAATAAGGTAAGTTTTTCATTTTGCTTGTGGGTCAACAAGTTAAAGAGAGTTAAGAATTGTCTAAATCAATAGTTGTATAGTTTTCACATTTTCCTCTTTTAAAAAGAGGTTGTTTTTAATAAAGTTAAATTACCCAATAGAATAAATAGGTATATGAAACCTACACCATTTTAAGTTTTCTAAAGTCAGAGATCTTTACTAAAAAGGAAAAAAGAAAAAAGTCAGAGATGTACTTTCCAACCTTTTGAAATAAAATAAAATAAATTTTAAAATATTTACCTCTAAATTAATTTAGAGGAGCTCTTTCATACTTTCATATATGTCTTATTTCTATTAGATTATAAAAGTTAGTGGAACCCACATATTTAATAAATATGAAAGTATTTAATAGAAATTGACCAATATAAATTAGAGGATAGAGGAACTCTTCCAAATCAATTTAGAGGCAAGTACTGTCCATATTTCTCTTAATGTGCACCTTTGCTTAGTGGAGAAATTATTTCTTACAAATTTATACATCATTCAAATCCACAATCATAAAAAGAAAAAAAAAATACAATCGAGAGTGCCAAATCCATAGAATTGTGATGCTCTAAACAAACCAATACATTAGCTACCAAACACTCGTTATAACCCTTAACTTTCAAAGAGCACACGATGAATATATAAGTTTCGCTAATATATTTGATCGAATAAAAACTAGACACATGTACAAAAGTAAGGAGCCTCGTGAGTCACCGATGAGCAGATAAGTATTATTTCCTTCGACAAAATCCGAGACATCAACATAATTTCTTAGTTGGAACGGGAAGTTACGGTACTGGTAGAAGGATCATCTTCGCTCTTAATGGTGAACGTTGTGAAATCAGTTCCACTTTGACTAATCACATTTTGTTGGGAAAAAACACCTTCCCACGTTCACCGTTAGGAATAAAAAAGTAATCGAGAAATTAAAGAAACAAACACAATAAAAAGGACACAAGAATTTATACTGGTTCACCCAAATTGGCTACGTCCAGTTGCTACCGCTGCGGAATTCACTATGATGATTCAGAGTTACAATAGAGAAATATTCTCAATACACTAAACCGTGTATTAACCGCCAAAAGCCCTCAAGAAAGAAAACACTTTCTTTACAATATTTCTCACTCAAACTGACAAGCCTCTCTATCGCTCAACACGAACAAAAACAAGAAAAAGAAAAATCACTTTCCTTCTTCTCTCGGCTTGCACTCTCTGTTTGTTGCCGTTCTACACATGAAGTCACACCCTTGGAGTTAATAAATCACTGCCAATTAAAGTTGACAAAAATTAGGTCTCAGCCAAATGATTTTTGGTACACGCATCATGAAGCAACAAGCCCACAAAGTGTTTTCTAATTTCCTTTGTCTTATATGGCTAAACTAAAAATCCAAGTTAAAGTCAATAATGGGCTTTGACTAATGGACTTCAAATTCATCAAATTCTTTTAATTTGATTTGTCTTCACAAAAATACCCAACAAATTCCACCTTGAAGACAACATCAAAACACCATGTCTTCATTGCAACGGTAGCGACTCTTCTAATTCCATAGAAGAATCCATAGCATCTGCTATAATCATTGTCTTCACCGACAATCATAGTTCTCAAATTAGAGAGCTATCCTACTCCACCATATAAGTAGACCACTTGGAATATCACCTTCCAAGATTTCCCCTTTTCCGGCACATGTCGATAATACTTGCTGAAATTATGGTGCAACTTCCACCTACTTGGCTTCCCCGGAAGTTCTTCAGCCATCGACACCATTCCACAGGCCTTGCATAACTGCCAAGTCAATGCCCGCATGCATCCGCTAACAACACATCCTCTATCATGGTAAAGCGGTCATACCATGAGGATGAATTTCCTTTTTCTTTAAACAAAGTCGTCATCTCCCTTTACAAGAGAGACAATGTTAGCTTCCAACTCAGAACCCTTTGCCGAACCTGCTCTGTTTGGACAATCTCTTTTCAGGTGACCAGATAATCCACATCCCCAGCAGCCTTTCTTTTGTATGAAATTCTTCTTCTTCCCATTGCCAACTACCAACATAGAGTTGTTATGTGAATCGCGCCCTTCACTCTTCAACCTCCTCTCCTCTGATAAGAGTTTACTTGTAGTTTCTGCAAAATCTAAAGAATCCTTTCCATACATTAGAACCGTCTTCATGTGCTCATAAGATTTTGAAAGAGACAAGATAAGCCTAAGAGCCTTATCCTCTTCATCTACATCCACTTCAATTGCCTCCAGTTCTGAAACGATACCATTGAGAACACTCAAGTGATCTGAGATTTTTGTACCTTCATCCATTCGCAGTGTATGAAACCGCTCCTTCAGGTACAACCGATTTGAGATACCCTTAGCTTGATACAAGGCTTCAAGCTTTTCCCAAAGTTCTTTAGCTGTCAAAATTCCATGCACATTTGCAAGAACATTTTTAGCCAAACATAGTCTTATTGCGCTCGCCGCCCTCAAATCCATCTCCTCCCAATCTTCATCATTCGAACTAGCCTTCTTAGCACCTCCACTAGAACCACTGCCATCTGATTTCGTTGAATCACCATCACCGCTTGACTGATTGAGAGCACCACCGCTCGGTCTTCCTTTCAAAGCCTTGTGTAACCCAGATTGTATCAATACATCCTTGACTTGCACTTGCCACAAGCCAAAATTGATCATCCCATCAAATTTCTCCACATCAAACTTCACCGGACTCATAAAATTTGACATACTTTCACTCCTAACTTGAATCTGCGGACAATTATAACCTAAAGCTTTGATACCAGTTGTTGGGAAAAAACACCTTCCCATGTTCACCATTAGGAATAAAAAAGTAATCGAGAAATTAAAGAAACAAACACAATAAAAATGACACAAGAATTTATACTGGTTCACCCAAATTGGCTACGTCCAGTTGCTACCGCTGCGGAATTCACTATGATGATTCAGAGTTACAATAGAGAAATATTCTAATACACTAAACCGTGTATTAACCGCCAAAAGCCCTCAAGAAAGAAAACACTTTCTTTACAATATTTCTCACTCAAACTGACAAGCCTCTCTATCGCTCAACACGAACGAAAACAAGAATAAGAAAAATCACTTTCCTTCTTCTCTCGGCTTGCATTCTCTGTTTGTTGCCGCTCTACACATGAAGTCACACCCTTGGAGTTAATAAATCACTGCCAATTAAAGTTGACAAAAATTAGGTCTCAGCCAAATGATTTTTGGTACACGCATCACGAAGCAACAAGCCCACAAAGTGATTTCTAATTTCTTTTGTCTTATATGGCTTAACTAAAAATCCAAGTTAAAGTCAATAATGGGCTTTGACTAATGGACTTCAAATTCTTTTAATTTGATTTGTCTTCACAAAAATACCTAACACATTTGACATATGACATTTATACGATTTACTTTGCAATGAAACCGCCGCCATTTGATGGAATCAGAGAGAATAATAATTCATCTGAATAACTGAATTCACCATCACCATCTGGGTTTTTCTTCATCATCTCACAATCAGCTTCTTTCTGCAACTCTATCATTCTTCTTAGTTCATCTTCGACAACGACCATCGTCGGCCGATCATTCATATGACTATTTACACAGCTTACAGCAAGCTTCAAATACAGTTTCAAACATTCTGGCGATATCTTACCCTTTAGATTTTGATCAATTATTTGAAGAACAGTTCCATTCTCCATGTTTTTTTGTGCCCATATTGTAAGATTAAACCTTTCTTCCCCGAGAGTAAGATCGAAAGGTTTTCTTCCACATAACAATTCAAATAACACCACCCCAAATGAGTAAACGTCGGATTTTTCCGTCACCTGAAAACGATTGTAGTACTCTGGATCGAGATATCCACCGCCGTGGAAATGGCGGTGCTATTCTTTGGACCCATCTTGGAAATTCCTAAATCGGAAACTTTGGCTACGAAGTTTTGATCTAGAAGAATATTTGACGTCTTCACATCAAGTTGGATGATGGTTTGGTCTAGGCCTGTGTACAGGGGCAGAGGTGAATCATTTTTAGCTAAGATCAAAATAGATAAAATATATTCTATCAAAAAAAAAAAAGATAAAATATATTAAAATTAAATCTTTTAATTTTATATATATAAAAAAACACTTAAATAATAGAACACATAAGAAATTAAGTATGGCCTCATACTTTATGGGTGAGTATACAAATAATTTAAGATAATATTTACATAACTCACCGGTGAGTATTAGCTCATACTTGTTTTTATAGAATAATTTGTAATAAATATATAGGCTAAATAATACAAAATGCCCCCAACCTATAAACTTTGTTTCAATTTTACCCTTAACGTTTCAAAAGTTTCAATTCTACCCTCAATGTTTTAATTTATTTCAAAAATACTCTTTTGTAACCAATTTTCTTTAAGTTTTATGGAAACTTACTACATGTAATATATTTTACCTCTCACAAATAAATTTCCGTAAATCTTAAAGAAAATTACCAACAAATAGTATTATTAAAACAAATTTTAAGATTGTGAGGGTATAATTGAAACTTTAAAAACGCTAGGGGCAAAGTTGAAACAAACCTCATACAATAGGGGTATTTTGTATAATCTAACCTAAATATATATATATGCCTAAAATTATTGATTGAATAAAAATATGATACATATGAAGATGAATATGAGACTATACTCATTGATTAGTATACAAGTAATTTATATGAAATAAAAAACCTGAGTGGAGGTAGTTTAATCCACGCGCCGCCTCGTAACAAATCTGAAGGCGTTTCATCCATGGGAGAGGAGGATTTTCGGTGTTGTAAAGATGGTCTTTGAAAGTTCCCTTTTCCATGAACTCGTAAACGATTAACAGATCTTTATCTTCAAAACAATATCCTATGAGTGATGCAATATGGTGATGACGAAGCTTTGCTAGTAACTCAATCTCTGTCTTGAATTCTTTCTCGCCTTGTACAGATTCCGACTTCAGCCGCTTCACCGCGACGGTGAGATCTTCTCCTTTCATGTTCTTGAAGATTCCTTTGTATACGGCACCGAAACCTCCAGCCCCAACTTCTCTCTTTTTGTTGAAGTAATCCGTTGCTTCTAACAGTTGTTTGAAACTGAATTTCTGACACCCTTGTTCTTGAAGAATACTCCATTCTATTTCCTTCTTTTTCTTGTTCTTGATCATGAGTAGAAATCCGACAAGAGTGACGATAATTGCTAAACCTAGACCACCGCAAACCCCGACGATGATCACCGTAGTTGTATTTCTCGGCTTCTTAGTGGACGGTGTTAGTGCTGTTTACTAATTTCGCGGTCGAAACTGCAAGATTGCCATCATTATCACTCATTTTGAACACTTCAATTCCATTCAAAATCGCAAAACTCAAATTTTGATTCGGTTTTAAATCAATTATGATATTAAGACGGGTAACGGATTCATCAACAATCACAAAATAGTCCTTGTGCAATGGAGAATATAGACTAACCAAATCGACCTTTCCTTTGAATTCATGATTTAAATAAACATTAAATATCATTTGGTTTATAATTTGTATCTGGAATTGACAGAAAAACAGCCTCACAAAATATTTGAATCCACCATCAACAGAATAACCCCACGTGAAATTGCTTGAACCGCCACCATATACACTAACGGTGGGTTAATTAGCAAAGTAATCTCGAAAATTAAAAAAATTGGCAAAATAGAATAACCTAAATTTTATTTAAGAAACGTATCTAGTTTGACTGGTCAGACTTCAAATGCGTATTCAAGGACTACACATTCAAGCTTTAATTTGCCACGTCAGATACGTAGTCATTGACTACGTATCCAATAAACAGAATACGTATGTGTTACATACGCATTCTGCCTGACTGGACTAAATACGTATTTAGAGTTGATAATTTTTTCCCCTTTTATAAATTTAAAAAGAATATTTTTGCCTTAAATTTTTGCCTTATAGATTTAAACACGTTTAATAGAATGGTTTAAATATTTATTAAAATCCAAAAGCTTTAATTTGATGATTTTAAATCTTTAATGCCGTAATAATTCTAGTATTCATCAGGCTCATGGAAAAGAGGTTCAAAATGAACCTGAGATGATCATTCTTCAGGAAAATGTGTAGATGAACTAGGATCACTACAAGAAATGCAGTGATTAACGACGCACTTTTAGCGACGAAATACGCCTCTAATTGAAATTAGCGAAGCATTTAGAGACGAAATAGTTGATGGCCAAAAAAGGCATCATTTGAGAATATTAGCGATACATTTCGTCGCTAATAGCTACAGAAAAATAATGAGACGCTAATAAAATATTGACTATTTAGCGACGAACTCGATCGCTGAACATAGAGACAAAATGACTTATTACGCCTCTCTTTTAGAGACTCAATGAGTCGCTAACTTTAGTGACACAATTATTTGCTATCATTAGTGATGGATTTCATCTCTAAAATAGAGACACATTAGTTCTCTAATAAAGTCAACTGATTGACTTTAGTGATGAATTGCATCTCTAAAATAAGTATAAAAAAGGTATTAAGAAAATAGTTAGAGACACAGTTCGTCGCTAATTTAAGAATTAAAAAAAATTAATTTTTAATAAAATTATATTTAAAATTAATTATTAAAAATTAATTTTTTCTAAAAAAAATAAAAGAAAATAATAATTAAGAACAAAATAAATATAAAATATCCAAACAAATATTTTAATATAAAAAAAGTATCCCAAAACAATGTAATTAAATGTTCATAAATAAATAAAAAAAACTAAGGAGGGCTCGTATGACTGGAATCAGGATGCATAGAAGTAGACCCAGAGCCGGCATCCGCATTCAGGTTCATCCATACCCGAATACGTTTTTCTAAATCATCATGTTGAGCCTGAAGTTGATCTTGGCTAGTTTTATTGCGCACCTCGTTGGCTTCAATCTGTAGGCGCAAGGATTCGTTCTCTCGCCTCAAAGCCTCAGTCTCAGCACGTGCAGAACTAGAAGCAAGCGGCAGGTCAGCATAAAGCTCCCTCCCGTAAGCACCAAGACCAGGGACCGAACCATCTGGACGAACACCACCGGCTGCAAGAGGGAAAGCATCACGATGGTTTTCTTGAGTAGGCTGAGAATCAGAAATGGGCAATAATGAAGAGAGCTTCTCTTTAACTTTTCCCTACAAAAAGTAAACAAAAATATTTGTGAGTAATTAAAAAAATATATATTAATAAATAAATTAGAAATCATGAAAAAAAAATAAACTAACATGTAATTCTCGCGCCCGATCATCTATATAAGTAACCCCATCGTGACCCTTCGTATGTAGATGGAGAAACAACTCAACCGGGGCTACTCACTTCCATCCTGAATCTGTGAAAAGGAGAAGAAGAAAAATAAAATATTATGAAAACATTAATTTAATTAAAAACATTAAAGATATAAACGAAATACTACAAGTACTTACCATCATCTCGTAATACTCGTCATGGCTGCGAGTCCCACTGGTGTGCATAGCAGGGTTCTCCAGTCGATTGGCTAAATTGATTTGAGAGATGTGCAACTCCTCTGGAGTCTGACTATCCGCTAGCAGCTTCAGATGAGCCTCCTCAGTCATCCACAAAAGCTTTTCAGCTGGTTTATTTTTTGCCTTACTGATGGTGTCCTTATAGCGTTCCCCCGCCATTTTGAGCCATGGTTTGTAAATAATCTCATTAGTGAGATTTGTGGGATCATAAAGTGTTTTTGAAAAAAAAACAAAAGTATTAAATTTGTTACAAATTTAAAACGCTATAAATAAAATAAACCCTAAAATTTATATACTTTACCTTCCATGTCTCAAACCAACGTAGTTTGGCGAGATCAGAAATGTCCTTCTATTTTCCGAACTCGGGGCTCTTCTTGTAAATATCGGTGAAAGTTCAGGAACCCTTACCGGATGGATGCAATCTACAAAAAATACACAGAAACATATATAGGTTAAAAAATAATTAATTTATAAAAAATTAATAATTTAAACAAAAAAAAATAAAGTGTACTCACTTCTTTCTCGTCACCCTCAAGACGACCCCGGTGATAGGCAACTGCTTAGCGACAAGCAGATGCCGCTGCTGTGGTCGGGGTAATGGGAACAGGTGTGTTGGATACCTATGTATCTCCTAATGCAGCTACACTATCTGATGTGGCAGAAGTATTGAACTCCTGAGAACGGAGTGGATGTCGCCTCGATGTAGACATCTAATCAATTAACATACTAATCAATTAAAAAAATAAAAACATACTAATAAATTAATTATAAGCTTATTAACATTAATCTAATTAACACTATAACATACTAATCAATTAATAAATAACATACAAATTTAACATTAAACTAATTAACACTAACTTTTGACAATAAACATACTAGTGAATTTAAAATCAATAAATGACATACAAATTAATTATTTTGATTAATTAATTAATTAAGACTAAGTTAAAAAATTAACATACAAATCAATTAAAAAATAATAAATAACATACAAATTACTTAATTAATTAACATTAAACTAATCAACACAATCTTTTAAAAATTAACATACTAATAAATTACAAATTAATAAATAATTACTAATTAATTAATTAATTAAACATTAATTCAATTAAATCTAAATTTGAACAATTAACATACTAATGAAATTAACATACTAATGTAACTAATGAAATTAAACAAATTAACATGTTATTTAATTAAATTTAACCAATTAACAATAAAGTGTAACAATTAACATACTAATTAATTAAAAACAAATACATAACATTCAATTTTACATACTTTAACCCTAAACCCTAAAAATGAACAATTAACATATATACAATTTAACTAACATTAACAATTAACATACAATTTAACTAAAATTAACAATTAACATACAATTAACAAACTAAATTAACAATTAACAAACTAAATTAACAATTAACATACACTTTCATTCTAATTAACATGCTAATTAATTGAATTTATACTCATTTTTTGAATTAAAAAAATAAATTCAAGAGAAATTACCATACTTTGGGGAGGCAGTGGCGAAGAGAGAGTGGCGGGGGAGGTAGTGGCGTAAGAGGCAATGGAGGAGGGAGGGAGGCAGGGGCGGGGATGGCGACGGAGGGAGTGAGGCTGAGAGGGTTTGGGAGGGAAGGATGCGAGGAGGGAGAAAACAGAAGAGAAAAGAAAAATGAGGGGGGGAAGGGTCTTCTGATCGTTTTTTAATTAATTTTAGCGACGCATTCCATCGCTGCAGGAAATGAAAAGTTGCCAGCTGGGACACGAATTTTCAAAGCACACGCCATTAATTTTCCCTTAGCGACGAAATATGTCTCTAAAAAACTTGAATATTTTTATCAACCGCCATAATTTTCACCCTTAGCGATACAATTTATCGCTAAAATGGGTGAAAATTTTAAAATACGCGCGTTTGTATTTCGATTAGCGACGAAATGTGTCTCTATTTGGAAATCTAATAGTCCAATGGATATTTTCAAATATAGAGACACATTACGTTGCTAATAGGGAAAGTATACTTTGAAAGTAATGATTACCCCTTTAGCGTCCCAATGTGTAGCTATCTATTGAATGTTCTGGAATTCTATTACCCTTTAGCGACGAAATGTATCTCTATAAGTTGAATATTCTAGAATTTTTGAATCCTATGATGAATATTCAAAAATGTATCTCTATAAGACACAATGCGTCAGTAATGGGAAACAATCTGTCGCTAATGGAAATTATATTACCCCTTTAGCGTCCCAATGTGTAGCTATCTATTGAATGTCTCTATATGATGAATATTCTGGAATTTTTATTTCCCATTAGCGACGGATTGTGTCTCTATTTGTCATTTAGAGATGTAATACATCGCTATTTTTCATTTTTTTTTGTTCCCTTACAAGTTTAACAATTCATTAACTATTTAAACATCATCTTCAAACTCATCGGTATTGAATTTAGAGCTGTTGTCCTCAGTATTTTCTTCTTCGTCCTCATAAGGTTTAGGGGATGAATCATCAATAAAAGGAAGATCAATATATAAGACGTCGGGATCAAACAATGTTTCTTTACGTCATTTAACGGTCGAGCAGTTTCAGAGTTTATGCTTTCATCTATTTCACGACTCTGCACCTCTTCTTCTTGGAAAGCTACAAAATCTTCGCTATCTTTATCTGGAAGACTTTCGTCAATGTGATACGGCCTCACTTTGCAAACAACTAACCAATCATTCAATTGTTTAGAAGACGGATAAGGCAGAAAATACGTTTGAATCGCTTGTTGTGCCAATACAAATCGATCATTTGTGCGCATGTGCTTTCTCTTATTCACCTCTAAAATCTGCAAATGTGGTATCTTTCACATCCCACCTCATCGGATTGTCTAAAACCATGTACAGTTAAATAATACGGTACGTTTTACACTCCCTCCTGCATACTCAAGCTCAATAATTTCATCAATGACTCCAAAGAAATCCTCTTCACTGTTTCCGAACACTTGACCCTTGATGCATACGCCGTTGCTATATGTTGCTCTGTTTTGTGAATGAGATTTTGTTTGAAATTTGTAGCCCTTCCCTAGATAACCAGAGTATGATTTGGCAATTCCAGCAGGTCCTTTTGCCAACATTACTATGTTATTGTTTGAAACTGGTATTGTTGGCGAATCAACCTGCACGACAATTAACTTTGATTGAGAAATAACATCATTGCATTTCAGATGAATAAATATAACACGTAATCATACTAACGTAAGCATAAAACCATGAACGGAAGTCTCCGTCAATTATGATCCCCTCCCCGACTGCGTTCATTCCAGGATTTGCCGATCGTACGAAAAACTCAACGAATAACCTATTATTGAAAATAATATATTATAAACTTGAAAAGGAATTAATATAACTGTTTTACATATTAATTTAGTTCATCCTTACTCGATATATGGTTCCACCTCAGACAATTACACAACACGTACGTCTGTGCGATGTGATACTCTTCCTCGTTCAGCGGTCTCCGCACGAGCTTTCCAATAGGACTGCTTAATACTGTAAAAATAGACAAAACATTTGGATCGACTCCAAGAGGAAGTGAATCTTGAACAAAATTTCGCGTCACTATTCTGTATTGTTCTGCAATTCGTTGATCAAAGTAATATGAACATAACGTGGTCGTCTCATGTATTTGGTATGCATTTCATATAGAACCTTCCACTCTAGCCTTGTTTCCTACAGTTCTTTTTAGCCTACGTAAATACCTGACATAAAAAGGAAACAGTTAAACCCAGTAGTTTAGACGACACGATAACAGAAACAGTTAAATTATTTACCTCTCAAACGGATACATCCATCGGTATTGAACTGGGCCTCCTAGATAAGCCTCGTATGGTAGATGTTCCATCGAGTCGAAAAGGGATGGTGGAAATATTTTCTCTAACTTGCAAATGATGACAGCAATCTCACTGCTCAATGACTCCACAGTGGTTTGTGTAGCTTTGCACATGTTATCTCTCTGAAGAAAACACTCAATTGTGCTAACGGTTCCCAATATTTCTGCTCAAGAAATGGTCTGAATGCAGCTGGCATGAGTCGTTGCAAGAATACGTGACAATCATGACTCGTAACGTGATCTCAGATTGTCTTTCATTTTTTTTGGTATATTTAGAACCGTGTTGAAGACATTGTCAAAAACGTTCTTTTCGATATGCATGACATCTAAGTTATGCTTGATCATTAAATCTCCCCAATACGTTAGCTCCCAGAAAATACTCATTTTTTTCCAACCTGTATTTTTCCTTGCTGTTTTATTCCAACCCTCACCACCAATCTCTGTAACACTTCGCATGTCAAGCGCATCTAACTGTTGCAGTATTTGGTATCCATTGATAACTTTAGGAGGGCCTTGTTTTCTTGCAGTCCGCCCTTTATACCAGTCAGTTTTGTTCGATCGAAATGAATGATTGAGAGGTAAGAATCTTTTATGGTAATCAAACCAATACGTTTTTCGACCATACACCAACGAGAATGCATCGGTATCGTCCATGCAATGAGGGCATGCAAACTTTCCCGAAGAACTCCACCCCAACGAATTTAGTTAGGGTAGTAGAGATTCGTTACATTGGGCGTAAACCATAAATTTTAATCTAATCTAATCTAAACAGTGAAAAATTATAAAATAACGAATGAATTAATTATCAAACGAATTATTTTACGAACGTACCTGATAACATTAAATATGTCGGGAAGTCACTTATCATCCAAATAACTGCTGCTCGCATCACAAAATTCTGTTTTTGTGAAACATCGTACGTCACAACTCCTTCGTTCCATAAACCACAGAGCTCAACAATTAATGGTTGGAAGTAGACATCCAGCTTCTGCTTCGGACTTTTTGGGCCATCTACAATTACCGTTAAGAAAACCACAGGATCTTTTATGCACATCGATGGAGGCAAGTTATACGGCGTCAACATAACTGGCCACAATGAATATTGAGCTCCCGAATCCCCGAATGGGTTAAACCCATCGGTACATAAACCCAATCTAACGTTTCTAATTTCTCGCGCGAATTCAGAATGACACAATTTAAATGTTTCCATGCCTCCGCATCGGAAGGATGTCTCATTACTCCATCATCTTGAGAGTGCTCGTGATGCCACCTCATGTGAGAAGCAGTGACTTCTGACGCGTACAGCCGTTGCAGACGTTGTGTGATCGGTGAATAAAACATACGAGTATGTGGAATAATACTTTTTTTTACCTTGTTTGTATCTTGTATGATTGCACATTTTACACATATGAAGACTTGCATCAGCACCCCAATATATCATACATCCGTTCGGGCAACAATCAATCCTCTCCACCGGTAAACCGAGACCCTCAACTAATTTCTTTGTATCGTACAAACTATGCGGCAACAAGTTGTTTGCAGGAGCGCACCAATGAAACCATTGTGAAATTAAGTTAAATCCTCCTTCTGGAATATGAAACTCTGCCTTGATATTCAATAGTTCGGCTGCAGCTACGAGTTGCGTTACATCACAACCTGGGTACAACGGCCAACTCGTTGATTCTATCATCTGAAACATTCTTTGCGCATCTGGATTTAAATCTTCATTTAATAAATTATGAGGATGACTTAGCTTATAACCGCATCCATCAAAAACCATATGTTCTAACTGCCCATATTGATGTTCAATGTTTTCAGAACTATCATTCATATTCGAATTGAACTGCGAGCAGCTTCCTTCATTTCGACCTGACTCGACCCTTGCTGTATTGAACATTTTCGCAGATTCTCCTTAATACACCCAATGATAATAATTATCTATGAAACCACGACTGTACAAGTGTAACTTCACATCATCTGTCGGGAACATCTTCTTATTTTTACACTTTTTGCATGGACATCGTATCTTCTGTCCGTTGTTATAAAAAATCACAGTGGATTGACAGAATTCAACAAACTCTTCGACCCCGACTACAAATTGGTCGTTGAGAAACCCTCCAACCAAACGGATGTACATCCACTCAACCATTTTCTCTCTCTCGAGAATACGTTTTAATGAGGTTTTATTTATTTTTAAGTGATTCTGCATACCCATTTATAATTTTCTTACTGTCACTTTTAGAGACAAAATACATCTCTAATTAGGCGGGAACACTTCCCGCCATAAAAATATTGGAGGGAAAAATTCCCGCCAATTTTAGTGACGCAATAGGTCTCTAAAAAAATTAAAAATTCAAAAGCAACGGACTACGTCTTTGAATTAGGAGATAACTTTAGTTGACTAAATAGCGGCATAATGCGTCGCTAATCTAGGGTCAAAATGAGTCAATATTCTGGCGGGAAGATATTAATGATGGACTGTTTTGAGACGCTAAATAGCGACGAACTGTATCGCTAAGCTCATGCCCACCATCATTCTCAACAATGTAGGATTTTGTCACGTTATTTAGCGATCTATTGTGTCGCTAAAAGTCAAACTTGGCTTTAGAGGCACATTGCGTCGCTAATTTAGCGTCCCAAAGTTTGGGGCGCTAAAATTAGGTCGCTAAAAGCAGTTTTTCTTGTGGTGGATGAAACTGGCTCGACGACCCTGGAGTGGGGAGCATATGCATCATCAGCGTATAGGGTGTATTTGAAGGAGCGAGAGAATCATGCCCGCCATCGTACGGATTGTCATGAATAAGAGAACCTGGTTGTGCGGCTGTACGTTGGCCTTTATTATATGTCTGAGTGGGAACTTGTCTATGTTCATGTCGAACACGATACATACCGCCTATAGTATCCATACATAGAAGTGAAGTGTCGCATATAACCCTTCTTTGCTCCATATCATCCTCTATAACTAGACGAGGATATGAGTTAGCTTATAAAAAAAATTTGTGTTAAACATTTTATTAAAAAATATGAATAAGAGAATAATAGTACGCACCATATAGTCAAATGATGCTCCGACTTGAGTGATGAAACATCTTGTGATGCGGTTGTACCAAGTAATATACTGATCATCAACATCACAACCATTACCTATGAGCTCGCCCTGTAGGAGAGAATCCATATGAGTTGCCCATAATTCAAGTTCTAGCTGTAGTGTTAGGAGCCAGTTTTCTTCTTGTCGTCCACGAAGGTCAAACGTATGCAATCGTCTATCAGTATTGCATATTTCTGGGATAATCTGACGGATCCCAAACTGACGTGTCACATGATCGGGGTAATGCCACTCAGCAACAAAAACACATATGAGCGGACATCTAGCTGCCAAATCGCTTGACCCGATAAACAATAATGTGGTAGATAATCCATGATATACTGATATGGCTCCCATACGATCTATAAAAGAAATAATTATATTGACAAATAAAAATCAAGTGTATGTTAATACAAATATACAATATGATACCTCGTCACAAGTAAGTCGATCGAGCATGTAACGATACTGCACCAAAACGTGTGTAACCGTCTCTATGGTGGCCTTGGCTCCATTCCATCTATAAATGAAGACAAGTTAATGTCACTATACGATATTTATTTTATTATTGCAATTGAACAAGGTTAATTGAGTAAGAACATGCCGAACACCTAATGGTCCCCCAGCGAGATTAATTTCCTTCATTAGACGAGGTGCAATGGTTGGAAACCGATCCCATGCCCTTAATTTTAATAAAATAAGCGACCCCACAATATCAGCAGCATTAATCACAGATGCTTTACACAACTCTCGATATAACCATACGAGGCAAGCCCCTCCCCAACTATACTCGCCAACTGCATGTAAGTCTGCCAGTAATGGGAGATACATCAAGTGCATGCATTCTCGGACTTGTTTGGCATAACCACACCTCCAATAAGGGTAAGTATGTATACCCTAGCATACTAAACTAAAGATTCCTCGGATGCATGGTCTGGAAGTGGTGTGAAGGCGTTAAAAGCATCACTTAATGAGTTGAGGTTAAGTCGAGCTCCTTTCAAATCATTACTAGTGGGTGTCCATCCTAATAACCTAGTACACAACTCGGTCCATCTATTTTTAGTGGAACCCACCAAAGCATGACCATCCACAGACAATCCTAGCTAAATAGCTACTTCCTGTAGTGTGATAGTACACTCCCCGTGCGATATGTGAAAAATGTGTTTCTTGCTGCCATCGCTCGACAAATACAGTGAACAAATGCGAATCCAACTGAATAAATTTAATACGGGACACACCATTGAATCCTGCAGCACGTAGATATGGCTCGATACGTACATCAATAGTGTTAGATAATTTCTGTAAGATTGCCTAGCGTCGTCTACAATCAAGGGCACTTGAATACTCGTCATCCCAAACCGTCTGATACCGATGGTTAGGCTAGAAGTATTACACAGTAGGATCTATCGGACTTGGCTCAATGGGCTCCATGCCCTATAAAATTGTCAACAATATTATAAAGTATCCAAATACTGTGAAAAACCATCATAACAATATTATGAAACATCATAGCAATATTACAAACTATCATAAACAAAACATTCATAAGATTGAATAAAGTCTTACAAATAGATTCAAAGTTACCAAGTTATTACATCATATTGCATAAAGTATTATACAAATTACTAGTTATGATAATCTAAGGTCTAGTAGCTGTAATAATATTAGGACACGTTCGACGATTATGTCCATCTCTATGGCAGATACCACATCTTCCTTTAACTACTGCCGCCCTCTCAACCATCTCATTTCTAATCCGAGATGTACGAGGTCTTCCCGGTGGCCTTGTTAAACTAGAATAAGGATGTAAAGTAGGAAAGTCGGGCTCCGACCAATAATCTTAATGTGGTATGGGCTCAAATTTTGGTGCATAATTTTCTTGATATGATTCCAATATGTTCGGCACTCTCCTCCTCAACAATTGCAAAAGCGAGTGGAAAGATGTGTCCATTCGAACCAATAACAATAGCAACCAACAATTTTCCCTATTAAAAATGTCCCATCAATCTGTATAATCGGTCTACATTGTTTGAAACCCTCTATCATTGCACTAAATGCCCAAAATACCATTTCAAACATCTTATTTCCTCTTTCTTCCATTCTTCCAAGCCTCCATCCACTTTGGTAACAATTTATAAGAATCTTCTCAATTCTCATACAACATTTCTTCTGCCTTTCTATTTCCATCCTGTACCTTCCAATAATGCACATTATACTCGAATAGTTTGTTCAAAATTTCTTGTAAAGAAATAATTTTAACAGTTGGGTCGTTCTTGACAAGCTGCTTCACTTCATTGGCGATGAATTTTGAATCAATTTGCTCATGATTTTGTGAGTAATTCTGAAAATACAAGTATGCACACCATAATACTGTGTTATTTACCACTTTCCATGAGATTTTCGAGGACATGCACGAAGCCTCCATTGACACCCCATTCCATATTGCTTACATTGAACAACCCATAACTTTTTGTTCGATTGCACTACATTAAAATGATGATGGCCAAGTATGACATGCCTCTTTACAACATTTTTAACATCGAGTTTCGAGACATAAATCTTTCCTTTTTTTAACTCGGCGGATCTTCCTTGTTCTCTAATTTCTAGACCAAGAAAGTTATTGAATTAATGTACTCCATTTCTAATTCAAACATGGACGGTGAAGGAACTTCATGTAAACGCCCATCGCCCTCGTCAATATCTTCTTCATCAGTAAACATGTCTATTTCAACATCTTCGTCATTCGATGCTAGTATTGAATTGAAACGTCCAAATGGTTCACATACCTCCGTTACACAATGATCTATATCTTCTCTTCCAACATCATCATTATTATCTTCTACCTCCTCACTCTCACTCACTACATTTCTAGAACTACTTGGAATATTACTCTCATCACTCGGTATTGTAATGAACAATTCTATTGGGTGTTGTGGAGAGGGTGAGCAGTTCATCATAAAACTGAGATCATCTTCACTACGAATGAATAGATGCACAAACCATTCATTCTCATAAGGTGTTCTAGACCCATATCTATAAAAAAATTCCAACCTAGGTGAACTTCTTGGCATACACCCTCAATGAATGAATCAAACCCAATACTACTACGAAAGTTCAACACTCGACTTGCTAGTTTATCAGATTCAATCCCATTATTTCCTTCAATTATATTTCCATTCACATAACACAATAATGACACCAATCTATCATCCATTAAATCAATCCCAAGCCTAAACACACAATAATAGATCAATTCAACAAATATACAATTTTTCAATTCAACTAATATATATCAAAATCTTTCAATTATCTAAATAACATTTTCCTTCAAATATTTTCAATTTCTTAAATAACATTTTCAATCAAAATCTTGGTAAAAACATAAATAAATTAATGTCACGACTGCCCCAAGACCACTCTACACACCTGAGACGAGACGTGCGCTGATGGCAAGTGATAGCCAAAAGTCAACAAGTACCATCAAGGCAAACTAAACATTACTGTTCTAGAAAAATATTTCAAACTAAAAGACTCATGTACTAGCTGAGCTGATGCGATATGGATGGTAGAAAAGCTCGTCGTAGGCTCGATCATCTTCTGAAACTCGAAAGCTACCTGTGGGGGGAAAACATTTGAAAAGAATGAGCTAAAAGAGCTCAGTGAGTGGAATTTTTATTAAACTAATATTTTCTTCAAAACTACATAATATATAGTAGTTTCCAAATTCAAAAACTATTCAAAACTAATATTCGTAAAACTTAATAATCATAATATTCAGCTGTTGAAACTAGATCAATAATTGTATGTAGATATATATACAATAGAAACTTCTCATATACTATGTTATAGTGTTAAAAACCACACTAAAAATATACTCTTAACTGGCCATACTGCATGTAGAGTGAAATCATGCATGCAGCAGAGCAACTGAATACTGAAACTGGTCATTCGCTCGCAGAGCTGCCCCCAAAGAGCTATGCACCCTAACATACGGCCCAAAGCCTATGTGTATGCTAAAGTGGGTCCCAAAGACTTGCTGAAATCTTTGAAAATAAACTACTGAAACTATTAACGTAATTTTCATACCTTTCGTACATAACTTTTTCTAAAAACATAACTGAGTGTCCATAATTTTTATAAAACTCAATTCCGTAAAATCTGTTAAATTTGTAGCTAAATATATATATATATATATCATAAAACTCAATTCCGTAAAATCTAGGGGTGTAAATGGGGCGGGGTGGGGCGGGGGCGGGGTCCCCCGTTTATCCCCCGCCCCGTTTAAGGGGAAAAACCCCACCCCGCCCCCGCCCCATTAAGGGGGTTCCCCCGCCCGTTTATGGGGCGGGGGCGGTGAAGCCGGGCGGGCGGGCGGGGGGCGGGCGGGCGGGGGCGGGGTCCGTAGTAGGGTTCTTTTTTTTTTTTTTTCTTCCTATCTCTCTCAAACTTATATAAAATTATGTCTCATAAAATTGTAAATTTATGGATTTTATTGTGTAACATTATATAGTTTCCAATTTATTATATACTATAATACTAATACATAAACATATAAATAGTTCAATTGTAATTTTAATCCCTTTAATGCATGACTATGACATTGTTCTATTTTCAAACCTAAATCATATATAATATGCATATTTTTATTCTATTCCATAAAATATAAATAATGCATTTAACATCATTCCATTCCCCATATTATCAAATTAATTCAAAATCAAATTTGGAAATCTTCATTGTTCTATTTTCAAACCTAAATCATAGTTGAGTGAATAAGAAAAGAAAAAGAAAAGGAAAGAAAAGAAAATAAGAATAAAAAGAAAAATATATATATATATAAAAAAAAAAAAAAATCTTAAACGGGGCGGGGCGGGGCCCCGCGGGGCCATTACTCATGGCCCCGCCCCCGCCCCGTTTACTAAACGGGGGAAATTTTTTTCCCGCCCGCCCCCGCTGCCCCCCGCCGCCCCCCATTTATGAAGCGGGTTTTGCAGGGGCGGGGCGGGGAAGCGGGGTCGGGGTTTTAACTTTCACCCCTAGTAAAATCTGTAGCTAAATATCTCAATAATTATATGATGTTGAAAATATAATATTTCCATTAAGGCTGGTAAATAATCACATTTCAGAAATCAATAATATCATAATATCATAAAATGTTAAAATAGAAATCCACTCACAAACTTTTACTGTGAACATTCCAAATCGTAAATCATTTACGCCATAATATCCCCTGAAAATATTGATTTAAGAAAATACATATCAATCATCTACTTAGTAATTTGAAATGTTAGAAAACCATATTGAAAATAATATAAAATTGTGGTTAATATCACATGGCTAAAGCTTCATTTTTCCTTCAATAACTACATTTCCAATATACTTTTTAAGCTAAATAATATCAATCTTGTTGATCTTCCTCTTCCCACACATAATCCCACCTCTTTCTAATTCATAAAATTTTCTATAACAACTACATCAAAATATGGAAAAACTTCATTCCTACACTATTCTTAATCATTCCTTAAACACCAACCTCTCCATTAGGTTCAATTCTTTTATCAATTCTCTTAAAAAATCCATAAGCAATAAAACTCATAAAACCCATAAACCAACCTTGAAGCATAGCAAAAACTACCAAAATCCATCAAATAGAAGAATTGGGTTGGGGAAATTACTTACCAACAAGCTCTTACACCATGAATTGAACTTAAAATTCCACAAATTGTTGCTTCAAATTTCCAACCCCCTTATTTTTTCATTTCTCTTTCTTTTTCTCTTTCCCCTTTCTCTTTCTTTTTCCTACTCACGGGCTGCTGCAACCAACTTTGTATTTAGTTTTTTTTTAAATGCAGCTCCTTGCCACATGTCAAGCCAAGAAAGACAACTACATGCCTTGTTTTTTTTTAACCTTATCTTCTTTTTTTTTTTGAACACTTTAATCTTATCTTCTTAACTTTTTTAAAAAAAAAGAGTTTACAAACTATTACCTCCTTTTGAGAATTTTGTCCTTGAAATTCAATTCGAAGGAAAAAGTTGAGGATACTGAGAACGTATAAGATCCTAACTTTCCCGTGTCGCCTCATCAACTGAGTGATTCTTCCACAACACCTCAATAAGAATAGAATTCTAACGGGCTCTTCTTCATAAGATAAATTCTCCTTCAGTTGCACTGGCTATAAGTCTAGTGTGTGAGATGGATCTGGTATATACTTACGTAACATGGATTCATGAAATACATCGTGAATCCTGGATAATTCCACAAGTGAAGCCAATCGATAAGCAACTAAACCAATACACCCATTTCTAGTAACATGTACAAGTCTCACTATACTGATCTCAACAAACAATAAATCTACATCCGCTGCTATAAAATGCTTCAAAATATAACCAATACTAGAATGCTATCATTATCCTAATTCAAAACATATCTCAAATCTCATTGACAATTGCTCACATATATTTCATATCACCAAATGTTCTGTTCCACTAACACAACTGCTCATTCTGAGTCTTACATTATAACATCATATTCATCTTCCTTTAACTATTTTAATCCATAAGCTATTATTTTACTATTCTGAATTAAAACTCATCTTATCCCTTGATGAGATGCATCATTACCCTTAATAACATCTTTTTATAATGTCAAAAGTGTTAGAATAATAGCATAATTCAATCTTCCCTTTCTTCACTTTCTACAGTCTTTGTTCACTCGTATTCTTTTCAATCAAAATAGTCAACAAAAGAACAATTTAGGAAATCTTCTAACCAAAATAGGGTAGTAACTTACTAATTATAGAAAACTATACATTTCTTTAACAACCACAGGTCATTCCCATACAACTACAACTTTATCTTCTGAGGGGCAACATATATGTTATGCAAGATTATATGCCCCAAAATCATTACTCAAACAAACCTGAATTCATAACTACTATTTTCTGCACGTCACTGTTTCTCACAGAGTATGTAATTCTCATACCAAAATATTTGTATGACTTTCTTTACTTTAGAAGTACAATAGTAATAATAAACACAATAACAATCCTGTCTAAATAAATGAAAAACTCATGTTCATAGGAACTGTAACTATTGTTGTAGCATTAACTACACCATTGTCAGTAAGATTGCATAACCGACAATAGTTATGTACTAGTGTTACTTCCTTCAAGTTTCTGTAAATCAAAACACAATCTCATTGTTTCAACTTCCTTTCACAAACAATCTAGATGCATAAAAAAAACACATTGAGTGTATAAATCCTTTATGTCAAGATATTTTTGTGCTTGTGTTTTCAATTTCTTAAGCTCAAACAGAGCCTAGCTGCACCCACCATTTATCAATCATCAAATTCCCTTTCTCGTGATAAATCTGATAAACACTCAAGAAATACACTAGAATATTCTTGCACACTGATATGTCTCAAGTTTCAATTTACTCTGCTAAAGATCACCTACATAACCTAAATACACAACATATTCTCTTTTAAGAGAAACTTACAACATAGCATACATAACTTCTTCTTCCACCACTAAAATAATATCAATCTCGTCAGGCCAATCACACACCTCTACTAAAAACACTTAACAAACGAATGTGTCACAATAAAAAAAACTCATACCTTGAATAATACCAAAAGCTTGTATCCAAGAAGGGCACCAATTAAGTTTGATTTCCACTCATTCACATCCACATTACTACGTATTTCTATAAATACTATTTTCTAATAACGCGGTCCAACAAGTCAAACCGCTATACTAATTTTTTTTAACTTTAATATATTCCACCACTCTATATAACTTCTAGTCACTGTCAAGATATTCTTTGCAATTATCATATAAGCTCTTTAAGTAGAGATCTTTAAATCAAATACTAGCTCATTCACTTGAAGAATACTATTCAAAACTGCACTTCCATGCTGATAACAACTCCAACCTCAGTGAAGTAAACCACTAGCTGTTAATTTTTTACTACCCTCAAACTGTTACCACTTTTAAATAAATTACATGATTTAAAAAAATATATTTCATCAATAAAACTTACCAACCAGTAGCAGTGAGTTTCATAAACATACCTTCGAGCCTACGAGCTTTGCCACCACAAACCATAACTCTCTTTTTACATGACACATGTGATGCAATAACACAAATGCAATGAGACACAATGAGACATGTATAGAATCGTAATGCTCTGATACCAACTTGTCAGGACCCGCCCCAAGACCACTCTACACACCTGAGACGAGACGTGTGCCGATGCAAGTGATAGCCAAAAGCCAACACGTACCATCAAGGCAAACTAAACATAACTATTCTTGAAAAATATTTCAAACTAAAAGACTCATGTACCAGCTGAGCTGATGCGATATGGATGGTAGAAAAGCTCGTCGTAGGCTCGATCATCTTCTGAAACTCGAAAGCTACCTGTGGGGGGAAAACATTTGAAAAGAATGAGCTAAAAGAGCTCAGTGAGTGGAATTTTTATTAAACTAATATTTTCTTCAAAACTACATAATATATAGTAGTTTCTAAATTCAAAAATGGTTCAAAACTAATATTCGTAAAACTTAATAATCATAATATTCAGCTGTTGAAACTAGATCAATAATTATACGTAGATATATATACAATAGAAACTTCTCATATACTATATCATAGTGTTAAAAACCACACTAAAAATGTACCCTTAACTGGTCATACTGCATGTGAAGTGAAAACATGCATGCAGCAGAGCAACTGAATGTTGAAACTGGTCATACACGTGCAGAGCTGCCTGTTGGATGAAATCGTGATCAAACTAGGTTGTGAATGGTGGCATGCATGTGCACATGGCCAACAAGTAATATTAGTGGTAAGTGAGTGTCGTGTCCCACGAGAATAGTTGTTTTCAAGACAAGTTTAGAGTGCTTAGTTAAGTAAGATATGGTCTACTTTTAGATGAGAGGGTTCATGTATGGTCTAAGGGAACTTTTGTTCTCAAAGCTACAAACTTTGCCTCTTGATTCCTAAGTTTGGATAGAATAAATGGATATGGGGATATGTGTGTGAATGGAATGCGATATGGTTTCTTTCAAAACTCATGAACTTTAACTATCAACTACCTAAGCTTATTTCTAAGATTTAGTAATTAAAAGTTCCAAATACAACATCACATCCAAACTTATAAGAACTTTACCCTATATCTAGTGATATAGTTCTCATAAATTAGTTAGCTTTCTTTTATAGCATTCCTTAATTCATCTATCAATGCAAAGGAAATCTTCTCCTACTCATTTTCATGGAGTTTTATGGAGGGGTGTAGATTAAGAAAGTAACTACACAAACATTCATTTTTCAAGATTCAACAAAAATCAAGTCTCTTTGCATTTGTTCCCCATCACCTTACATGAACCCAAACTTAATTTAGCTACTCATAGGCATAAAATAAAGCAATAAATCAGTAAATAACATCCCCAAAATATAATCCATACAATAAGATAAAATCTAAACTAAATGGCTAAAACTATGCTACTAAAAGTAAGAAAAGATAAGCTAAGGATGAGTTGAAACTTCCCTAAGGTTTGAGGAGCTTCCCCTGTTCACAATCAGCTTAGATCTTCTTCTTTTCCAAAAAATTGAAAATGAAAAGCCCGGATTTCTCACGAGTCTTCTTCTCTAAGGGATGTGGCAAGGCCTCTAAGGCCATCCTTTAAGAACCCTAAAATATCCCCTAAACCTCCTTAACAATCCCCAAGCATCCCTCTTTCTCTAAGACATCAATGGAAGCTTTTATACAAAGAGATGCTCTATTTTTAGGGCTGAAAAATGCTGAAAACATAGGCTGGAACTCGGGAAAAAAAGACAAAAACGGGTTCATTAAATGAGCTGACAGATGCACTTTTCACTGCTTCAGACTTAGGGTAAGATTTCTTCATGCACTAGCGTGTAGAGCTGCTTCAGACCTGTACCAAAAACAGCTTTGTTCCATTTGGTTTATCATCAATTTCTTGCTCCAAAACATCTCCAATCAGCGCCAAAATACATATTAAACCTATCAAGGCATATATTAACACATTTAAGCTCAATTTATCATCAAAAAGGTAAAGAAGACTAAAAAGCTATGAAATAAAAGATAAATTATAAAAGTCCTAAAACTAAGCTAAAGTTGCCAAAAATCTATTATTACTCATCTATTATCTTGAAATATTAAAAAGATAAGGGCATTATAACTCTACTTTCATAGACTCATCACTGCCCCCAAAGGGCTATGCACCCTAACATACGGCCCAAAGCTTATGAGTATGCTAAAGTGGGTCCCAAAGACCTGCTGAAAGCTGATAACTGAGGGTACTGTTTCTAACGGTTTGAAAATAAACTACTGAAACTATTAACGTAATTTTCATACCATTGGTAAATACTGTTTCTAAAAACGTAACTGTTTCCAAAATCATTAGAGAATCAGAGAAGGATGATATCATTTTTGTAAAAATGTTGGTCTTTGTGGATAGATTAAAAAACAAGAGCGAGCTCATGGTTTCGAACTACAAAAACATGTGAGGAAAATAAAGTGGAAAATTATTTATGTAACTCTACTATAGTTAGTTTGATAAGTGTAACATGCATATATAAATGGAAAATACTTGTCTCTGAATTGAATTGAGGAGCTCGTTAATAATTTCATATTTTGTTTTATTCTTATTGGATTATAAAAGTTAGTTGGACTCACGTATTTAATAAATATGAAAGTATTTAATAGCAATTTGCCAATGGAAATTAGAGTACGCTAAAGATCCTCCAAATTAGTTTAGAGGCAAGTATATTGTTCTATATAAATTTAAAGTTAGTTTGATAATGTATAAGGGTAAATTATTAAGGAAAAATATAGGGTTATCAATTTCAATTAACTCGAAATTGATCGCAATCAGCAAAGAAAAATATTCTTCTCTAAATGGGAAAAACGGGAAAAAAAAGCTAAAAAAGTAAATGAGAGCAATTGGATTTTACTTTAAATGTATGGTAGTCTTATCTTCTGGCCCTTCAATAATTCATGAGTATAGTCCTTCTAAATATTATAAAGTATATGTTCTCTTTCTATGAGGTGCCAATAGAAATTAGATAACGTAGGAGCTCCTCCAAATTAGTTTAGAGGCTGTTGAATTAACATTCATTCTCTAACATTGAAGAAGTCTTTTTCAGCCTACAGCTCAGCAGCTCACGTTTAGCCTTTTGTCATTTGGCAGTTAATTCTGTTTTTCAGAAATCTAGCCGTTGAAGTTATTCTTTACTTGTTAGTTGCAGCTGAGGTTAATTCTAACTATGGTTAGGCTTTGTATATAGCTGATGGAAGTTTGGTTAAGTAGTTTAGTTAATCAATCTTCCTTACTTTGTAATTCCTAAAAGTAGATTTTGAGATTCAATACAAAAGTTCATCATTTTCTTTTCTCTTCTTTTTGAGTGTTCATTGTTCAAATTATAACAATTGGTATAAGAGCCATATAATCAAAAGAGGGAGAGAGAGTTGATTAGGATCCATCTTGAAATTCAATGACTGCCAGATTCGAGCTTGATAGATATGATGGCAAAGGTGATTTCGACATTTGGAGAAAGAATATGCAAGTATTGCTTGTGCATCAAAAAGTGGTGAAGGCCATAGCAGATCCCAAAACCATTCCAGAAGCTGTTACTGCAGATCAGAGGCTGGAAATGGATGAGATTGCATTTAATCTGATAATTCTTTATCTTTCTTATACTGTTCTTCGAAGAGTAAATGAAGAGACAACTGCCTTGGGAATATGGAACAAGCTGAATGCTTTGTTCATGAAGAAATCACTTTTAAACAAGATCTTGCTGAAAGAAAAGTTCTTTGGCTTCAAAATGAATGGAGCAAAGAACATAGAAGAGAATCTTGATGATTTTAACAAGATATGTCTTGATCTTGTGAATGCTGGTGAGAGATTTTATGATGAAAATCAAGAAGTGATCCTACTCAATTCCTTACCTGATTCATTTAAAGAAGTAAAGGCTGTCGTAAAATATAGAAGAGATTCATTAACCATTGATATGGTTCTTCATTCTTTGAGATCTAAAGAATTGGAACTCAGTGTAGAAAGAAGAGGGGCTGAGGCTTTGATTGTCAAAGGAAGAAATTATGCGAAGAAAGGAAGAAAACAATGGGGAAGCAAGTTTAAATCCAAGGGAAAGCAAGGCACAGGCAAGAAATGTTATCTCTTCAATAAGGAGGGCCATTTCAAGCATCAATGTCCACAGAATGATCAAAGAAACAAGTTCCATGGTAATGATGCATCAAACTCAGCAAATGTTCATGAGGGATATGAGACTACTGAATTGTTAATGGTTTCTGATCAAGAGGCCAGTGAGGAGTGGATTATGGATTCAGGGTGTTCATTTCACATGACTCCCAACAAACATTACTTGCAAGAATTTAAAGAATTCGATGGAGGAATGATGCTAATGAAAAATCATGTTCAATCTTGGGTCAAAGGCTCAGGGTTTGTCACTCTCAAGCTTGAAGATGAATCTTTGAAAATCTTACCATTACTGAGGTATGTGCTTGGGTTAAAACGAAATTTGATCTCTCTTGGAACTTTGGATAAAGCAGGTTATAGCTATTATTCAAAGAATGGGATACTCAGATTCTTTAAGGGTTAAGTCATGAAGATGAAAGGGACTCTACAGAAAAGCCTGTATGTTTTACAAGGAGTGACAACAGTTGGTGAATTGAACTCTATCATAACAAGATCTTTGACAGAAACTGAGATATGGCATAGGAGGCTTGTACATGTGAGTGCACAGGGTCTGGAAGCATTGTCTCATCGGGGGTTGTTAGGCAAGAATAAGGTTGAAAGTCTTCCCTTTTGTGAATTCTGTGTCTATGGTAAATCCACGAGGACCAACTTCAAGAAAGAAATGCACACTACTAAAGGGCTCCTAGAATATGTACACTCTGACCTTTGGGGACCTGCTAGAACTTCAACACATGCTGGAGCAAGGTATATCCTTATAATTATTGATGATTTCTCCAGAAAGCTATGGGTGTTCACTCTTAGACAGAAAAGTGACACATTCAAGACTTTTGCTGAGTGGAAGACACTAATGGAAAATCAAACAGTAAGCAGCATAAAGGTTATTCGTACTGATAATGGCCTAGAGTTCTCGAGCAAAGAATTTGACAGAATGTGCAAGGAAGCAGGCATTAGAAGGCACTTAACTGTTGTTAATACTCCACAGCAAAATGGCTTAGCCGAAAAGTATAACAAGAACCTATTAGAAAGGGTAAGATGCATGTTGTTCAATGCAAATTTCCTAAAGTTTTATGGGGAGAATCAGTATAGACAGCAGCCTATCTAATAAATAGAAGTTTCTTAGTTGCACTTGAGAAGAAAACCCCACAAGAGGTGTGGACAGGAAAGCCTCCAAATCTTGCTTACTTGAAATTTTTTGGATATGTTGCCAATGCACATGTCAAAATAGACAAACTAGAGCCCAAAGTAAAGAAGTGCATCTTTCTGGGGTATCATCAAGGTGTCAAGGGGTATAGATTGTGGTCTTTGGAGGCTGGTGGACCAAAGTGTATCATTAGCAGGGATGTCACATTTAATGAGCAAGAAATGCCATGGAAATGTGAAGCGAAAGTGGAAGCTACTAGACAGGAAGGTAAATTTGTAATTGACACTGAAAGTGATGCAATTACAAGGGCTCAAACTGAACAAGTGACTGATATAGAAGAGGTATAGACATTACCATCTGAAGTAGTAGCAAAAGTATAAGAAGACACCCTGGGTGACTATCAGCTCACCAGAGATAGAAGTAAAAGGCCACTGATTCCCTCAACAAAATTTAGTGAAATTTGATTATGTTGCCTATACCTTGAATTGTAATGAAGACCTATATCAAGAACCAAGTTCATTCACTGAGGCCATGAGATCAAAAGAGAAAGAACAGTGGCAGTTAGCTATGGAGTCAGAGTTGATGTCATTGCACAAGAATAAAACTTGGTATCTATCAAAGAAGCATGAGGGACACAAGACTATAGATTCTAAATGGGTTTATAAGCTGAAGCCAGGGATTGAGGGTGTAGAGAAGCCAAGATTTAAGGCAAGTTTGGTTGTCAAGAGCTTTACTCAAGAGCATGGAGTGGATTACAATGAGATTTTTTCTCCAGTTGTGAGGTTTTCTTCCATCAGGTTGTTGTTGAAAGTGGTGAATCAGTTGGATTTGGAACTTGAACAATTGGATGTGATAATATGAAGAGCTAGAAGAAGATATCTACATGAAGCAACCAATTGGCTATGTTGAAAAGGGAAAGGAGGACTTAGCTTGCAGATTGGTTAAAGCAATTTATGGATTGCAGCAGTCTCCTAGACAATAGAACAAGAGGTTCAATAATTTCATGATTTCAAATGGTTTTGAAAAGAGCAATAATGATAATTATGTCTATGTAAAGAAGGGTAGTAATGCTGTGAATGTTTATCTCTTATTATATGTTGATGACATGCTTTTGGCTTCAAAGAGCAAGGAAGAGATAGATAGGCTAAAGATAGACTTGTCCATTGAATTTGAGATAAGGAACTTGGGTTGCGCAAGAAAAATTCTAGGCGTGAACATACAGAGGAATAGATCAGAAGGTACTTTGTACATGAATCAAAGTGATTACTTTGAGAAAATCTTGAAGAGGTTTAAAGCTGAAGAGATGAAAGAAGCTTTCATTCCACTTGCTCAGCATTTTAAGTTGTCTAAAATACAATGTCCTGAAACTGAGGAGCAAGAAGTAGAAATGGCAGAAATTTCTTATTGTAATGCAGTGGGGAGCTTGATGTATGGGATGATTTGTACTAGGCCTGATTTGGCTTATGCATTGAGTGTGGTTAGCAGGTTCATGAGTAAGCATGGGAAGCCACATTGGGAAGCTACAAAATAGGTTTTTAGATATTTGAAGGCTACAAAAGAGACTGGTTTGATGTTCTCAAGAAACAAATACAGTGATATCAGATTGCAAGGCTTTGCAGATGCTGATTATGCAGTTGACATGGATAGGAGGAGATCTACATCAGGTTTTGTTTTCACTTTATTTGGAAATTGCATTAGTTGGAAGTCTTCATTGCAATCAGTTGTAGCTTTATCTACTACTGAATCCGAGTACATAGCTTTAGCAGAATCTGTGAATGAGGCCATTTGGATTGGTGGATTAATGAAAGATATGAAACTAAAGGGTGCTATTCCTGAAATCTTTTTTGATAGTCAGAGTGCTCCAGCCTTGACTAAGAATCAAGTGTTTTATGATAGAACAAAACACATTGATGTGAGATTTAATTATTTGAGAGATGTGGTATTGAAGGAAAATGTTGTTTTAGAGAAGATTTACTCGAAAGATAGCCCTGCAGATATGTTAACCAAGTCTTTGCCTAAACCCAGATTTCAATACTTGTGCTCATTACTGAAGATTGGAGTTTGACAGGGTCTGTGTGAAGATTTATCAGTAGTATACATAACTGATATGCTACTATCAAGCTCAGCAAGAACAGTTTATAAGTTTTTGGTTTTTTGATTCATTCTTTGAATGATTGGTATAGAGAATTCATGTTAAGAGGGTGATTTGTTGAATTAACATTCATTCTCTAACATTGAAGAAGTCTTTCTCAGCCTACAGCTCAGC
Source organism: Gynostemma pentaphyllum (assembly GCA_028015215.1). Classification (NCBI taxonomy): domain Eukaryota; kingdom Viridiplantae; phylum Streptophyta; class Magnoliopsida; order Cucurbitales; family Cucurbitaceae; genus Gynostemma; species Gynostemma pentaphyllum. Next base: position 42,593,697 of record CM051345.1, on the reverse strand, counting down.
AGCTCAACTTTTAGTCTTTTGTCATTTGGCAGTTAATTATGTTTTCCAGAAATCTAGCCGTTGAAGTTATTCTTTACTTGTTAGTTGCAGCTGAGGTTAATTCTAACTATGGTTAGGCTTTGTATATAGCTGATGGAAGTTTGGTTAAGTAGTTTAGTTAATCAATCTTGCTTACTTTGTAATTCCTAAAAGTAGACTTTGAGATTCAATACAAGAGTTCATCATTTTCTTTTCTCTTCTTCTTGAGTGTTCATTGTTCAAATTATAACAGAGGCAAGTATATTGTCCTATATAAATTGAAAGTTAGTTTGATAATGTATAAAGGTAAATTATTAAGGAAAAATATAGGGATGTCAATTTTAATAAACTCGAAATTGATCGCAATCAGAAAAGAAAATTATTCTTCTCTAAATGGAAAAAAAAAGGAAAAAAAAAGCTAAAAAAAAGCAAACGAGAACAATTGGATTTTACTTTAAATGTATGGTAGTCTTATCTTCTGGCCCTTCAATAATTCATACTTTCGAACTTGAGTATAGTCCTTCTAAATATTATAAAGTATATGTCCTCTTTCTATAAGGTTTGCCAATGGAAATTAGAGAATGTAAGAGCTCCTCCAAATTAGCTTAGAGGCAAGTATATTGTCCTATATAAGTTGAAAGTTAGTTCGATAATGTATAAAGGTAAATTATTAAGGAAAAATATAGGGATGTCAATTTCAATTAACTCGAAATTGATCGCAATCAAAAAAGAAAAATATTCTTCTCTAAATGGGAAAAAAAGGAAAAAAAAAATAAAGCTAAAAAAGCAAATGAGAACAATTGGATTTTACTTTAAATGTATGGTAGTCTTATCTTCTGGCCCTTCAATAATTCATACTTTCCAACTTGAGTATAGTCCTTCTAAATATTATTAAGTATTTGTTCTCTTTCTATGAGGTTTGCCAATGGAAATTAGAGAACGTGGGAGCTCTTCCAAATTAGTTTAGAGGCAAGTATATTGTCCTATATAAATTTAAAGTTAGTTTGATAATGTATAAGGGTAAATTATTAAGGAAAAGAATAGAGATGTCAATTTCAATTATCTCGAAATTGATTGCAATCAGAAAAGAAAAATATTCTTCTCTAAATGGGAAAAAAGGGGGAAAAAGAATAAGCTAAAAAAGCAAATGAGAGCAATTGGATTTTACTTTAAATGTATGGTAGTCTTATCTTCTGGCCCTTCAATAATTCATACTTTCCAACTTGAGTATAGTCCTAAATATTATTAAGTATATGTTCTCTTTCTATGAGGTTGAAGATTTGAGTCTTTCTTCTCTCAGTTTGATGTAATATATCTTAAATAATAATTATTATTTATACCTCCAGTGTTTTCTTTTGCTTCTCTATTTTGTATATAAGTTAATCCCATTTAATTTTCAATCTATAACGAAAGATAAAATATTAGTAAAATCCAGAATTCATCCCAAAACCCAGATTTGACGAAACACAAAGTTTCCAACTTGTTTTCTCCGGTTTTTCGATGAGAATTCTAATTTCGAGAATCAATATATCGGTGATAGCAAATGAGTGATAGTCAATCATTGATAATATATCAATGATAACATATCATGGTAAATCAATTATATAACAATCAGTGATATATTATAAATACTTTCAGGTTAATAAATATGTAAATATTAGAGTTCATTTTAACATATTTATAAATGCCCCAATATAAATTAGGAATGATTGCAAATGTAGCAAAAAAATTTATAATATTTATAAAAGTATCATGGTTTAAATTTTTTGTAAATATAGTAAATTTTGAGCTGACAATAAGTGATTAGCATTAAATTATATATTTTTACAATAAGTGAATAATTGATTAGCATATTAATCAATGTTAATTACTAATCATCGATTAAAACAGTAAAAATTACTATATTTACAAATAGTTTTAAAAAATGATACATTTATAAATATTACGTTAAAATCCGCTATCCAATAAAATTTCCATATAAATTATTAAAAATAACCCATCATTTTCTCTTTCCCAAACTTCTTCTTTAATTTTGACAGCGCTTCTAAATCTTCATGTAACCCTAACGTTAATATAGCCGCCGAATGTAGTTTCTTCGGCGTCAGATATGCCCCTGACAGTCGTACCTAGACCGGTGACGGAGACGTTAACTCAACTCCAAAACAGCCACCTTTTCCTAACTCCCTTAACGACAAACTGACCTTGTAATTTCCATGTGCTCTCTCTCATTCAGGTGTTAATCAGAACTAATCGAAATATCTTAAAATCAATTAGTATTAATATTGTCAAAGGGATTCATTAGCTATACTATAATATTATACGAAAATCATATGGGGATATTTAGTTGGGGCCTCGGGAAACTTAAATTTGGGTTCGTGATATGTACGTGTTTGGATTTATGAGAATGAGAATGAATAATGAAAATAATGTGAGTGTGTCAGAATGAGATGTCAAATATAATATTAAACATGAGAATGTGATACTAATATCAAGGGAAAAGTAATGTAAAACAAACATAGTCTCACTCCTATTTCTCATTCCCAAACTTCTACCCAAACACCCCTATATGCATATGGCTAAAATGAAAAAATATGGCTATATTTTGACAAGAGGCTATAAGCTTGATTTAATTTATATTTTTATATAATGAAAATTAAATCCAATAAATTAACGACAAAGCTTAAAAATTAAAGAACTAATTACACTAATAACCAATTTAATTCACCTAATTTCAGTTTTAATGGTTGTTTTATATTAATATCATATTTACCAATAAAACACCATTTATGGTGGTGATTTTGGTGGATTCCGATTTCAGTATTTACCTTATTACCCTTTTATCTCTCCTCATCAAATTAAATCGGGGGTATGTTTTGTCTTTTCACAATGTATTTTAAATTAAATGGTGGCGGTTTTAGGTAGTTTTGATATAGATATAAAATATTGTGTTTTTTTTTAAATAAACAACATTAATTTGTTCATTACTGACACTACAAGAGAACTGACAATTTGCGACCGGAATTTTGCTACCAGAATATGCGGTAGCTTTATTGCCACTTACCGAGTCGCAAAACTAAGTGTTGACCTTGAGCTACCACTTGGTCGCAAAAAGTGCGACCAAAATGTGACCGGAGTATTTAAATAGACGTAAAAAAGTGCGTGAATTTATGGCGCGAAATTTACGACCGTAGAGTCGTAAATATTTACGACCATCCTGTCATAAAATAATGACCCACACATTTTTAGTCACAACATTTGGCGCGAATGAATAATTACGACCAGTTGGTCGTAAATATATTTTGACGAGGAGGTCGCATTAAAGCGACTCTCCTTATTCCCAGTCACTTTTTTTTGGAGGGAAATATAATGAGACCAATTACTACCAAATGGTCGCAAATAGGCCACTATTCGGTCGCAAGAAATGGAGGGAATTTTACTTTTCTTCCCGCCAATTTTTGTGACGACTTGGTCCCAAAAATGACAAATTAGCCCCTATAAAATCCACTTCCATACATAGTTTATGAACACAAAAAAAAATGAAAGAGTGGATGTACATTTGTTTAATTGATGGTTTTTTGAACGATGAATTCGTTGCAGGAGTTCATCAATTTGTTGAGTTTTGCATGTGAACTGGGTATTTCGAAAAATATGGTCAGAAACTACGATGTCCATGCAGAAAATATGACAACAGAAAAATCATACCGGTTTCTGATTTGAAGAAGCATCTTTATAGTCGGGGTTTTGTGCCAAATTATTATCACTGGGTGTACCATGGTGAAACGAAGGAAATGTTCGACGCTGCTATACATGAATCTCGATAGTACGAAGGAAGCAGCTCGAATGTTGACGTTGCAGTCCATAGTGAAGAAAACCAGTTCGGTCAAATGCAGCAGATGATAATGGATGGTGCAGGGTATGGTAATGAAATTAATCGTGAAAGATAAGATGAAGAACAAACTTTCGTTGAGGAGGAAATGAATCCATAAGCACGTAAGATGCAAGAGATGCTGACCACAGCTAGTCGACCGTTATATGAAGGATGTGGGGTTAGCCAACTTGCTGCAGCTACGGAACTTTTAAATATAAAAGCGTAGTACCATATACCAGTTAGAGGATTTGATTCAATTGCATCATGGTTTCGTCGATGCGCTCCTCCAAAAAACACGCTGCTAGAGAGTTTGTACGACACGAAAAAGCTAGTGGAGGGTCTCAGTTTGCTCGTGGAGAGAATAGATTCATGTCGAAACGGATGCATGATATACTGTGATGTGGATGAGAGTCTGCATCACTGTAAAATTTGCTTTCAGCCAAGATATAAACAAGGGAAAAGCAGCCTGATTCCACACACCTGCATGTTCTATTTACCGCTGACCCCGTGTCTGCAATGATTGTATGCATCAAATGTGACAGTTTCTTACATGAGATGACATCACGAGCATTCTGAAGATGAAGGAGTTATGATACATCCCTCAGATGCTGCGGCGTGGAAGCATTTGAATAATTGTCATCCAGATTTTGCCCAAGATCCTAGAAATGTCAGATTGGGATTATGCACGACGGGTTTAACCCGTTTGGGGAGTCAGGAGCACAATATTCAGTATGGCCGGTGATGGTGACCCCGTATAACTTGCCACCCTCGATGTGCATGAAAGACTCGGTGATTTTTTTAACTGTGATCGTTCCTGGTCCGAAAAGTCCAAAACAGAAACTGGATGTGTATTTGCAACCACTTATCGCGGAGTTGAAAAATTTGTGGACTGATGGTGTTATGACGTACGATATATCAAGGAAACAAAATTTCTTGATGCGCGCTGCATTAATTTGGACGATCAGTGACTTCCCAGCGTATTAAATGTTATCAGGCATGTTAAATATATTATTTATACTTTTCTCTGTTTATTAATTTTCATAATTACTTGCTTATTCATAATCTATAGTTAAGTAATCTATACCTTCTCTCATCCTCTTAAAGGATGGAGTACGGCCGGAAAACACGCATGTCCACAGTGCATGCTTGACACAGAGGCATTTTCCCTAAGACCAGATCAAAAAACTTGTTGGTTCGATTGTCACAGAAGATTTCTACCTTTAAATCATTCATTTCGTGCTAACAATAGTGACTACAAGAAAGATCGACGTGCACGGAAAGATATACCACCGACAATGTTTAGCGAGCGACAAATTCTAGACGGTATAGATGCCCTAAGCATGCAGAAGATTACATGTGAAGGTGCAGAGAATGCAAACAAGTTGGCTTGGAAAAACACCGGATGGAAGAAACAGAATATTTTTTGGGATCTACCGTATTGGGAAGATCTACTAATCAGACATAACTTGGATGTAATTCATATTGAGAAGAATTTCTTTGACAATGTTTTCAACACTATTCTGAACGTTCCGGGAAAAACAAAGGACAATCTGAAGGCACGTTATGATATCCGAGAGATATGTCATCGCCCTGAGTTGGAGCCTGATGCTAATGATCATTATGCTAAAGCGAAGTACATGTGACCACGGAGGAAAGAAAAAGACATTATTTGAGTGGATAAGATCAATCAAATTCCCAGACGGATACGTTTCCAATCTCAATCGGTGTATAGACAGCCAGAAACATATAATGTTCGGGATGAAAAATCATGATTGTCATATATTCATGCAACGATTAATGTCGGTCGCATTCAGGCCATTTTTAAAGCATAAACATTGGGAGCCGCTTGCGCAGTTGAGTGTTTTTTTAAGGACTTGACTTGTACTGAATTGACCGACGCATTTGTTGCATCAATGAGTTCGGAGATTGCTGTTATAATTTGTAAGTTGGAGCGAATGTTTCCACCTGCCTTTTTTGACTCAATAGAGCATCTTCCAGTGCATCTTCCATACGAGGCATTCTTAGGAGGACCGACCCATTACCGTTGAATGTACCCATTTGAAAGGTAAAAACACTCATAATATTAGTTACATACGCAATCAACACATTGAATATTTAACGTAAGTATTACATCGTATCGATAGGTACTTATGTCGGTTGAAGAAGATGATCGAAAATATATCGCGAGTAGAAGGATCTATCAGTAATGCGTACCTTACACAAGAGACTACCACATTTTGCTCCTACTATTTTGATCAGCACATTGCAGAGCAGTATCGATCGGTGAAACGAAATGTTGTTGAAAATTTACTAGAAAGTGTTGATGCAAATGACTTGTCCATATCTACAGAGGCTGACATGACTGTTGGTAAAAGTATGCGGAGGCCGTTGACCGATGCTGAGTATCATGTTATCCAAACGTACGTGTTATGCAACTGCACTGAAGTGGTGCCATACATAGAGTACGTTTTTTTTATGATGTTCATAGTTTAAAACAATTTGAAGTGTTTCAAACAATTGTTAACTTACGTATATCATATAGATTGTTTCTAAACCTATATGTTCGAATGGTTCGGCCTGATCTGAAATCCGCTGATGAAGGATCAATGATTGAAAAAGAGTTTTGTTCTTGGTTCTCTGCATACGTGAGTTTTTGGCTAATGTGTCAAATTTATTTTGTAATATATATTGCACTTATTGAATTAATTACCTTTTACAATATATGTGATTACAGGTTGACTCACCTACATTGCCAGTATCTGATCCCCGTACTATTTCTTTGGCAAAAAGACCTGCACGGGTTGCAAGATCATATACTGGCTACGTTGGTAATGGGTACAGATTTCAAACGAAGGCGCATTCAGTTAACAGAGCAACGAACAATAGTGGGGTCTACATAAAGGGTCAAGTGTTCTGCACCAATGAAGACGATTATTTCAGAGTAATAGATGAGATTATTGAGATTCAATACGCAAGTCCGACTCTAAAACGTATTGTTCTGTTTAACTACACGTGGTTCGAGACAATGAGACGAGGCAGAATTCTTAAGCTGTCTCATTTGCAGATAGTGGAGGTTAAAAGTCTAAACATATGCGCACAGACGATAGGTTTGTCATGGCTTCACAGGCGATTCAAGTCTATTATCTAAACTATTCATGTAATAGACGCGATCTAACAGATTGGTTAGTTGTTTGTAAAGTAAAACTGTCCCATGTAGAAGAAGGTATCTCCGATAAGAATATTACAGAGTACAGTGTTTTCCAAGAAGACGAGATAAGATTGCGTGCCATTGACGATGGTAAGAACGCTAGTACTGCTAGACCACTGAATGATGGACGATGACATTGTAGGACAATACAGATGTTCCAAATGATCGTGATCATGATATTTCATAAGATGAAACAGCTGAAGAAGAAACTGAAGTAGAATCTGAGGATGCGCTTGAAGGAGGACGAGAAGACATAGAGGATGATGACTGAAACAAGTTATTTTTCTTTTATTTGCTGCATTAAAAAATATTTAAGGGTAAAATACACTTTTAGTCCCTATAGTTTGAGTTTGGTTTCTATTTGGTCCCTGTAGTTTAAAATCCGACAATTTAACCCCTATAGTTTAGATATAGTTTCTATTTGGTCCTTGTAGTTTAAATTGAATCATTTTAATCCCTAAAGTTTGGAAAAATCTTGATTTTGGTCCTTGTGTTGGTAAAGACATTGCTGACATTGCTTTTATGATTAAAAAAAATTATCTACATGGATTTTTAATAATATTTAATGTAATTTAATAATCTTATTATTTTATTTATCTCTTCCTCTACCTCTCGATCTTAAACCGCCTCTCTCATCGACTCCTCCGCCGTTCCTTTACCACCACCACTATCATCAATTCAAGAACATCCCGAAAGCTCAAAATGTGTTTTCACTACCAACATCCTTATGGATTCAACAACAACAAAAGTAAAAGGTTTGTTCTAGAGAAAATCAATCAAAGATCTAGAGATTTCAGTGTCGTGAACGGAGGAGGAAAGTAAAAGGTTTGTACCAAGAGATTCTTGTTTCTCTATCTTCACATGCTCCCAAATTCCAAAAATTGCCAAAGAAAACTCGATTTCTCTCTCTGAAGAAGAAAAAGAAAAAAAAATGGAGAAGAGAAGGAAAAAGATATTCCATGAAACCGCCAAGTTGTAACCATAAAAAAGATTATTGATACAAAGTTATTGAAACCCCTCACCTGGTTCTTGAATCAACGATGGTGGTGATGGTGGTTCATGAACGACGGAGGCGACATTAGGAGGGGTAATTTGAGATCGAGAGAAGGAGGAAAGAGAGAATAATAAACATTTTAAAATTATTAAATAGGTTAAATTATATTAAATATTTATTAAAAAACTATGTCACTAAAATTTTATCATTATAAAAGTCAAGTCAGTAATGTTTTTAACAACTCAAGCACCAAACTCAAGATTTTTCTAAACTATAGGAATTAAAATGTCTCATTTTAAACAACGAGGACTAAATAGAAACCAAATATAAACTATAGGGGTAAAAGTGTCGGATTTTAAACTTCAAGGACCAAATAGAAATCGAACTCAAACTATATGGACTAAAAGTGTATTTTACCCAACATTTAAAAAAAAAAATTAGTTACAAATTGCGCCCATCTGGTCGTAATATTCTTTACAGCTGTAATTTTTTTTTTCCTAATGCAACATTGCGACCGGATGGTCGTAATTTTACCCCGGGAAAGTAAAAAAAAATATAAAAAATAATACGACCAAATGGTCACATTTATATATATTTGCGACCATCTGGTCGTAATATTTAGCGGTAATTTTGATTTTTTACCAAATTTATGGCGGTGATTTTGACTATTACGACCATGTGGTCGCAATTTGCACATATTCAGATTTACGACCAGGCTGGTCGTAAGTGACTGCATGCGCGACTCCTCAGATTCCGTCATAATTACTATTTGCAACTAGATGGTCGCAAATATCAAATTAAAAGGGCAGAACGGATTCTCCCCCTCCCCATTCTCCTTTTCCTTTCTTTTCTTTCCTTTTCCTTTCTTTTCTTTCCTTTCCGTTTTTCCCCTCCCCCGTTCCCTCCAATACCGTTTCTTTATATTCCATTCCCTAAACGCTCGTTTTCTCAAATCCCGAGATTTCCTTTCGTCAATAAAAGAAACGATTAGTTATCTAAAATTTCTTTTTAAAAGTTCATTTAAATTTTTAATTCGGTGATTAGGCTCGGTTAGGTTATGTTCTTATAGTTTGTATAATTAGTTTAGTTGATTAGTTTAGTTAATTAGCTTAAATTATATTAGTTTTAATTTAGGGTTTAAATTATATTAATATTATTAGATTAGTTTTATAATTTGTTAGATGTTAATGTATATACTTTAATTTATCTACATTAGTTTAGTTTAGTTCATTTCATTTAGTTTAATTAGTAATTTAATTATAGTTTTGTTAGAATTTATGTATTTAGAATAGTTTACATAAATTTTAATTAGTATAATTAAATTTAGTTAGATTAGATTAGTTTAATTATATTAGTTTTAGTTTAGGGTTTATTAAAGTTTAAATTATTTAAATTAGTGTGTAATTTAGATTAAAATTTAAAATATTTTTTAGATTAATGCAAATAGAATTATATTAGTTTACGTACTTATTTGAATACATGTAGTATTATTTTTACAACCACGCAGACCAAAAAATGACGGGCGCACGATATCCTCCGCGATCACACGATATTGGCGATGATGATGATGATGATGATGCGTTTGTTACTGATCGCACACCCACGACGGAGGAGTTGGACGAGCTGCTCGCACCGTACGAGCCCCAACTCCATATACAGTAGTACCCGAGACACAGCTCGGGACTCCGCCTGCAGCACATGACACACCTGGGACATCTCGAGGTGCTTCCGGTTCAGCTTCGGGATCATCTTCAAGGTTTAGTTCTGGTCCAGAAGTTCCACCACCCGCCTGTCCTCGTGATCCATCATTATTTCGGATCAATAGAGATGAGTAAGTAACACGTATGCGTAAACTTATATTCTTTTATTTCTTTTATATGAAAGCTAATTATATTTCTCATTTTTTTTTATATAAATATCATATTGCAGCCGCATAAAATCGTTTTGAAATGGTTTCGAGAGGTGCTACATAGTGGTCCTCTTCCCAGCGAGTTTCGCTGGACGAATATTCCATACCCTGAGAAGACGAGGTTGTATGACAATTGGAAGGTAAATAATATTTCCTTGCTTATCTTATATCTTTTTTTTTTCACAACTTATTAATGTAAATTTTTTATTTACGTATTTTATATATTTGCAGAGTAAATTTACTATCGGTTTAGATGTGACGGATCAGAGGTTGTTTCCCCTCTGGAATAAACACATGCAAACCCGATATAAAGACATTCTCTATCAGGCGCGGAAGAAGAACGCAGTGAATCGCCCCATCTGGATGAGTCAGGAGAAACACGCCCGGCTTCTGGCTAGCATGCTCAGTGGCTGCACTCAGACTATCTGCGAGGAACCGGCGTAACCGTTTGGTCAAACCTACTCTCCACACTGGCGGGACCCGTCCTCACGACGAGCACCATCGTCTTTTGGTAAGTCCGCTATGTACAATCTATTTCTTATTCTAATTAATTATTAATTTTAGTTTAAATCTTTTACAATATTATACATTTGTTTGTTTTATGTTTTTTTTAGGAAGAAAAGCTTGGATGTCCAGTCCCACCTGATGAGTTACACTTAGTCCTTCACACAAAGAAGGACGAGACTATTGTGGACGATAATGCGCAAGCGGTTCAGGTAATGTTTTGTCTACCCTTACATTGTAATTTTATATTTACTAAAATATATATTCTAACTAAAGTGTTTATGTTTTACTTCTAATTTGAACAGGACCGTTTTAGGGACACATTGTCCCAGCGCTTGCCGTCTGAAGATTCCCAGCCGACACAGGAGGATCAGCAGGAAGCATTCTTGGAAACGGTAGGAGGCGTTCGGCCAGATGGATCTGTTCCTGGCCTTGGATCTTACGGGAGGCGTCTATACGCAGACGTACCTCGACCTGAGAGCAGCTCGCAGCGGAGGAACACTCTTGTTGAGATGCAGCTGCGTGAGGAGGTCCAGCAGCTCCAATCAGAGGTCTAGGAGATGCGTACTTTGGTCCAGGAGATCCGTACTTCGGTCAGCGAGCAAGTCCAGGCGCAGGTTGCAGCTGCTTTGGCTGCATTCTTTGGTTCTAGTGGACGGAATGACCCCGACCCTTCATTTTCAGCGCCCCCTCCCCGAGCACCGCAGTAGTTTTTTCATTTACTTCATTTTTTTGGTTGTATACGAATTATTTTGGTGTTTTTAATATATTTTTAGTAAATCATTTTCGGTTGTATACGAATTCTTTTGGTTTTTTTATATATTTTATTATTTTATTCCTTTTTTTTATAATAAATAATAATTAATTAAATACAATAAAATAAATTTTAATTAATAATAATAATAATAAATTGATATATTTGCTACCCCCGGGGTCGCAAATATTTAAATATTATATTAAAAAACAAATAAAAAATACTAACATTTACGACCTTAGAGTAGCAAATATTGCTACCCTAGGGTCGTAATTATGGGCCCAATTAAACGACCTCATGGAAGCAATATTTGCTACTCTGTGGTCGTTTTATTGGGTCCATAATTACTACCAGACGGTAGCAAATATTGCTACCATGGGGTCGTAATATTTATGGTTGACTTTTTTACAACCAAAAATAGTATGGTCGCAATATGGTCGTAATTTTATGACCCCGGGTCGCAAATTTTTCATAACGACCCACGTTTTGGCTACGATAGTTCTGGTTGCATTTGAGGTCGTATCTTGGTCAATTACGATGGTCGTAATTTCCTGGTCGCAAATAAGCAGTTTTTTTGTAGTGTGAAATTAACCCAAAATTAAAATACATAAAATAAATAAATAAACTAGATACATTAACAAGCCTATTATTTTTAAATATAAATTTTGGTCAGGATTTTAAAAAGTAGGTTTATTACAAAAGAAAGAAATTACTAGTTATTATGTTTAATTTTTTAAAATTAAAACAAAAGTTATTATCAAGGAAAATTTCAATGGGTAGCATATTTTGATGCAATATTTATAAATATATTATTGCTTAAAACTATTTGCAAATATAGTAATTTTTACTACGTTTATCAGTTATTAACGTGTGAATCAGTGATTAATTTATTGTATGTAATTTAATGTTGATCATTGATAAACCCGCTCAAAATTTATTATATTTACAAATATTATTTAAAAATTGGCTATATTTGCAATCATCCGGAAATCTCTCTAGACTTTTTTTTTAAAAAATCAATGAGTGATATCAAGTGAGGTAGGAATTAATCTATATATAAAGTATAAACCATAGAGGCATAACTATAATTGAAACTAATTTTCTGGCGAACTTAAACTATTTTTGAAAAATTAAGCAAATAGAAATCTCTTGAAACGTTTAAGTAAAATAGGACAGCTTTTGACGGTTGACTCAAAACATTAAATGATTTAACGTTTTTATTTGCCACCTCAGATAAAAATGTGATATGCTTTTTTTTTTAATGAAAACTTGATATGGTTTCACGTTTTTAATGAAAATATGAGTTTCATTCCACATGAAACTCGCGATTTAAAGCTTTGTCTGCCAAATCGCTCGCCTAGACACTGCCATACGAAGCTCCAAATTTGTTCGAGATTCGTTGCCGCTCCCTTAAATCTTCCGCCCTCTTCCGATCAGCTTCAACCGTGGACATTTGTATCTTTGTTGTTCAATCTGAAGCGTCGTCAACCATTGAACCCATAGCTCTGGCAGAAGCCTCAACCGTCGCAAATCTACTTCTACTTGCCATCATGAATTACGTTCGATTTGTAGTTCAAAGATCTCCGTGCCAAACTCCGTTCAAAGCTTTAGCCATAGTCGCCTTTCTCTTATCGATTTTTCACCACTCTCACAAGCTCAAAATCTGTTATCTCCGATCGAGAACTTCTTAAATTAAGTCGTGGATATGAACCAACCCATTCATTTTTCATGAAATTTCGTCCATTTGCTTCTTTTGAAAAACATTATACAATATAACGTTTTTGTGGTTGACGAGTTAACCACAAGCGCCACATGAATGAGGTCAGTTGGTTGCCAGGTTTGGGTTGTTCAGCTGTTAAGCAGGGAATTGTTAAGCCGAGGTTGTTAAACAGAGAGTTGTTAACAATGTGCTTGGTTTGTACAAAACAGTGAGGTTGTTAAGTGTAAAATGTGTTGAAATTGTGAAAATAGATAGGTTTGTTAAGAAGGGGGTTAATAAACCCATCATATTGGGTTTCAAAATTGGGAGACAAACAATAGTTAGGGTTGTGTAACCCCCAACTAGCTACCCAAACCTGTCAACCAAACGGCCCCCAATTATCTTAGTTAATTAAAATGTTGCAAACCTGAGTAGTTTGTTTGTTTTTTTTTAAATGTTTAATTTTTTTTTTTAAATGGACAATACTTGCCTCCAAACTAATTTGGAGGAGTTCCACCATCCTCTAATTTTTATTGGTCAATTTTTATTAAATACTTGTCTATTTATTAAATATGTGGGTCCCACCAACTTTTATGATCCAATAGGAACAAAACATATATGAAAGTATGGAGGGAGCTCCTCCAAATTAATTTGGAGTCAAGTATTTTCCAAAAAAAAAAATCCATTAAAGGACTCTTAGCCCCCGTCTGGTTCGCTGTAATATAAGATTCTCTTATAAGGGGCATCTAATTCCATTATTTGTTTGGAGATTATTTAAAAATACCTCGATAATCTAAAATTATTGGAATTTATATTTTCCCATATATGAGGGTATTTGATTACCTTCGAGTTCAAGTGCTTTCTATGATTCACACGAGAAAATAATCTTACTTTTTACAATTTTAACCTATTTAATTAAGAAAAGTTTCCAAAAATAAATAAATAAAATTAGGAAAAGAACTTATACTCATGTTTCCACAACTCTGTCTTCTCCATTATCACATTTTCCACAACTTTTCCTTCTTCAGTATCGCATTTTCCACAACGTGATTATAGGTTCTTTTCCAAATAAAAAAATTGGTATAACATTGATTTTTTTATTTGATGACCGTTCGTTCTTTCTTTCCTTCATCTTTTTTGTTGGTTTCCCAATTCTCGATGCCTTTTTTGAAATTTAATATGAATAAATTTTAAATGTTTTTTTAAACTAATGAATAAATTGTAAATAAGCGTATTCTGGAGAAAAATCATAAATATATCATATTTCCCTATACTATAATTCCCATCAAACAAACACAATAATCTACAAATTATCAGTTATTATTAAGTTAAACAAACATAGGAATCTAAGATTCTCAATAATCCAATACTGTGACATCAGATTCTCAGATATTAGATTGCTGGAGATATCTTATATTACAATGATCCAAACAGGGGCTTAAGACAAAACGATTGACAACAACATAAAGTTCGCTTTTGGGGCACTTGCAAATCTAGCAATTTTTTAAAATAATATTTGTAAAAATAGTAGCCTTAAAAGATATTTATAAATATCGCGAAGTTTGGTTGGGTGAATATAAACATTAGAATTACATATTTTACACTTAAGTTTATTATTGATACACATTAATTACTGTTAATCACTAATTAATATAGTAAAATTTATTATATTTACGAATAGTTTTAAGTGATGATATATTTATAAAAAATGAATCAAAATTTATTACGGAGTGAAATTTGCATGGGCTTTTCTATCTACTTTTTGTAAAGAACAATTTATTTTTCTTTTCTTTTACATATTGCGATCACTCTTTTGGCTAAAGCTAGCACTATCCAATCCCATCACCTTTCCACATGGAAAAAGTAATCCCAGTTCCCATTTTCAATATAACAAAATGTCCCCTAAAGAATATTGAAGTTTTCATCAATGAAAAAACTGATCAACATTTCTTTCCCATGGAAAAAACCCTTCATCTTCTCTTTTTCTTCTTTTTCTTTGTTTTTCACATAGCTTCTGAATCCTCATATCATCCTGACGTTAACATCGCCGTCGACTGCGGTTTCTCCGGCACCAGAAACGCCCCCGATGGCCGTAAATGGACCGGTGACGTTAACTCCAAATTCTCTCCTTTAGACTCCAAAAACTCAACCGCATCCCCCTCTCCCGGTAACTCCGTTAACGACAAACTTTACGACACAGTTCGAATATCTCGGTCCCGATTCACCTACACTTTTCTGGTCACCCCCGGTCCCAAATTCATCAGACTCTTCTTCTTCCCCGTAACATACGGAAATTTTCAAAGGTTTGATTCCTTTTTCACTGTCCAAGTTACAGGATCATTCACTCTCCTTAAAAATTTCAGTGCTGCCTTCACTGCTGATTTCTTCGAAGAGCAATTCGTGTTTAGAGAATACTATATCTATGTCGGAAACGATCAGAAACTCGATATTATATTCACCCCGTCTCCGAATTCTTTCGCTTTCGTTAACGGTATCGAAGTTATCTCTATACCATCAAATCTATATTACTCTCCTGGATTGGGAAACAACACGGCAATGGAATCGTACCACCGGATAAACATCGGTGGCGACAAGATACAGCCCGGTGATGATTCGGGTATGTTTCGACAATGGACTGGTAATGAAGGGTACCTCGATCCGCTTTCAGGGTACAATATCAAAATCGACAATTATTCATTTCCGATAAAGTACACGATTTCGACACCTGATTATACAGCTGCTGATGCTGTTTATCAATCCGCCATTAGTATGGGAAAGAATCAGGCATACAATGGTATACGCAATTTGACATGGAATTTACCGGTTGATGGCGGATTTAATTATCTGGTGAGGCTCCATTTTTGTCAGATTCCAGCGATTCCATTCCTTATTGAACAAAACGAGAGGAGTTTTACGGTGACGATTAACAAGAAGAGAATGGCGACGGTCGATTTAGTTTCTTTTGGTTCTCCGGTGATCAAGGATTTCATTGTTGCTCCTGATAATAAAACTTCTGATATCTCAATTGATTTAGAACCTTTACCAAGTGTCACTTATGATGCTATTTTGAATGGAATTGAAGTTTTCAAATTGAGTAATGATAGCAATCTCTCCGTCCCTAACCCGCCCGGGCCAACGCCACCGCCACCGCCACCTCCATCCGGTGAATCACGTTCCGCTAAAAAGTCGAATGAAACAGTGATCATCGCCGCCGTTTGCAGTAGTGTCGGTTTTGCTTTGTTGTTTTCTCTTGTTGGATTTATAGTGTTGTGGAAATTAAGCAAGAGAAAGACTAAAAAGAAGAAGAAGACGAAGAAAACGACCGGTGGTGGTCCTTTACTTCCAGAACAGCGTTGCAGGAGTTTCACATTCGAAGAAATCTTAGAAGCGACGGAGTACTTCAACAAGGACAGAGAAATCGGTGTCGGGCGTTTCGGTGCCGTCTACAAAGGAATATTCGACGAGGGCGACAACATCGAAATCGTGGCTATAAAACGTTTGAATGCTGATTCACCACAAGGAGAAAAAGAATTGATAGCGGAGATAGAGATGTTATCAGATCTCCGACACTACAATTTAGTAAGACTCATAGGATACTGCATTGAAGGTAAAGAAAGATGTCTCATTTACGAGCTTATGGAAAACGGAACATTCCAAGACCATCTTTATGACACAACAAATCCACCTCTCCCGTGGAAGAAACGACTCCAAATTTCGTACGAGGCGGCGCGGGGACTAAACTACCTCCACGTGGGGTTAGATGGAACAATCATCCACCGTGATGTAAAGACAACAAACATACTATTAGACAATGATTTCAGAGCAAAAGTGTCAGATTTCAGAATTTCGAAAATGGGACCGAGTGATACAGCAATGAGCACAATGGTGAGGGGAACATTTGCTTATTTAGATCCTGAATACTACCGTCGTTCGCAAGTCACGGAAAAATCCGACGTCTACTCATTCGGTGTCGTTTTATTCGAAGTAATATGTGGAAGAAAACCGTTGGATCGAAGCCTTGGAGCAGAGCAATTCAAGCTGATATTATGGGCTAAAAAATGTATAGAAAAAGGGAATGTATATGAAATAATTGACAAGAATTTGAGAGGGAAGATTAGTCCTGATTGTTTGAAACAGTATTTGGAACTCGCTACGAGTTGTATAAGCGATCAAATGAAGGATCGGCCGACGATGGCGGTGGTGGAGGAGAAATTAAGGTTTATAATACAGACACAAGGGGAAGCTGATGCTAAAGAAATGGAGAAACATCCAAATGGTGAGTTTAGTTATGAGGAAGAAGATATGTCATTGATGCCAATCAATGGTAGCTTCGATGCGTAGTGATTCGTATAAAAGTCACATGGGAAATGTTATGAGATGCTCCGATTATACAGCGTCGTCGACGATGATGAGTGAAGATCCTTTTCCTAGCAAAAATGGTTGGTCTGATTCCATCAAGTAGAAGGTATCCATTCATAATATGTTATCAAGATCAATTTATGCATCTCTCTTTAGCTTTTTTTTTTTTGGTAGTGGTAATTGTTTAGAAATTAATATATTGTTTGGTAGAAGCTTGATTTTGTGTGTATGAGATTTAACTAGAAATGACAGTTGTAAAAAACGTTATAATATTCGAACAATAGTTCGGTCGTCAAGAAAGCTTACAAATGTGGGTGTCAAAAAAAGACAATTATAAATATAGCATGACTACAAAATATTTGTAAATATAGCAGATTTTTTCTCGTATAAATCAGTAATTAACATTGATCAATACTAATTTTCTAAAGTGGTTAACGTTTACCACTTTGAATCACTAATTCACACGGAAAAAATCTAAAACAAAAGGAAAGTAGAGTTACAAATTTTTACTCATGTGACATATTTTTATTGGACTAGTATATTAACACGTGTCTTGCACGTGATATGTTTTCATAATATCTTATTTTACATTAAAATAGTCTTTTAATTTTTTTAATATATATGTTAAATATTTTACTTATGAAAAGAAGTCTGATATAAAATTCGTTAATTTGAACACGTTTATTTTATAATGAAATGATATTTTCAAAATCAAATTTGATAAAAAAAAATATTTTTAAAAACTTTTTACAAAGTAAAGTTTTGTATGAACTCAAATAGATATTGATACATTATTTTAAAAAGAAAAAATAGATGTTGACATTATATATTGATTATATTGTAATTCCTTTTTAAATAAATGCTCATACATTAAATTATAATTACAAACAAACATCTTGAATCCCCACAACATACCTTAGAAATAATCAAATAATATGTTGTAAATTACATTTTAGAAAGAAACATCATAATATGGAATTAATAATTAAAACATCTAAATTAAATTGGGAAAGTATTTAAACATTTGTAAACAGTAATAACTTAAATAATAATATTAGTTGATAAAAAAGGGAAGATGGTATACAATATATTAAATATATTTTCAAAATAATATTCATTTCATTATTTTTAAATTAATATTTAGTATATAATTTTGAAGACATAGTTTAAAATATAATTGTCAACTTCGATAGACCAGTAAACTATTTTAAACTCATTGTATTAAATAAGAGAATGTAATATAAGAATATAATAATTATTTGTTAGTGGTAATTAATTATTGTGTTGCATATTTTATAAATTTTATAATTAAAAAGGAGTATAATGGTTCTAAAATGTTTCTAAAACATCCTCACTTTTATATATTAGAGATGTATGTATTTTTGGCTGCTTAGCCAAATTTATTAAAAATATAAATATATTCACCATTTTGGTTGTAACAAACCTTGAATGTTCTTCCGAAAAGAACGAAATTTACTTTGTTTTTTTTTTTCCGAGCTTTTCTAAAAAAAATAAAACTATAGTATAAATATAAACTAGAAACATAGGGGAGGAAACAATAAAGGTTAAATTTTTAGTAGTAAATTAATATTTTTCATATTGTCTTAAATAGCATAAATATGTATACTAATTACTAAAATGTCATGACTTTTTAAAAATTATTCAAACAACATAATTATAGTTTAATAAATAATTGAACTATAGTTCAATAATTTATTGAATTATACTTTACTATTTTTCATGGGTATTTTCAATAAATTTGTTTGTTTTTTACATTTTTAAGTTCAAGTTCAATAATTTATGGAACTATTTGATTATTTTTAATATTGTTTTCAATGAATTTATTGGTTTTTTTTACTTTTCAATAAATTATTGAACTATAGTTCAATAAATAACTGAACTATAATTATTAATTAGGCTATTTGAGTAATTTTTAAAAAGTTATAACATTTCAGTAATTAGTACGAAAAAAATATGTTTTTGCAGTAATTGCCCATTTCTTAAATACTAGATAATTTTTTTACAAATAATAAATGAAATTTGATATCACTACAAGTGTAAACGCTGTTTGAAAAAAAAAAGAAATTTGCATGCAAAACTTTTGACACGTGGCAAAAAAAAAATGAAAACCAAAACTGGGTTTTGGTCTCAGCCCGTGGGAATGAAAACGAAACAGAGAGAGAAAGGGAAAACAAGGAGAAAAGAAAAGAAAAGAAAAAAAGGAAATTTCCGGAAATTGGCTTGGAATTGTGGAGTTTTGAGTTCAATTTGAGGTGTAATTGCTTGTTGGTAAGTGATTTCTTCAACCCAATTCTTCATTTGGTGGAATTTGACGGAGTTTTGATAAGTTTCAACGTTGATGTTATTCGGTTTGAGAAGTATATTGGAAGTGTAGTATTGAAGGAAAAGTGAAACCCTAGCCATTGGGATATTAATCGTTATGTTATGTGTTTTCATTATGTTTTTAGAATATATAAAAGTTTTAATAAATTATTAATAGGTGTTTTTGTTAAATATATATTTCAGGTGATACGGAGATTGGAACTGCTTATAACCCGGGATTGTAAACAGGATAATATTTGTGAGTGGTTAAAACGTTATTTTCGAATTATCCCTAAACTATTTGTTTATAAATCTCAAGTTAGCTTATATATTATGAATAGCTTATTATACACATGTTTTTATGAATTACCAATTACGTTTATGTGTTTTACGAGTACCTATGAAATATTCTTATAGAACTTGACCATATGTATTTATGTATAGAGTATTGATTTTTATGGTTTTAAGATAGTTTGAAAGTGATATAATGATATTCGTATACTATTTTTAAACGGCTAAATTGTTGTACCCACTAGCTCAGCTTTTAGCACGTCTTTGGGACCCACTTTAGCATACACATAGGCTTTGGGCCGTATGTTAGGGTGCTTAGCCCTTTGGGGGCAGCTCTGCGCGCGTATGACCAGTTTTAGTATATCTAGTTGCTCTGCTGCATATCTTGATTTATCTTGTATGTAGTATGACCAGTTGTGGGTATACGTTTAGTGTCGGTTTTGCTATTATATGATTATGATATGATATTATTTTGAGAACCTATTAGCAATGAGTTTTTATTATGTATGAAAAGTGTTTTGCTCAGAAATGTAATTGTTTATCAAAATTCGTGTTTTCTACGATATTTAACTCAAAAGTATATGTTAGTTATAAAAGATCCCACTCACTGAGTTTTTGCTCATAGTTTTCCATGTTTTGTTTTCCCCCCTCCAGGTAGCTCCTGAGTTCAGAGAACAAGCCTTACGAGAGACGTTTGCACCACCAGTTTTAGTATCATCTTCAGCTAGCTTATGTATGACATTTGCGTGTGTTTGTACATGTTTGTCTATATTGTCAGTGTTAGCCCGAGTAGGTGGTTTTGATGATTTCGAGGCTAGTTGAGGAAGTGGAGATGTATCTGAATGTATAAAACAAGAACTAGTGTGTGTGTAACTGTTTGAGTCATTTGCTGAGGGCAGAGCCCGTTATATTATATATCCAGGTTTATGTTAAATGTATTCACAGGTTGGTTTACTCGAAAAATAGATGAAACTCTGCCAAAATTTCCTTAAATTAGTAGAGTTTAGATTTATGATTAATTAGTTATTTAAGTTCAGCTTGATGGTATGCGTTGGCATTAGCTTTCGCTTGCCATCGACACATGTCGTCTCGAGTGTTTAGGGGGTTATCGGGACGGGGTCGTGTCAACAAGAATAAAGGACACTACCGGCGTCACCATTGCCGGCGCACACAAAATGCGCCGACAATGTAATAGGCAACACTACGATCACTGGCGCACATTATGTGCGCCGAAAATGTAGACCAATATCTGCTCAGGCTTAAACTGCGCCGGTATTAGAGCCCAACGAGGCCCAGAGCCGGTGCTGGGCTTTCCGTGTGCCGGCAATGGAAAGCCCATTGTCGGCACATACGTGTGCCAGCGATGCGACTTAAAAAAAATTTTTCCCCTTATTTCCCTTCCCCCTGTGTCCCTTCTTCCCCAAACAGAGAAAACACTCCTCCCATTGCAGCAGACTACCGAAAAATGCAACCTTCATCTTGACCGTTTTCCTCCGTTTAAAAAGCGAAATTTGCATAATCCAACGTTTTAGGTACGTTTCTATATCCTATTTTACTAAAATAGTTTTTATTTTTGTAAGTGACCTAATTCTCGTGTAATTAATAATGAAATTCGTTTTTCAATTTTTACTTCACTATAAGAAAAATGACTTTAGGAGACGGTAGAAATTTTAATGGGTGACGGTTGGGAAAAAAAGGAGAAATATTGCACAAATCCGTCACCCTTTTTTAAAAACATTCGCTTCATTTTTTTTTCACGTCTCAATTTTTTTTTCACGTCATTTTGTCCTTTTTCACTCCCAATCCCACTCTCACTCTCACTCACCTTCTCGCTCGAAAGACCAGACGAAAAAAACCCTAGATCTAAAAGCCATCTCCCTCCGGCTCTCGCTCTCATTCTCATTTTGATCTCGCTCTCAATTCTCTATTGCTCTCGAAACTCCCTCGCTAACTCTCAAATCGTTCTCGTTATCGTTCTCGCTCTCGCTCTCGCTCGCTCCTATAATCTTTTATTCAGGTGAAAAAACGTTCATTGTTTGTAATTTTTTAATTGATTGTGCTTCTCTTTCTCTACCAACTGTGAGTTAACAAAGTATCATTGTGATTATTATGAACGATACAGAGGACACAACGATTCGGTTAGGGATGCAATTCGATCTCGATCCTCCCGACGAGAATTTTGAAATCATTAGGTCAAATGTTTTTGTTGCTTGATTCTGAATTACAGCGACTGCGACAGTATTAATTTTTCAAGTTCTTCTTTGACCCTAAATAGTTATTTTTAGGGTTCATTGATTTCTTTGTTGATTGATTTTCTATATTATAGCTCTCATACTATTATTTATTTGCCATATATTAGTGATGATGATGAAGAAATTCTATAAGAGGACAATCTAGAGTTTGATTTTGGGTTTGGAAACGTTATTGTTGTTGACAATCTTCCTATTGTTCCTCAAGAGAAGTTTGAGAGACTTGAAGGTGTTGTTCGTAGAGTTTTTAGTCAGGTTGGAGTAATTAAGGATAATGGCTTGTTGATTCCTATTGATCCTAACACACTGAAAACTTTAGATTACTGCTTTATTGAGTACAATTCCCCTCAGGTACTCTCTCTCTCTCTCTCTCTCTCTCTCTCTCTCTCTCTCTCTCTCTCTCTCTCTCTCTCTCTCTCTCTCTCTCTCTCTCTCTCTTAATGTTTAATAGTATTAATTTTGTTGAGAAAAACACAATTTTCTCATCTTTGTTACTTGGGTTTTTTTCCTGGAATTTGAGGTCTCATGGAATATAAATTGTACTTGTATTATTTTGCTTAGTTATAGTTGGATGAATAAGTTTCTGTTTCATATAAAAAAAAACTTTATCTAAGAAAATAGCAATTGATAGATGTTGGATTTTTTAATACTTTTATATAATCATTTTTTAGTATTGCCTTTGCTTTCCTAATAGGTTAGGTTCATAAGTGTCCGGTTCATAACTAGTGTATCACATATTGATGGTTTTATTTTATTGTATTTTTAGTAAATATCTCTCCCTTTATTATTGGAATAAATGTTTCATATAATGTTGGTTAAGGAATTGGATCACAAACCCGTTTGATTTCTGTTGAGGCTTTATTATGTGGATGTAATAGTCTTGATTCTCTTATTGATGCTAATCTTCCTGAATCTATTCGACTTCAATTAATGAAACTATCTAAGTTTGATTAAGGGTTGACATAGAATCAAATGACTGAGCATACTCATGGAATTT
This sequence comes from Gynostemma pentaphyllum, assembly GCA_028015215.1. Taxonomy (NCBI): domain Eukaryota; kingdom Viridiplantae; phylum Streptophyta; class Magnoliopsida; order Cucurbitales; family Cucurbitaceae; genus Gynostemma; species Gynostemma pentaphyllum. Next base: position 42,570,525 of record CM051345.1, on the reverse strand, counting down.
GTAAAGAAGGCATTAATGAATTAAAAAAATCAGAAGAATAGTAAAACAAATTTGCATTTCAATACTTGTGTGTCAAATTCTTCTTCTTTCCATTTCAATACTTATGGTTCATCAATTTTGGTATTCTAAGATTCAAATTTTAGGTAAGTAAATCACTTTTTTTTCCTATCAATTACACTGTTTCATTTATCTAGAGAATTATTCTTTGTAAGATTGGACTAATGTTTTATTTATTTTGTTGTTTCTCCAAGGTTGGTGGCCCTTTCGAACTAGTTTTGACTTGAAAACATGAAAGCACCCGATAATACTTTGAAGGAGCATTGACTGATATTCCAGCCCAAATGATAGTATCAATTGCACCCTTGATCAGTTTATTAGATCACTTTTTTTTTCGTATCAATTACACTCTGTTTCTCACTTACTCACTCACAATTCCTAGCCCACACCACAAATCCATACCGATACTTTATTTTTAGTTCGTATGGATTTCATTCTAATTAAAAATTATATCTGTTATTGTGCCACTTCGGGCTGTTTGATTTTTTTCAATCAAAGTAGTTGCTCCTCTTGGTTGATGACCATTTCTTACTAAAGAAAATTCCACAATTGCAGGTCTTTCAAAAGGTATAAGTTTCTATGTCAAGTCTTTTATTATCTTTATTTGTAGCTTTTGGAAAATGTATATGCATCAACTTTTCTTTTTGAATTAATGCATTTCCAATACATGCTGTCAAGAAGTAGTTTGCTTAGCATGGAATCTCATCATATTAATTACTGAGTGGGCTAATGCTATTCATTCTTTGTATTTGTGATCATTGTCTATTTTAAATTACTCTTACACAGAATTTTCTTAAATTTGTTTTTAGAAAATGATTAAGAACTAAGAGCATAAATATGCAAAGTATAGTTACATAAAAGAGTCAAGAATTGATCAACTGATTAATATGCAAACTATAGTTATTATTTCTTCTTCCTCTTTACTGTCATTGAATTGGAGCCTTTTTTTTCAAAGTTTTCATCAATTTTTTTTAATGATTCAGTTAGAGCTGTAGTGTTTGGATTTCACAAGCAAGACTTTTTTTTTTTTCAAACCTAAGGTTTTTTTTTATTCAAACCTAAGGTATTAAATGATATACCTGATATTTCTTCAAATTTTAAGTTAATGTTTGCAATTGAAATGGTGGAGTCTGATTTTCTACTGTGTTTGTTTTTGCAGCCTGAAAATCTTCTTTTGGACTCATATGATGTTCTTAAAGTGACTGATTTTGGATTGAGTGCATTTTCGCATCAAGTCTGGGTTAGACTACTTGTATTTTGCCTGTAATTTTTTTTTGTCCAAGTGTTTTTTTAAAGTTTATTTGTTCTTCAAATGTTTATATTCCATTCAACTGTAGTTCCTTATCTTGTTGGTAAAAATTAAATCATGGGTTGCTGAAATAATAAATTATTGAATTTTCATTCGTTGAATTTTTCTTTAATGAAAATCCTTAACATATTGAGATTTCTGCTTTCTTTTGGTATCAAGTTCCTTATTTCAGATATTATCATTCTGCTTTCATGTAATGTTGATGAAGTCATCACTTACATGATTATATCTTCTAGAGATGAATCGTGGGTTGCTCGTTACATCTTTAAGGTAACTTAAAATGTCTCTAATTAACTTTAAATTCTGATTTTTCTATGTATTTGGTTGGTAGTTTTTACAACCTCCTATTTGTATAAAACATAGGATAATATAAATTGCAGGGTAGTTCTCTTTTTTTTTTTTTTTTTTAGATTTATGCACTTCTTGAATTACTATCATATCACTTTTCTAGCTTATTTTTCCCCTAGGAAAAAATTACTCATTTTGTTTTGCATAATTAACGCTTCCGACCTCTGTGGGATAATTCTTCTCAAAGAAAGATGGTTGAAGAATGGTTGGAGATGATTGGTCTGTGCTTGATAAATTATTTATTTTAGAACATCTTTATTTTAATCAACATAGTGATTGCTCAAATTTATTTCGTAAGAAAGATGTCTTATCATGTGAAGAGTGTCTTATAGTTTCATTTATAAATATCTAATTCTTTTGTTTTTATAAATATTAATAACATCTACACATTTTTATTTATTTGGCAGCTAATAATGGTTTTTTTGTGGGTGTAGTGGCGGGTGAAGCAATTGTTGCACAAGATTTAGAAGATGGTCACAGATGTTTCAGATGATGATTTTTTTACCACAAGCATATATCTCTCTTCAGGATAAGTTCAGCCAGGTGGGTGTCTTAGTGTAGTGTTGTTTTTTTTTTTTACTGTGTTGGAATATAAATTGCTTTTTTTTATAGTGCTATAGAGATGAATTATTTTATTTACATAATAAAGTGATGCACTGACTATAACATCTTCATCTCTGCAAGTTCTGCTAAATATTGGTTTTTTGATATCTTGATCGCTTAGTCTAATTATTCTTCTTGAACCCCTATCTGATAAGAATTATACTATGTCATGACTTTTTAACATTCATCTGGGCCACTAGGGAGTCTTTTGCCTTTTTTATTTCAATCGGTTTTCCTGCCTTTCTTTCTGTGTAATCACTACAACAAAAAAGGCTTTTTATAGCGTCTAAAAAACGCTATAAAATGCCTATTATAGCGTTTTACAAAACGCCGTGGTTGCCCCCGTAATTAAAAGTATGAGATTTTTTATAGCGTTAATCTTATGCTATTGTATACGCTATAATAATATCAATTTGATTGCATGTATAAATTGCTATGAAAACATACCATAGCGTTTTGCAATCCGCTATAAAAACATATAACAATAGCGTCAGATTAACGCTATGAGTTATATTTCATAGCTTTTTGAACACGTCATGGTTGCCCACGTAATTAAAAGTCTTAGTCATTTGATAGCGTTGGATACATGTTATCACATACGCTATAAACGTATCTATATGTATTGCATACTTTGATTGTTATGACAATATAACATAGCTTTCTACTAACGCTATGATAACGTTTACGATAGCTATTTTAAAACGCTATTGTATATTTTCTTATATTTGATAACCATTTATATTTTATAGCGTTTTCAATAAGTTATCTAGTTTGCTATAAAAAAACCTGTAATCAAGAATATTTATAAAAGAAGATATAAAACTAAGCTTTTTGAACTAGTACACACAAGAATTACTTATTGATTCCCAACTTTTATAACTTAACGGAAATTCCATAAGTTAAAGTCATACATAATAAAAATCCATCCATCCAGTACATGTCTATAAGAAGTATTACATAATACAAGATCCATCCATCCTGTACATAAGTCTAAAAGATCCATCCATCCTGTACATAAGTCTAAAAGATCCATCTAGTACATAATAAAATATCCATCCATCCAGTACATATAAGGCTATAGGGTAAACAAAACCCCGACAAAAAAGGCTATAGCAAGCAAGATCATCAAGACTCCGCTCTATCAACCTACAAAAAATACAATCACAAGTCATGTTAAATACACTATTATATTATTTTACACACAAATCATCCAAAGTCTAAATTAGCTAGTTATTGATATTCTCATACCGATTTAGATGAACCCAGTCTTTTTCAAACATTCTTGAATAATTGTTCGCTTACTTTCGTCTATTTACATGAAAAAAAAAACTTGGTTACAATGAGGCCATAAAATGTAAGTAAATTAAAGTCATGGCTACCATAACTGCAGGATAGCCATGACACACAATATATAATAACTACATAATTGCTTTTTTAAGTCATCACAATCAATTCTTCAATTGTAAACTTTTAAATTAATAGAAAATAATTAAAATCTTATACTTTTTTTTATCACAACATAGAAAGCTAGAATGGTCTTAGAATGCTATTAAAGTCATGGCTACCATAACTGCGGGATAGCCATGACACACAACATATAATATATAGAATATTATTCTGGGAGAGATCACGAGAAAGATGGATAGGAACTGTGAAGATATTTTGGAGAGGAGATTATAAATTCTTTTACATATCTACCAACATCAGTATAACAAAAAAATGGGCTACCCTGCAATGGTTCAACTACTCTCAAACACACTATACTACAAACGATTCTTTCCTTATTATGATTTTAATGTCTTAAGTACATACCTTGTGGAAGATTTATCACCTGAGAGTAATAAAGTATTTCCCTACAAGAAAACAAACAAATACTTCCAAAAGTTAGCAAAATGTAATTACACACTATGAACAGAGAAGCAATAAGTGGGACAATATAGCAAAATATTTTATTTAATTTATTTTTATGATGCGCTTGACAAAAGATAATTGTTAATACATAATCGTAGCTGATCTAAAGTAAGACATGTATAACATAAAAGTATGGACCAGACCCTTGTTAGACCACCTATAATTAAGAAAATTTGAAAACAAAGTGGAAGCTCAGCTTTTTTATGCTTATAAATTTGAAAGTTGAGGTTCAAGCAAGGCATAGAAAGAACCTATATGAGTAAAGGTCCATAAGATGAGGCTTCAATAGAATATCACTAATAATGAAATGCCAATAAAGCACACTAATCAACAGCTGACAAGTACAAGCGCTAAAAAGAAAATTTGGTCTATTGGTATGATTCTCGCTTTGGGTGCACGAGGTCCCGAGTTTAATTCTCGAAATGCCCCACTAGAGTTTTCAGAAATTTTTTGTTACATATTTTACAAAACAAAAAAGTAAGAATAGTCATGGGTAGGACAAAAATGAATACTAAATAAAAAAAACCGTAATTTAACTTTATTGATCAAAAGTCGTAGAAACTTTTTATCAACAAGCAAAGGTTAAAGCATCCTAACCCATATATTAATACAGAGCAAGCTAATAATTTGTTAAAGTAGTTATGTAGAAGATGAATGCAACATTAAAGCTCTAGCAAATTTTTAACATCAATTAATTACATATTCAAAACTTGAAAAACCTTACTTGAAACATACACACTACAATTAATTTATAGTCACCGAAAAGCATCACGTCTTTGATCTTATACACACAAAAACATCCTTATAGAAATGATACATACTACAAGGAATGAAAAAAAAAAACAACAAATCAATAATATGAACACACCACAACCAATTAAATAATTTAATTGAACTAAATTGCAATAAGAGGAATGTATTGAAATGTAATAAGAATTATCTATGTGTTGAAAAGTAATGTGAACTGTGATAAGTCTGATAGATGCTCATTAAAAACTAGACTTGGTTTCTTAAGAAGTATTACTTAAGAGTAATATTCATTTCAGTTTACGTATTCATGTGGTTGTCATGAGATATAATCCACTAAAATTATGGATAATTATGTATGACAAAACTTTAATTTAGAAAAAAACAAGCTTTAGATATTCAATAGATGAATTAATATTATAGACCAAATTCAAGATTTATCTCAAACAACCATATCTTTACCCTTCTATATGAGATAAATTTTATTAGAACATATTCAAGAGTTAACAAATGCAAGTACAAGCAAGCATCCGTCACTTATCTGCTAAAAAATGTATCAGTGAATAGGGGCAATGGCTTAAAGGACATTTCGTAGAAAAATTCAAGGAAAGGATGTTCTATCATTATAAAAAAAAAGATTTAAAAAAATTGAACTTCTTCCTGTAAACAAAATAGCAATAATTAAGCATGCATATGTTGTATGTAATCTACCTGTAGTCTAACTTCAACTTTTTATTTTCATATATTTTCAACAAAAACATCAATAAACTATGAATTTTTAATAAAATTTTAAATATTAATATATTTTCTTAAGAATATTAGATACATAACAAAACGTAATACACACATAAAAAAACTAAAAAGATCAGATAACTCACTTTAAACAAATTCAGACATTTGATAAACTTAATTTTTTTTCTCCTAGACAGACCTTCCATACTAGCATTTTTATACCAAAGAATCCAATAATGGAAGAACAACATAAATAAAACAACAATGAATTATTCAAAAACTCCATTGACACATTATATATGACTAAAGATTAATTTTCACTAGTTTATGACTATTATCATTATTCATCTTCTTTTTGGGTAAAAAAAATTTTCACTCACTACATTAGAAGCAATGAACTGCTATTTTTTGCTCTTAATGTCTAAGAAACACATAAGAACCCATAAAACACATAATCAAAAGGTAAAAAAAGGCTAATAGTTTTATGAAACAATTTGACAATGATGAAATAGTTGTATAAAACACTTTGAAATCTAAAAGCCATATACCTTAAATCATGTAGAAGTCCCAATGACCATCAATCTTTATTCACGAACACAGGAAATCCATGTTTTCTAGAAAAAATTTACAACCCAATGATCCAAAAAAATTAGAGCCCAAGCTTTTAGGGATAAGGCTAAAGATTTTGGGGAAGAAGAAATTATGATCTCCATTCAAATTCAGTTATATCAATAAGAAAACATATCTTAAGCAACTACTTAAGCACCAAAATAGCACTATACAAGTTTTTAAGCCCCAAAACAACACTAAATATCAATTTAAGCCACCAAACATTAATACATAACAATAAACCACTTGTAGTCTAAAACAAAGTGTAAAAATGACCAAAAACAGCAGCAACTCTTTCAAAATGATCAAAAAACAGCTTCTTATTGAAAAAAAAAACCCAGCAAAACTACTACTTTATATATAAAATAATATGCAATATCAAAAAACTACATATAAACAGCTTTTTAAGCCCCACAACAGCAGTATAAACAATTTTCTTAGCCCAAAACAGCAGTAAAACGGCTATTTAAGCCCCAAAATAGCAATAAAACAACTATTTATGCCCCAAAACAGCAGTAATACAGCTTTCAAAGCCCCAAACAACAATAAAACAGCTTTTTAAGACCGAAAACGATAGTAAATCAGCTATTTAAGCTCCAAAACAGCAGTAAAAATTCAATTTTAAGCCCCTAAAACAGTGTAATATGACCAAATACAGCAGCAACACTTAAAAATAGCAAAAGATGACTAAAAACAGCTTCTTAATGGCTATTTCTATGCCTCCCCTTATAAATATGGAGAAAAATTAAAATTAGGTGAGATAACCACACCCAAGAATAGAAACAAGATAAAACAATGAAATAATAATCTTGGATGTTCATGAAATGTTTATGGAACAATGTTATAATCAAAGTCACAACATCTAAGAAGGGAAAAGCAATAAAATAACAAAGAAACCGAAAGCAAAGTCATGTTCTGATCTAATGATTAACATCATGAACATGTCATTCAACAGGAATGTTTATATGTTTTACTACCAAATCCAAAATTTTATATTGCAAAAGGTATAAAAATCAGAATATTACCTCATATGTTGCTAGGATACATAAACACTCTTTACTTTATCACCGTACGAAAATCATGCAAAAAAACTTAATGAAAAAAAAAATCAGAAAACACCACCATTGCAAAAACATTATGAGAATGAAATAAGAAGAAGTCAAATCAATTGTAGATTGAAACAAAACCAGAAAAGAAACGGTCAAAATATTCCTAATTACAAATTAAAATTAAAAAAAACAGAGAGAATGAAATCAAGTTGAAATTCTTTAGACTTCATGAATTTGCAAGGGTTAGGACCAAGAGAAATTCTCAAGCACCCTCTAAAAAGGGATTTAGACTCTTTCTTGCAGATTTTTTCCCTTTTCTGCTATTACTTTCAATATAAAGTTTCTGATATGCTATAAACAATTTGATTTTATTCACAAATTGAGTTAGCTCAAGATATAAAACTGAAAAAATACTAAAGACTACACATGGATTTTATTCATGTCAACATTCTTTATAAGAAAACTAGAAATTAATCTAAACAACCATTTCAGTGCGAGTATTTAGAACATGGAGTAGAAGAAATATGAACAAGGAATAAAAAGCATGATTCCTTTTCCAGTTACAGGCATTTAGAACATGGAGCAGAAGAAATATGAATAGAAAATTTCTAAAAAAAACACAGAATTAGAAGGAAAAAAATGGCTTATGCTTTGGTGGTATTTGAAATGTTTAGGGAGAGGGGGCATATACGTGTGTTGGTGGAGTGAAAACGCAAATAAACAGACCAAGAAAACAAACTTAAAGGATTCAATAGTTGTACAACACACTTTAATTCTAAAAATTTTATACCTTAATCATGACCTTCAATAGCGAGCATGGGAAATCCTTGTTCTTCTTGATAAAAAAAACCCTGAAAACAATATTTTTTCAGCAAAGAGCCGAAAATTCGAGTAGAATAATTAGAGAGAAAAAATAGGGCAACGAAGAGTTAGACACAGAGAAAAAATAGGATATAAAATTTTGGTATATATGAACTAGCATCAAAATTTTGGTATTAGAGAGAAAAAATGCTTTTTTTTCTCTGTGTCTAACTCTTATATACCAAAATTTTGGTATTAGAGAGAAAAAATGCTTTTTTTTTGTAGGAAACAGAAACTTCATTAAGAAAAGCTTATTTAAAAATACTTATTTAAAAAATATGAACTAGCATCAAGGCCATGCCTTCAAAACAAACAGCAAACTATAGCTAAATAATCTTTTTTTTTTAAAATACAATTAAAAAAACAAAAAAGGATATTCATAACTATAGCCAGTCACACAGATCAGATTCCAACTATTGTTTGCAAAAACGCAATATTATCTAAGGCCACAAGCTACAAAGATCAATGTTCATGATAAGAGAAAGTGGGGATGGGGATAATACAGTTATATAGGATACCTAAGGTTGAAGTTGAATGTACATTTAAACATCTGAAGTGATGTTAAGACCTTTCCCATTTTAAAATCACAAGGGCGCAGGCTGTTTGATGTGATATTTGAAGTCAAAAAACAATTTCGACATGTCCACCTGCAGAACTTGTTAATCAAACATCAATGGTTTATCCACATTATGGCTATTAAGCAAGTGGGAAAATGATATAAAGATGAATTTTCATTAATCAAAGGAAAAATAACAAGAAAATACAAGAAGAGAAATCAATACATGTAGATTATGAGATATCAACCTTATTGGACTAAAACAGATATGGATGAGGAGTCTTTTATCCCAGTCAATGACTGAAAGTGGTGCTGCATCTGAAACAGTCTTTACAGTCTGCAAGAAACACTGTATTAAAACAGCATTTGATGGTTTCACACTTCACAGCATGCTTCAAATTCTTTATCAATTACAACCACGGATTCAGATTGTAGTTAGATCGTGATTGTAACTAAACTAACCAATACTAAACTCGATGAATTTAAAAAAAAAAATTATTAAAAAGTGATTTATAGACACAACTGACAATCTAGAATCTGAGATTATCCTATGATGCTAAAGGTTGTATGTCACGTGGTTGTCTTGTGGGATTATTTGAGGTGAGCATTGTTCAGACACTCACTGATATCAAAATAAAAATTAGAGAACAATGTGTGGCACCCTAACCATCCCGAAAACTATAGGAACTCCAACAATTAAAAGATACATTAGCAAAAGGGCAACGTATCAGTACCTGGCAAAGCATTATGGTCGAATTCTTAACCGCGGTATCGCTAGCCCACAAATAAATGCCAATCACCTTCACACCACCCGGAAGCATTCTATGAACCTGAAAGGAAATAAGAATCGCTGTCTTACACAAATTTCGATCCTGATAACACAATTCATCAATCATCACACGAAGAGTACCAAATGTGAACATAATTGTAAAACCGATATGAAAATTGAATCGAAATTAACCTGACGAGCATGTTCAGCAACCCAATCCATGTCAATAACCAAAGATGAGGAATCCACAGCCGAAGATTTCCCTTTAGATCCTTTCTTCTTGTCATCTTTGATGGAACAAGCTGAATCTCCAGTATCGTTAGGAGGAGTGGGAACCAAATCGAAAACGAAACCTCTATCTAATGAAGAGCTAAGTCTTCCGATCACGAGGCCGATCTGTAGATCAAGAAAATCATAAATCAACGATAATTGAGAAAACCCTAAAAAAAAGATTATGAAGAGGGAAAAAAAAGAGATAGAGAAAAACCTCCGATGAGAGAGAGGAATTAGAGAGGCGATCCTCGGAGAGTTTGAGGCGAGATTCTTCTCCTATTACAGTTTTCACCATGATAGGGTTTGGATTCAGCCTCGTCACAAAAATGGAGATATTTTCTTCTTCTTCTTCTTCTTCTGTGAGCAAGACGTTATTTGAGATGGTGAGGAGGATTCATGAGTGATACGTTGGGGAAGAAGCCAACAAAAAAAATTAAGAGATTAACTACAAAAATAACTAAAAATTAACAACAAAAATGGTAAAATATGAACAAAAAATCGAGACCTACGAGCAAGACGTTATTTGAGATGTTGATTAAGCATCAATGGAGGCTTCGAAGCATTAGAAAGGGCTGAACGAGGAAGCAATAGAGAGATATGAATCGAGGGAGAGAGGCGTGTGCTGTTATTTAGGGCTATTCTATTCGAGAGAGAGAGAGAGAGCTGTGCATTTTTCATTCGAGAGATCGAGAGAGAGAGAGCGCTGTGTAAATAAAATTGAGAAAATGATGAAAAGAAAATGAGGGGTCAGAGAAGTCATAGCATTTTTATGCGAAATTTAGAAAATGAGCCGCCCGCGCCAATTTTTTTATTTTCAAATTAATAGCGCGTGATTAAAAATGTTATAATTAAATGCTATGGAAGACCATATTTGTTGTAGTGAATGGGTCGGGATTTTTTTTTTTTTGCTTTTTTATGTAAATCGGTTTTCATTTGTTAGGGAAGATTTTGAATTCTATTTTGATTAACTCTGTTATTACCATTTGAATATTATTGAATGTTGTTAACTTGTTATTTTATAAGGGTGCTCTATATACGTTTTGTTTACAGACTGATATAGATAGCACCAATGTCAAATCATAGCTTTCTTCATAAAGCATTTAGTAATCCTCTGTTTACTTGGGATTGGGAGATTTCTTAGTCCTTGACCCCTTGTTGTGCTCTTTTTTGGTTGAATACAAGCTTGTTTATTTTAATGGCTTAATCATATGTAGTATACTGCTTGAAAAGGATGAAGTGAAATTAATCAATTTATATTACTTTTATACAATTCTATTAGCAATTGATGTTTGTAACTTTTGAAGTATTAATTTCCTTAAAATTTTTATGGATAATGCTCATATTTCCTTTGTACTTTACTGATCATTTAATAAAGTAAGAAGTTTTGGGTCATTTACAGCTTGACATTTGGTTGAAACCTGTCATATAAATTTTTCTGCCAATGCAAGTCTTTTATGCTCCATTTCTTCTTGATATACTGACTGCAGATGCATATAATGATTATTCTCTATAGAGGTAATCAGGTAAGTTGTTTTTCTTTGCCCGATGATGAGGTAGTAGAATTGTCGTGACTCGAAGTGATGCCATGTAATTTGGAGGTTGTTTACTGTTTTATTAACTCATATTATATACAATGCAGTTGGAAATGTTTGCGCATTTTTATGAACAAAATCTCTCTAAACGATGGGATTCTGTACATCTGTTCATTTCTACTGGCATGTGGTTGTTGCTAATCGATTAAATTGCTTGTAGATTTTATTTTTTATATTTTGGATTATTTCTGATATCTACTTAAAGTTCTGGCTTTAACATTACTGTGACTTTATCAGTGTGAAGGTTTGCCGCCTAGCATTGAAAAGGTGCTACCCGCCTGTTACAACATATGTACACTTTTTTCTATATAGCTCATACTACTGGTGTTTCTGTCGCAACTCATACTTTTTTCGCTGGTGAGGTCTCATATTTATCTAACTCTGGCATGCTTTCTTGATAGTCTTAATTTTGTACTTCATGTATAATTTTTAGACTTCATTTTTAACATTGTGCAGATCCTAAAGATCCCAACTTGAGGCACATTGAAAATTCTTTTCTTTTCAGTTCAATTTTAATTTATTCAAGGTTCTTGTTTCTCTTATAAAGTATTAGTTTCTAAATAATTTTAGAGGGTGTGGTCAAATATCGATCCAATTATTTTCTGCTAACACTGGTTCTCTAGCAGCCCGGTGAGTTAGTTCCCTTTCAATTGTATGTCTGTGATCCCTTTCAATTGACATGTCATGTATACTATGTCTGTGAAGCTTGGTTTCCCTAACAGTATTTGTTCATATAATTATCATTTATGATTGCAGGTTCAAGTTTTACACAGGAAATTGTATTTTTCCTGGCAGGACTTGCTTTATAGAATGCGACGTGCCTGTCTCATACCACCTTCTATAGAAGAAACGAGTGATCCTTTTGAGCAAATTGTATGACTTACAAGCCGAAATGCGAGATATCCTTCCATACTCCTAGGTAAAATTTCTCTTCTCCTTGTATTTTTCGGCATCATTTCATTGTTTCGTTAATTTCTTAGCTTTTTTACTTTTGTTTTCATTCTCGATTGCTCTATTTTTTTGTTTATTGTGCTTGAGTTTCAGTGTTTACTAGTTTGATGCTTTGTATTCTTTCAATTGAAAATGTATTGGATATAATGAAATTATTGGTTTTAATTTGTCTTCCTCTTATGGATTCTTGCTTTTTATAGGTTCTTCTATAGGAATCTAGCTTGATAGGCTTCTCAAACTCACTGATACACGGGCAAGAAACAACAAGGTGAGTCTCATGCATTATCTATGTAAATAAAATAGATAGATAAGGCATCTATCTATTTTAATTGCTTTCAATTTCTCTTCTTATTTGGTTTTTCATTTTCTTCGATCTTAGATTGTCGCAAATCGTGGTTATAAAGAAGATGTGAGGATGAGCAATACAAGACTTGTAATTTCAATTGCTTTCAATTTCTCTTCTTATGTAGTTTTTAGTGTTTTACTGCAGCTAATTGTTATTACTTTTTTCCCATTTATTTAAAATGCAGAACATTCATATTATACAAGGGCTGTTCTCTCACTTTGGATTTCGATTGGCTCACTCACGAGTTTGTTCCCTATTTTTTCTTTCAACTTTGAATTTATATGAGAGAATTATTTTATTGGTTCTTGTTAAGCAGGCTGCAACATTAAGACACCTGAATTTTTGTTGTTATGAGAAAGCTTTTTAATAAAGTGTTGTGATTGTCTATGCCTATCATCATCTTCATTTTAAGCTTTGTGCCAGTGATATAAATGGTAATTTCTCAACCTCCAATTCTTTATAATTATGAAAAATAGTTGTATTAATATATGTCTTTTCTTACTTCTGTATTTATGTTTCTGTTTAGGTTTCTTCCTATTATGAGAGAGCAAACTCATAAGCACCACAAATTTGTGAGAGAGCAATTTGGGATCATGTTCAAGTAAGAAATCCATTTTTTTGTTGTTAGATTTGGTTATCTATATTGATTTATGCTTATTGGTAAAATCATAATCCAGGTTTTAGTATTATTATTAGTGGATCTTCCTGGGCTTCTTTTTTCTCTACTTACACACTTCTTGTGCTTTTATGGGCAGAAGTATACCACAAGTTGATTTTTTTAATGTTTTTTTCTCTATATTCTTGTTTTTACAGTAATCGAAACTGTTTTCTTTTGTTTAGTTAGATTTATCAATACATTTTTGGTCTCATGGGTTTATAACTTATAATATTTCAATTTTATTTTTAGTTTCATGATAGCATTCACATTCTTATGATTGTCAACAAGTTTTGGGTCTGTAGAAAAAGGAAATGAAAATTAGTGTAAGTGGTAAATGAGTGAAAATTAGCTCTTGTTTATAAACATGTTGTTTTTCATGCATAGTCACTATAAGAAAAATGACTATTAGGCTACATCTTGGGACAATCGGAGCCCTCCAAATGTATGTGACTATTTCTGTAAATTTTTTGAATAAGCAATTCATTTTCGAGTATTGCTTATCCACATCATGTCTACTACTTTGTTATCCAACTTTATTCTTTAAATTCTCCATCATTAATCCTTTCCCCTGTATTGGCAGCCTCTACAAACAAACATTGCCATGATTGTGATCGATGTGTACTTCAATTTGATCATCATTGTGTTTGGCTTGGGACATTTATTGGTCAGGGAAATCAGTGTCGATTTTGGTGAGTTTTTACATTTTTTTTAGATGTCACGAAAGTTAATCAATTTTTTATGAATCGGTTTTAGTGTGAATCAGTGGTGCATTACTTTGTTTTGCTTGTAATATGGATTACATGATGCACTGATATACATGGTTTGTTCAAGTTCTGATTTGTTAAAAAAGTTATATATTGTCAAGTACTTGATTCAATTGAGCTGCTTTTGGATTACTTTATACATGAAATTTCATGCCGGAACAATTTTGAATTTATACAAGCTTTAATTATGCAAGTTTATTATTTGATTTCTATTGTAGATTAGTTTTTTCGTATCCATAGCGCTTGCTGGGAATTGATGCAACAGAATAAGAAGTTGGAGCACAGAAGAGGGGAGATGAAAGCGGAGTCAACGAGTTGGTTATTTGAATTTTGACATGATGGTTGAAGTTTTTTTTAGTAATTCTTGTTTTATTGTCTAAGTGTATAATGTAATTTATTTTTTTGTTTAAAAATATTGTAATTTATGTAGGCGTTTGGTGATATTTTAACTTTTATTGTAATATTTAGTTAAATTTGATAGGTGTAATAAATGGCATCATTTGAAAACTAATTAATTAAAAAATATTTTTTTTTCTCAAAATTTAGACCAAAGGTGAGGGTTTTTCCCCGTCACCTTTTCTAAAAGGTGACGGTATTTTATGACCGTCACCTATTCCAGTGTCACCTATTTGAAAAGGTGACAGGTAAAAGACGTCACCTATTTAAATAGGTGACGGGTAAAACGGGTCACCCATTGGAATGGGTGACGCCAAAAGGATGTCACCCATTGGAATGGGTGACGCCAAAACGATGTCACCCATTGAAATAGGTGACGCCAAAAGGATGTCACCTATTGGAATAGGTGACCTGTTTTACCCGTCACCTATTTGAATAGGTGACGGTCAAAAAACCGTCACCTATTCGAATAGGTGACGCCAAAAGGATGTCACCTATTCCCGAAATTCTTATAGTGCTTGCAAAAATCAGAATTATAGATTCGATTATAAGCTTGTCGATAGAAGCACAGTTGCAACAGTGATCGTAAAAGTTGTAACTTAAGACAGATTGTAAAATGAACAAAAACAAAACTTTAAAGATCAATGGGGAGGGGATCGACGCAAGGATTGATTAACGTGGGAAACCACAATCGGTGAAAACCCACTAGGCCACGCCTAGAGAAAAATCCACTAGAAAGATTAATGTACATCCAACAAGAATTTAAAGCAAAACACAAAAGCACAAATGAAAAACTCTCTTTTTCCTTGTCTTCGATTGCTTCTTGTTGATGACGATCTTCAAGTCGGATTCTCCACAAGTTCCCCTTGCGGATCTCGATCTAAGGAACTCCCTTCCTTTTCACGAACGAATCAAACCGAACTCCCTTCAGAATGTGTTAGCTTTCTCCCAAGACTTTGTGAATTTGTATATTTGAAAAATACTAAATAACAACTCTCTCAACAATATAGAAAACTCACAAGAGATTATGAATAAAGAGAGAGCAAAATAAACACTCTATAATATGCTTGTCAAATTGAGTGTGTAGGAGAGGTAAGATGAAAGACATAGTATTCTAATGGTTTGACAATCACCATAAATCAAGGAAGACCAATTACTATGATAAAGTCCAACGGCAATAAAAGGCTGGAGTATTTGAATAGCCAATTTTACATAAATAAAAGACAACTCCCAACCTATAATATTGTAAGCAAAAAGGCTCCAATTAAAGCCTAAATAAAAACAAAGTTTCAAGAAAAACCCAATTTGATAAAAAAGAGACGTTGGAATTTATGTTCAACATTATAAAAACCAAAACAAAATCAATCATTTGATTTAACTTACCAAAAATGAAATTAAGTCATTGATGGCAATTTTGACCAAGTTTAAATAAGAAAATCAAATGTTTAAAAAATATATATATATTTTTTCATCTTTGGATTCATTTTGCATTATTCAAAGTAAATTATTAATTATTTAGATCGACCAATCTAAGATTTTAATTCAGAAGGGTCACAATATAAATAATAATGTTAAATTTTTTAACTCTACTTGTATTGATTTTACACTCACCATTTGTAATTTTTATATAAAGAAGCAGAACTATAAATTTGAGAAAAAGGAATTAATCTCTACTTGTTTCAATTTTATTTATTTATTGTATATACAAAACATCATTAGAAATAATAAGTAATAAAATTTAAAAACTAATATCATTTAATCAAATTGTTGATCCAAAATTTTATTTTAAAAGGGTATTAAGTAATAAAATAATTCAATTCTCATTTCTTATTCATTTATTTTCAACAATTATTTTTGGTGTATATTTTTTTTGCAAAAGATTTTTGGTGTATATTAGTTGTATACTTATCACGTTTCCATTGAAAAGTAATTGGAGAAAGCTTGATAGGAAAACTAATTGAAGAAATTAACATGAGTTAATTATTATTTTGAAAAGTGTAAAAAATTATCTGTTTATATATAGTTTTTTTATTATCAATAATTATAGAAAATTATATTTACTCAAAAAATATAATAGAATGTGTATATTTTTTAAAATTATTGAGACATATAAATTATTCTTAAACAATGAATAAAATAGCAAATAAAAATTAATAAATAAATAAAAAGCTAATTTTATTATTTAATATAAAAAAAATTATCATAAACTTCATGTCATGATTAACTACTCAATTTAAAGAAAATTTGGTAATAAATATTTTAAAATAATACCATATTATTTTAAAGGATAATTTCATTGGGTAGCAGTTTTAAAAGGTATTTGCAAGTATAGCAGTTTTTTAAAAACTCTCATTCAAGTGAATCAAAGAATCATTGATAATTTGGAGGTAACCAGTGATAAATTATCAGGTAATCAGTGATTACATATACGGAATATCATTTGATATACGAAATCAGTTAAAATCAGTGATTACTTCTGCGTGGGATCAATGATTAATTATGCGGAAATCAATGATTACTTATGCGAACTAGTGTCAGTTTTATAATATTTTAGGCGCGAATTTGAGTTTTTTTTGTTATTTTTGCAAATAACTTTTTGACTGTTAATTTTGTAAATACTAGACTTTTTTCACCTATATGTGAAATAACCCATATTTTAAAACCAAATAATTATAATAAATAAATAAATTATAAAAAAACAATATAAATTAAAATTATGAAAATTAAATTATTTTGAAGCGGCCCCCCCTCGGTCCTTCAATGGATCCGTCATATAAGAAGCAAACCAATTTCATAAATTGATGATAATTCGAAGTTAGGGAGAAAATTATTCGTATTCATAAAAATAGGGGAAAATGGAAAATATTTTATTATTTATGTGAAATAGTTTGAATTATTGATGGGACCGGAGGATAAATGATTGAATTCAATTTTAATCATTTTATTTTGGTTTTTTCCCCCTGAATTCAATGACTTTTTTCATAATAAAGCTGGTCTAAAGTTAAAGTTAAATGTAAAGTAACCTTATCCATATGTCGTACACAGAAGTTGATAAGAATACTATTCAAATCTATCTGAATTTTAAGTGATCCAGTGTCCGTTTAAAATAATATCTCTCTCATTTAATTACTCTTTTATTTTTAAATCACTAAAAAAAAAATACCATACATCTAGATAAAAAGATGTTGTTGTTACAGGTGTTATTTCAACTTTTGTTTATTAATTGTATATTTATTTTTGATAAAAATTATTTAACCAAATAAAATATAATTGAGCAAATGGATATTTTTAAATTATAAGTTGAAATATTGATTAACGAGGATTTATTTTTGATAAAAATAATTTAGCAAAATAAAATATAATTGAGCAAATGAACAAATTTTAAATTATAAGTTAAATTATGATTAAATAAATAAATATGATTCTCATTGATATATAAATTCTTTCATAATTACAAGGTGCTATTTCAAATAAACTTTTTTTTAGACAATTTTAATTTATCCATTAATAAATTTTGTGACTATCGTTTTAGCTTCTTTCCACTCGATACACTTTCATGCTAATAAAAAAAATTGTTGAACTTCCAAATTCCAATACTTAAAAGATAAAAAAAAGCCATAAAAAAAGATTAAAAAAAAAAACTCTATTAAATAGAAATGGAAAACCAAGTCATTAATTGCATATTTAATTATCTTTTTGTATTGTGAGTAAATGAGAATAAATCAATTTCTCAATTTACGGTTTAAAAAAAGCTCTTAAGTTTCCATTCTTCTTTACTATAAATCATAGTATTTTTTTTCTCAAATAAATCTGAATAGTCAAAGCCATGGGATTGGGGAAAGAGAAGAGGTAAAATCCCTTCAGTTTTTTTTAATCAAGGTGTTGGAATGCTTTCAAAAATTCAATTTGTCTAAATTATGTATAAGGGAGAAGAAAGCTACGCTCATGCGAATAAATTTTCAAGAGGTTGAGAAATGCATTTTGTTGGAATGAAATATACTTATATGAGAAATGCAGGTATTTATATATATTTATGTGTCTTCTATTAATTATTCTTCATCAATATACTTTATACCCTTTCTGGAAAATGCATGTCTCATCATTCCCTTTATTTTTATCTGAAGAAAAATAGTAGATCACAATGAAAATTTTCGTTTTTTCCTACCACTAAATTAAGTTTAATTTTAATGTGGAATGTATAGGTGAATGGGTTGGAAACTACCCGAACAGGTGACGAGGTGGAGTCGTCGGAAAATTATTCCATTTGGTAACAAATTGTTATTGATGGAGACCCAATAGATAGAGAATAGAGAGTTCATAGTAGACCACTATTTTTTTTTCTCATTTTTTAATGTACTAAATTTATTGTTTGAGTTTGTATTTTTTATGTACTAAATTTTCCTTATTTTTATATAAAATGTACAATGTGTTATCTATCTATACTTAGAACTAAAAGACGTTTGGATAGAAAAAAATTTGCTTTTCATTTTCACTCCTATTAATTCACTTTAATATATAAACTATTCATTTTCCCATTATTAAACTACTGTTTTTAATTTTAGTGTTTAGGGTGCTTAAAATAAAAAACAACCAGTCTATATAGTTGATATTCTTACTTTGAGATTTATTCTTATGAGATTTTTTTTAGGTATATTTAAATACAATTTTAATTGAAATCACTTTTTTTTTCACTGTATACTGTAATTTCTTAATCTGTGAATATAAAAAATTATCTTATAGCATTTATATAATAGTAGATAAATAGTTGTAATTATTTTAGAATAACTTAATTTTAATATTTTCACCATCTTCATATTTATCTAATAAAAATCTAGAAGAATATGTTATTTTTTATATCAATTTATTTATTGATATTTAATATAAATAAAAGAAGTACACACATGTCACGACCCGACCCGGGATCTCCCTATATACCCAAGATGAGACGTGTGCCGATGGCAAGCGATAGCCAAACGCCAACACTTATCATCAAGGCAAACATAATTATGCTAATATTAAATCAAACTAAAAGTGTGATTCATGTACTAGCTGAGCTGATGTAAAACACGTGGTGGATAAGCTCGTCGTAAGCTCAATCATCTTCTGAAACTCGAAAGTTACCTGTGGGGGGAAAACATTTGAAAATAATGAGCTAAAGACCCAGTGAGTGGAACTTTTATTAAACTAATGTTTTCTTCAAAACTACATAATATATAGTAGTTTTCAAATTCATAAAACTTTTCAAAACTAATATTTGTAAAATATAATAATCATAATATTCAAAACTAAAACTCGTAAAACTGGTTATGGTCATAATTTAATAATCATAATGTTCTGTTGTCAAAACTAGATCAATACATGTACGTAAATATATATATATATAATAGAAACTGTTCATATACTATATCATAATGATAAAAATCCACTAAAAATGTACCCTTAACTGGTCATACTGCATGTAGAGCGAAATCATGCATACAGCAGAGCAACTGAATACTGAAACTGGTCATACGCGCGCAGAACTGCCCCCAAAGGGCTATGCACCCTAACATACGGCCCAAAGCCTATGTGTATGCTAAAGTGGGGTCCCAAAGACCTGCTGAAAACTGATAACTGAGGGTACTGTTTCTAGCGGTTTGAAAATAAACTACTGAAAATAATATCATAATTTTCAAACAATTTTAAAACCACAATTGAAACTTTCGTAGCTGGCATAGATCATATATCACTACAAGAAAAACTGCATTTTGAGACCCGGGTATAGAGACGTAATTCGTCTCTAATTAAAAATAGCGACGAAATTAGAGACGAAACATTCCATCTCTAAAAATGGCGTCGCTTCTTCATATTCGAGACGAAATTTATCTCTATTAGAGACAAAACAAATATTGGGACGCTAATAAATGTTGACCATTTAGAGACGAAATACATCTCTGAAAATAGAGACGAAATACATCTCTAGAAATAGAGACGAAATGCATCTCTGAAAATAGAGACCCAATGTGTCGCTATAATTAGGGTGAGAATGTGTCTCTAATATTGGAGACACATTACGTCTCTAAAACAGAGACGTATTGAGTCTCTAATAAAGTAGATTTAGAGACGAACTTTATCGCTAAACGAAGTTAATAAAATGTATTTGAAATATTTAGAGACGCATTGTGTCGCTATTGCTGCATGTAAATTTAAAAAAAAAAATTTAAAATTTTTTTTTAAATATTTAATATTTAAAATTAATTTTTAAATATTAATTTTTTTAAATTAAAACAAAATGAAATAAATATTTCCATCCAAAATAAAATATCCAAAATAAAATATCCAAAACAAATTAAATGTTTCCATCCAAAAAAAAATATCCAAAAGCAATTTAAATTAGCAATTCTTAAGCTAATCCTTAATCCCTAAACATGGATTCAATTAACACTAGAATTTGAAATTGAACCTAATTAAGTATAATTAAATTTGAACAATTAACATATATACTAATGAAATTAAAGAATCATATATTTAGCAATTTAATCCCTAAACACATAACCATTAGCAATTTAATCCCTAAATTTGAATAATAAACACACTAAATCAAATTAGCAATTCCTTAAGCTAATCCTTAATCCCTAAACATGGATTCAATTAACACTAGAATTTGAAATTGAACCTAATTAAGTATAATTAAATTTGAACAATTAACATATATACTAATGAAATTAAAGAATCATATATTTAGCAATTTAATCCCTAATCACATAACCATTAGCAATTTAACATTTAGCAATTTAATCCCAAAATTTGAACCTAATCTAAAAACACATTCTAAATAGCAATTGAATACATGTTACTTAAATACCCAATTAGCAATGTAATCCCTAAATTGAACCTAATCTAAAACACATTCTAAATAGAAATTTAATCCCTAAATTGAACCCAATCTAAAAACACATTAGCAATTTCTAATAGCTTCTTAAACATATTTTGTTCTTGGATTTAGCTTCCATAATATGAATAATATTTATAATATTTAAAAACACATTCTAAATACCCAATTAGAAGAAAAAAAACTCATTTCTCAGCAGATTACAAAGGAAACAAAAAATAATAATAATATAAGCAATCCAATCGAAAATAAAGAGAAATAAATAAGTTGAAATCAAAGAATGAAAAAAAAGTAAAAAACTGAGAGAGAATCGAAGATTTACGGAATTGTGAGAGGAGAAATCAGAGAAATTGACGGGATGGTGGACTCGACGCTTCTTCTTCTCCACGAAATCAGAGAGGGGGTGAGGGAGTGGTGGTTGTGGCTGGGTGAGGAAGTGGTGGCTGTGTGAGGGAG
Organism: Gynostemma pentaphyllum; assembly: GCA_028015215.1. Classification (NCBI taxonomy): domain Eukaryota; kingdom Viridiplantae; phylum Streptophyta; class Magnoliopsida; order Cucurbitales; family Cucurbitaceae; genus Gynostemma; species Gynostemma pentaphyllum. The sequence goes on along the minus strand of CM051345.1, from coordinate 42,548,667 downwards.
AAAAAGAAAAACAGAGGGGAAGGAAGAAGAAAGGTCAGGGAAATGAGGGTTTTAATTCGCTTTTAGAGACCAATTTCGTCTCTAATGGGAAAAGAAAGCAGGCGGGCATTTCAAAGCACTTGCCACGTCATACACCATTAATAAATTAGAGACGAACTTTGTCTCTAATAATTCTTAAAATTTTAATAAACCGCCAAAATTTTCACTAACGCGCCTTCCTATTTCATTTAGAGACGGAATGTGTCTCTATTTATTTAAAATATCTTGTGAAGTATTTGATTTCCAAATAGAGACGAAACGCGTCTCTATATGGAAAATATCCGTTGAACTAATGATTTCCCCATTAGAGACGAATTGTGTCTCTGTTTATTCAATGTTATGGAATCCTATCTCCATTAGAGACGAATTGTGTCTCTGTTCATTCAATGTTATGGAATCATATCTCCATTAGAGACGAATTGTGTCTCTGTTCATTCAATGTTATGGAATCATATCTCCATTAGAGACGAATTGTGTCTCTGTTTATTTAATGTTATGGAATCCTATCTCCATTAGAGACGAATTGTGTCTCTGTTTATTCAATGTTATGGAATCCTATCTCCATTAGAGACGAATTGTGTCTCTGTTTCCAATATACATTTCATTTTAAAATGTAATTGATTAGTATTAAAAAGGAATCCTCTTTCTTTTCTTTTTTTTTTTTTATACATTTTAATTTTTCTTTTATTTTAATCACCCAAATATGAAAAAACTATTTTAAATCACTAAACACACTAATATTTTTCTTTTCTTTCTTATATGTCTTATTTTTTTATAATATAATAAAAATAAGATAAATAAAAATTTAAACAAGCTTCTCTTAATGAAGGTTTGAATTTGTCGAATGTTCAAATGATTAGATAAAAGTCAAACTTCCCGTTACATTGAAGATTTGAGTCTGACCTCTCCTAATTTAACTTAATTAATAACACGAGAAGGAATATGCAGGAGGGGAGTGTAAAACGTCCGTCATGTTTAACCGTACGTGGTTTGAGACAATACGGCGAGGTGGGATGCGGAAGATACCATATTTGCAGATTTTAGAGGTGAATAAGAGAAAGCACATGCGCACAAATGATCGATTTGTATTGACACAACAAGCGATTCAATCGTATTTCTTTCCTTATCCATCTTCTAGACAATTGAATGATTGGTTAGTGGTTTGTAAAGTCAGACCGTGTCACATTGAAGAAAGTCTCCCAGATAAAGATAGCGAGGAATTTGTAGCTTTCCAAGAAGAAGAGGTTCAGAGTCGTCAAATAGATGAAGGAAAAAACTCGAACGCCGACCGTTGAATGACGTAATAGAAACATTGTTTGATCCCGACGGTTTATATATTGAACTTCCTTTCATTGATGATTCATCCCCTAAACCTTCAGGGGAGGAAGAAGAAGATACTGAGGACAACAGTTCTACATCAAACAGTGATGATCGTGAAGATGATGTATTGTTAAACAGAAGGAAACAGATTTAAAAAATAAACTTCTTAGGTGTTAATGCTCTGTCATAAATTTCAATACTTTTTCTTGATCATTATTCCTTCTCTGTGTTATTAATTAAGTTAAATTAGGAGAGGTCGACTCAAATCTTCAATGTAACAGGAAGTTGGACTTTTATCTAATCATTTGAACATTCGACAAATTCAAACCTTCGTTAAGAGAAGCTCGTTTAAATTTTTATTTATCTTATTTTTATTATATTATAAAAAAATAAGACATATAAGAAAGAAAAGAAAAATATTAGTGTGTTTAGTGATTTAAAATAGTTTTTTCATAATTGAGTGATTAAAATAAAAGAAAAATTAAAATGTATAAAAAAAAAAAAAGAAAAGAAAGAGGATTCCTTTTTAATACTAATCAATTACATTTTTAAAATGAAATGCATATTGGAAACAGAGACACAATTCGTCTCTAATGGAGATATGATTTCCAGAACTTTGAATAAACAGAGACATAATTCATCTCTAATGAAGATAGGATTCCATAACATTCAATAAACAGAGACACAATTCGTCTCTAATGGAGATAGGATTCCATAACATTGAATGAATAGAGACACAATTCGTCTCTAATGGAGATATGATTCCATAACATTGAATGAACAGCGACACAATTCGTCTCTAATGGAGATAGGATTCCATAACATTGAATGAACAGCGACACAATTCGTCTCCTAATGGAGATAGGATTCCAGAACATTCAATAAACAGAGACACAATTGGCTCTCTAATGGGGAAATCATTAGTTCAACGGATATTTTCCATATAGAGACGCGTTCGTCTCTATTTGGAAATCAAATACTTCACCAGGATATTTTAAATAAATAGAGACACATTCCGTCTCTAAATGAAATAGGAATGCGCGTTAGTGAAAATTTTGGCGGTTTATTAAAATTTTAAGAATTATTAGAGACAAAGTTCGTCTCTAATAATTCTTAAAATTTTACTTTTCATATTAGAGGCCAAATTCGTCTCTATTTTACAGTCAAAATACGTCTCTAAGAGTAGAAATGTAATTTAGAGACGAAAGTGATCGCTGAAAGTCAAACGTCTAATTTAGAGACGAATTACGTCTCTAAATAGCGTCCCAAAATTTTCGTCTCTAATTTTTGGACGCTAATTGCAGTTTTTCTTGTAGTGTATACTGAATAATGATTATCTAAAAACTTTCGTTTATATATATTTATATCAATAAATAATCGTATACGATAATATAAACTTTAAAACTTTTATGTTTTGTAAACTACTAAAAACTCAATACTACTGATAATTTTAAATATGAAAATAGAATCCACTCACAAACTTTTGCTGTTGAAATCATATACCATTTACGCCATGATTTTACCTGAAAATATTGATTTAAGAAAATACATATCAATCCATCTATTTAATAATTTGAAATTTTAGAAAATCATATTGAAAATAATATAAAATTGTGGTTCACATGGCTAGAGCTTCAACTTTCCTTCAATAACTACACTTTCAATATAATTTTCAAAGCCAATAATATCAATTTGTTACTTTTCCTCCTTTCTAACATATAAAATCCCAACTCAAATTGAACAAAAACCACACATAATCCTCTTTCTAATTCATATCAATTTTCTATTACAATTCTAACAAAACCAGGGAAATGATCCATTTCTACACTCTTCTTGATTATTCTTAAACATCAACCTCTCTATTTAACCCATGGCACTTAAAATTCATAAATAACAAAACTCATAAAACCCATAAATCAACCTTGAAGCATAGCCAAAAACTACCAAATCTCATCAAATAGAATAATTGGGTTGAGAAAATTTCTTACCAACTAGCCATTACACAATAAATTGAAGCTTGGAAAACCACAAATTGATGCAACTTCAAAAATTTCCAAGCAATTTTTCATTTTTTTTTCCTTTCTTTCTTCCCTTTTCTCTTTCCTTTTTCTTCCTCTCCCTTTCACCTCTGTTTTCCTTCCCACGATGGCTGAACCAAGATGGCTTTATTTTGTTTTTTTTAAATACTTACTTGCCATGTGTCAAGCCAAGACACAAACTTTTTTTTTTATCCTTATCTTCTCCTTTCCTTCAATCTCATCCACTTATTTATTCTATTTATTTATTTTTTCTTAAAAAAATGAGAGTTTACCACTGTAATCTTCTTGCAAATATCCCATCCATTTCTACTTCTAAATATCCAATTGAGAAATATCTCTCTTATGATAACTTTACATCTCCTCATAGAAATTTTATTTTGAATATTTCTATGAGTTATGAACCTCAATTCTACCATCAAGCTGTTCCATATTCCCATTGGAGACAAGCTATGACCGAGGAGTTATCTGCCATGGAACTTACACATACTTGGTCTATTGTTCCTTTACCCAAGGGTCATCACACTATAGGGAGCAAATGGGTATACAAAATCAAACATAAGGCCGATGGTACCATTGATAGATATAAGGCACGACTAGTTGCCAAGGGATACAACCAATTAGAAGGATTGGATTATTTTGAGACCTTTTCACCAGTGGCAAAATTGGTTTCTGTTAAGGTTCTTCTCTCTATTTCAGATAATTGGCCTATTGCTCAACTTGATGTCAACAATGCCTTCCTCAATAGAGACTTGTTTGAGGAAGTCTATATGCAATTTCCCCTTGGTTACAAGCCTTTTATTTCAGCTACTGTTACTGGACAGGGGGAGCAGTTGGTTTGTAAACTAAATAAATCAATATATGGTTTAAAGCAGGCTTCACGACAATGGTTTACAAAGTTCTCTACTTCTCTTATTTCTCATGGTTTTCAGCAATCAAAGGCAGACAGTTCTTTGTTTATTAAAGGTTCTGGATCTTCTTTTTTGGCTCTCCTTGTGTATGTAGATGATATTGTAATAACTGGACCATCTTCCTCTGCTATTGCTGATTTAAAAACCTATTTGCATTCTCAATTCTTGTTGAAGGATCTTGGTGATTTAAAATTCTTTCTTGGTCTTGAGATTGCAAGAACTAAGACTGGTTTAACTCTTTCTCAACGCAAATATTGTCTACATTTGCTTGAGGATACAGGTTTTTTGGGTTGTAAACCTAATCTTCTACCTATGGATCCAAAATTGAGATTAAGTGCAACCGATGGTACTGCCTTATCTTCGGATGATACTAATTCTTATAGACGTTTAATTGGAAGACTACTTTATCTTACAATTACTCGTTCGGATATCACTTTCACTGTCCATAAGCTAAGCCAATATATTTCCAAACCTTATTCATCTCATTTGATTGCTGTTCATTATCTTTTGAGATATTTAAAGAATACACCAGGTCAAGGTTTGTCTTTCCCACGAGCTTCTGCCCCTTCCTTTCAATTGAAGGCGTTTGTGGATGCTGATTGGGGATCTTGTCCTGATACTCTTCGCTCGGTTACGGGATTTTGCATTTTTTTGGGAGAATCTCTTGTTTCATGGAAAACTAAGAAGCAAACAACCGTTTCTCGGTCCTCCGCTGAGGCTGAATATCGGGCATTGGCGGTTGTAACAAGTGAATTAACTTGGTTACAACACTTATTAACTGATTTACAGGTAACACTTCAACGGCCAACTTTGATTTTTTGTGATAATCTGGCTGCTATCCACATTGCAAAAAATCCGGCTTTCCACGAACGAACTAAACATATTGAGTTAGATTTCCATTTCATTCGTGACAAGCTCACTGAAGGGTCTGTAAAACTGCTACCTATTCGATCTACCTTGCAATTGGCTGACTTATTTACAAAGGCGTTGCCAAGTACAAGCTTCTTTCTTCTTCTTGCCAAGCTAGGACTTCGAGATCTGCTCCGTCCACCTTGAGGGGGAGTAATACATCTAACTAAATTAGTTAGTCAGTTATTATTTTGTTAATATCTTGTTAGATTTCAATCCTTGTATAAATACTCTTTAGTTCTTCATTTATTATAAGAAAAACATTATTCTCTTATTTTCCTTTTTGGGTCTGAGTTGTAATACATTGATATACTATTTTACGAAGGGTGTTGTCGGAAAATTTCAAATTCTCGTCTGAAACCGAGGAAACTATGTTGGAAGTTTTTGATTTCATCAAATATGAGTTTGGGGAATGAATGAGCTTTGGTCGAAAAATTGATGGCTTTGTGATGGTTTTCGGGTTTGGTTAAGTTCTTGTAAGAATAAAAAAATCTTTGTGTTTGAGGTCTCACCGGAAAACTTCGAATTATTCTCGTAGAATAGCATGCAGGAGATTACAAGTTGGAAACTTCAGGTGATAAGTTCTAGTAAAAAGTAATGATTTTTGTGCTTTGTTTGATTCTTGCGGAAAATTTCGTAGCAATGGCGGAGATAGGGAGGACAAGAACGCCAAGATAGCAACGAATGTGGCTATTAAATTAGGGAGATAAATAGGAAGATTTAATTTAGGAGGATGACGATGGAGGAGAAAAAAATGAGGATAATTTAAGAATTAAAAAAATTCCTTTAAATCCTATTTTAAAAAAGTAACACGTGTATAAATACCTTAAAAATAATAGATAGGTAGATAAATCTCAAATTTTATCAACTATGTAAATTTCCTTAAATAAGATGTGTTTTCGGTTAAATCACTCAATATAATGTAGTCCTAATATTTTGGTTTGTTATTGTCTCTCTCCCTCCATCTAAAGTTTACAATAATAAATTCTCACTATTTTGTATGTCTTCCTTCTCCTTTGAGTTATAAAATATAATTGAATGAAAATTATATCTCTTATTATTATTATTATTATTTTCCCCCATAGTCATAATTGGACATGTGTACTGTATGTTATGATAACGAGTAAACATTTAAAGATTCAATTTAAAAGTAAGGAAAAGAAGACACAAATAGAGTAAACTAAGCAAATAGAGTAAAGTAAGTTTTTCATTTTGCTTTGTGGGTCAACTAGTTAAAGAATTGTCTAAATCAATAAGTTGTATAGTTTTCAGATTTTCTTCTTTTAAAAAGAGGTTATTTTTATTGTCAAAAAAAAGAGAGAGGTTATTTTTAATAAAGTTAAATTACCCAATAGAATAAGTAGGTATCTATGAAACCTACACGATTTTATGTTTTCTAAGGTCAGTGGATCTTTACGTTAAAAAAAAAAGTCATAGATCTACTTTCCAACCTTTTGAAATAAAATAAAATAAATTTTAATATTTGTCAGAAAATATATGCCTCTAAAACTAATTTAAAGGAGCTCATTTATACTTTCATATATGTCTTATTTCTATTAAATTATATGGAATCTACAAATTTAAGAAATATGAAAGTATTTAATATAAATTGACCAATATAAATGAAAGGATATAGAAACTCTTCTAAATTAATTTAAAGACAACTATTATCTATATTTTTCTCTATTTGCACCTTTGCTTAGTGGAGAAATTATTTCAAACAAATTTATACATCATTCAAATCCATGATCATAAAAAAAAAAAAAAAACAATCGAGAGTGCCAAATCCATAGAAGTGTGATGCTCTAAACAAACCAATACATTAGCTACCAAACACTCGTTATAACCCTTAACTTTCAAAGAGCACACGATGAATATATGAGTTTCGCTAATATATTTGATCGAATAAAAACTAGACACATGTACAAAAGTAAGGAGCCTCGTGAGTCACCGATGAGTAGATAAGTATTATTTCCTTCAACGAAATCCGAGATATCAACATAATTTCTTAGTTGGAACGGGAAGTTACGGTACTGGTAGAAGGATCATCTTCGCTCTTAATGGTGAACGTTGTGAAATCAGTTCCACTTTGACTAATCACATTTGACATATGACATTTATACGATTTACTTTGCAATGAAACCGCCGCCATTGATGGAATCAGAGAGAATAATAATTCATCTGAATAACTGAATTCACCATCACCATCTGGGTTTTTCTCCATCATCTCACAATCAGCTTCTTTCTGCAACTCTATCATTCTTCTTAGTTCATCTTCGACAATGACCATCGTCGGCCGATCATTCATATGACTATTTACACAGCTTACAGCAAGCTTCAAATACAGTTTCAAACATTCCGGCGATATCTTACCCTTTAGATTTTGATCAATTATTTGAAGAACAGTTCCATTCTCCATGTTTTTTTGGGCCCATTTTGTGAGATTAAACCTTTCTTCCCCGAGAGTAAGATCGAGAGGTTTTCTTCCACATAACACTTCAAATAACACAACCCCAAATGAGTAAACGTCGGATTTTTCTGTCACCTGAAAACGATTGTAGTACTCTGGATCGAGATATCCGCCGGTTCCTTTCACCGCCGTGGACATGGCGGCGCTATTCTTTGGACCCATCTTGGAAATTCCTAAATCTGAAACTTTGGCTACGAAGTTTTGATCTAGAAGAATATTTGACGTCTTCACATCACGGTGGATGATGGTTTGGTCTAGACCTGCGTAATAGGGGCAGAGTCAAGAATCCTTTTTAGGTAAAAACAAAATAGATAAATATATTAAAATTAAAATGTTTAATTTTTTATATATAAAAAAATACTTACATAATGAATATGACCAAACATATTAGTAGAACACATAAGAAATTAAGTAAAATAATTTTAGATAATTTAAGATAATACTTGCATACCCACCGATAAGTATGTGTTCATACTCATTTTCATTCAATTTTACTCTTAACATTTAAAAAGTTTCAATTCTACCTTTAATGTTTTAATTTGTTTCAAAAATCCTCTTTTGTAAGCAATTTTTGTTAAGTTTTATGGAAAGTTATTTAATATGTTTTGCCTCACGTTTAAAATTCCATAAATCATAATGAAAATTGCTAACAAATGATATTTTTAAAACAAATTTATAGATTGAAACTTTTAAATGTTAGGGGTAAAGTTGAAACAAACCTCATACATTAGGAGCATTTTGTATAATCTAAAAACTAAATATACTATATATATATATATGCCTAAAAAACTTGATTCAATAAAAAAATGATATATATAAAGATGAATATGAGACTATACTCACAGATGAGTATACAAGTAATTTATATGAAATAAAAAACCTGTGTGGAGGTAGTTTAATCCACGCGCCGCCTCATAACAAATCTGAAGGCGTTTCGTCCATGGGAGAGGAGGATTTTCGGTGTCGTAAAGATGGTCTTTGAAAGTTCCCTTTTCCATGAACTCGTAAACGATTAAGAGATCTTTATCTTCAAAACAGTATCCTATGAGTGATACAATATGGCAATGACGAACCTTTGATAGTAACTCAATCTCTGTCTTGAATTCTTTCTCACCTTGTACAGACTCCGGCTTCAGCCGCTTCACCGCGACGGTGAGATCTTCTCCTTTCATGTTCTTGAAGATTCCTTTGTATACGGCACCGAAACCTCCAGCCCCAACTTCTCTCTTTTTGTTGAAGTAATCCGTTGCTTCTAACAGTTGTTTGATACTGAATTTCCGACACCCTTGTTCTTGAAGAAAACTCCATTCTATTTCCTTTTTCTTCTTGTTCTTGATCATGACTAGAAATCCGACAAGAGTGATGATAATTGCTAAACCTAGACCACCGCAAACCCCGACGATGATCACCGTCTTCTTAGTGGACGGTGTTAGTACTGTTACTAATTTCGCGGGTGAAACTGCTAGATTGCTATGATTATTACTCATTTTGAACACTTCAATTCCATTCAAAATCGCGCAACTCCAATTTCGATTCGGTTCTAAACCAATTTTGATATTAAGGCGAGTAACAGATTCATGAACAAACACAGAATAGTCCTTGTGCAATGGATAATAGAGACTAACCAAATCGACCTTTCCTTTGAATTCATGATTTAAATAAACATTAAAATGCATTTGGTCTTGTTTCTGGAATTGACAGAAAAACAACCTCACGAAATATGTGAATCCACCATGAACGGAATAACCCCACGTGAAATTGGTCGAACTGCCACCATATACACTAACAGCTGATTGATAAACTCTTTCCGGAGCTTTCGACCATGACTCCGAAGAATTGTCGACGGGGAAACTAAAATTATTGATTGCCATTCCGATATTGTTGTCTGTATCTTTTATCCATTTCCGGTACATGCGGCAATAATCTTGATTTTGCGAGATATCTTCTCCGCCGATGTTTAGCCGGTAATATAATTCCATTGCGGTGTTGTTTCCTATAACGGATTTCGGGGAGTAATAGAGATTTGATACCATTGAAACCACTTCAATTCCGTTGATGAAAGCGTAAGAATTCGGTGATGGGATAAACGTGATGTTGACAATTTTTTGAGCCATTGGGTCGACATGGATACAGAATTCTCTGTAGTTGTAGTTCACACTTTGATCGTTGTCGTTGTCATCGGTGGCAGCGGCGGTAAAGTTAACAAGAGTGAACGGTCCAGTTTTGACAGTGAAAGAGGCGTTGGATTTGGTAAACTCACCGTAGGTTTCCTGTAAGAAGTAGAGTCTGATGAATATCCAACTGGCGTCGACCGGAAAAGAGTAAGTGAACGGGTAGCGGGATAATCGGACGGTGTTGTAGACGATGTCGCCGGTGTTGGTTGGAGCAGTGGCTATCGTGGAGTTGCTGCTGCGATTTATCGGTTCTGATGGTCGGAAGCCTGGGTAATCGTCGCCAATCCAAAGACGGTCGTCGGGATCGGTTCTATTTTGATCACGTAAACCACAGTCTAGGGCAATAACAGTTGCGTTAGGGTTGCAAACAAGTTCAGATAGTGGGGCTTGCTTTAAAAATTGGCAGCGAACAAAGGAAAAGGAGAAGAAGAAAATATGAAATATAAAAAGATGAAGTGAAAGGGTTTCCATAGGAATTATGGTAAGAGAATTATAAGACACCATGAAGAAGAAGAAGAAGAAGAAGAAGAAGAAGAAGAAGAAGAAGAAGAAGAAGCTGGAGGAGGAGGAGTTGTTTCCTAAATCATTAGAGAATCGGAGAAGGGATGATATCATTTTTGTATAAAAGTTGGTCTTTTTGGATTAAAAAAAAAAAGCTAAAAAAGCAAATAAGAGCAATTGGATTTTACTTTATATGTATGGTAGTCATATCTTCTGGCCCTTCAATAATTCATATTTTCCCAACTTGAGTATGGTCTTGAATATTATCAAGTATATGTTCTCTTTCTATGAGGTTTATCACAATAGAAATTAGAAAACGTAAAATCTCATCTAAATTAGTTTAGAGGCAGACAAGTATATTATCCTATATGAATTTAAAGTTAGTTTGATAATGTATAAGAGTAAATTATTAAGGAAAAATATAGGGATGTGAATTTCAATAAATTCGAAATTGATCGCAATCACAAAGAGAAAAATTTTCTTTTCTAAATGGGAAAAAAAGGAAAGGAAAAAAAAAAGCTAAAAAAGCAAATGAGAGCAATTGGATTTTACTTTAAATGTATGGTAGTCTTATCAGCTATTCAATAATTCATACTTTCCAACTTCAATATAGTCCTTCTAAATATTATTATTATTAAATATATGTTCTCTTCCTAAGGTTGGGGACTTTCTTTTGCTTCTATATTTTATACATAAGTTAATCCCTTTCTAACTTTAACTTACCCACGGTCTATTAAAAATCCTCTCCAAGGTGGTGAAGATGTAAAACCCCTAATTTAGACTCCAAACTTTATAAATTTAAATATTTTTCATTTTAATTTCCAATCAAAAGCAAAAGATAAAATATTAGTAAGATCCAATTTATAAATATTTTTATAGAATTTGTCTCTAATAGCAAAATATTTATATTAATTATTGAAATGTCCGATTTTTTTTTTAAAATTACTCAAATAACATAATTATAAATCAGTAATTTATTGAACTATAGTTTATAACTTTTCATGGGTATTTTCAATGAATTTGTTTGTTTTTTGCTTTTTAAATTCAAGTCAATAATTTATCGAACTATTTGATTATTTTCATTATTGTTTTCAATTAATTTATTGGTTTTTTTTTTACCTTTTTTTTAGTTCAGATAATTATTGAAGTATAATTATATTATTTGAGTAAGTTTTAAAAAGTTCTATCATTTTAATAATTAGTATGAAAAAATATGTTATTTTAGTCGTCATCCCATATTCTTCACTATCAAAATAAAGATGAATCTCATATTTTACTTGAAAAAAATAACAACGAGTGATAGATCAAGTTACGTAGGAAATAAATCTACGTATAAAATAAAGAAGCAATATAAGAAAGCATTTAGACATATAAATGGGGAAATTTATGTGGATGTTAAGATGAGATTAAATATTAATATATTTTTGTAATTATTTACATATATGTCTATTATTTAAAAAAAGGTTTTTTTTTAATTCTTAAATTATCCTCATCTTCCTAATTTATTTTTTTATATCGGCGCTTTCTACATGAATACCGATTCCCACGAGAAAACAATTTTCGTTTTTACAATTTTAACCTATTTAATTATGAAAAATTGCCAAAAAGAATAAAGAAATTAGGAAAAAACCCTATACTCACGTTTTCACAACTCCTGGCTTTCTCCAGGATCACATTTTCCACAACATAATTAAAGGTTCTTTTTCAAATAAAAAAAATTGGTATAACATTGATTTTTTTTTTTTGATGACCGGTCGTTCTTTCTTTCCTTCATCTTTTTTATTGGTTTCCCAATTCTTGATGCTTTTTTTAAAAAATTTAATATGAATATATTTTAATTGTTTTGTTAAACTAATGTATAAATTGTAAATAAGGGTATTTTGGAGAAATATCATAAATATATTATATTTCCCTATACTATAATTTTCATCAAACAAACACAATAATCTACAAATTATCAGGCATTCTAGTATTATTATTAAGTTAAACAAACATAGTAATCCAAAATTCTCAGTAATCTAATATTCTGACATTAGATTTTCAGATATTAGATTAAGATATTTTATATTACAATGAACCAAATGGGGATTAAGAAGAAACAATTGACAATATACATAACATTTGCTTTTGGTGCATTTGCAAATCTTGCATTTTTTTTGTAAAAATAGTAAATTTAAAAAATGTTTGCAAATATAGTAAATTTTGATTAGATTTGAATCAGTGATAAATATTAGAATTACATATTTTTACACTTAAATTTATCACTGATACACATTAATCATGGAAAATTGGGAAAATTGACCTCCAAAATTCCAATCTAAGGCTTATTGACCCTACCCTCACCATTTTTATGTTTGAGACCTTCTTAGGAAGATGAAAGTACATAAATACCCTTTAAGTTTAACTTTTTATATTTTTAAACAACTTATATTTCCTATATCCTAAACACACTCTATCTAAATTTTGCTTTATCCTAAACACACTCTCTCTAAATTTTGCTTTATCCTAAACACACTCTCGCTAAACTTTTATGTCATATAGCTTCAAGGATTCATCTTTCACTCTTTAAAAGGTAATAATACAAAAAGATATGTGATATTTTAATGTTGATCATGTGCAAATTTATTTGGATTTTTGGACTGAGATTCATACTTTGGTTGGAGATGAGAACTTTTTTAACAATCTCAAATTCGAGATTGCCCATTATTGATTCGAGATTGGAATCTTTGTCCGAGATCTCAGATCGAGATTCCATTTTTTCTTCGAGATTAGAATTTTGGTCTGAGATCTCGGTTCGAGATTGTCTAGTTTTGGTCTGAGATCACAGTTAAAGTCGAATAGACCAACTCAACAACGCCAACTTCATAACCCCAAGGCCCAAAATCTGAATCAAAAGGATATAATGCTACATTTTTTAGACCTAAAATCCCTTCATCTCCAAGTTTTTTAAGTTTTATGGAAACCAGATGATATTGCACAATAGAACCACCATGCAGAAGCATTTGCACTCATTGAAAACAAAATTAAAGGGCGAGGGGGTTATTTCTCACTAGTGCAAAGTATATCACACCAAAATTAGTTAATAATACAAACAAAGAACGCGCTCATGAAAAACGATAAATTAACTATAAAAAATGCTTTTAAAAAGTAAATGGTATCAAAATTTATCCGTGCACATTGAAGGCTAAATTTACTCCTCTTTCTCTTCCTCGTCATCGTCATCTTCATCGTTAAAATCATCCTCATCTGTGTCATCTTTCAAGTCATTATCATCCTTAATCTTTTGGCCTATATCAACATGTTCTTCTGGTGATGAAGAAGGGATCAAATCTTGAACCTTAGTTTCTCCTTCATCTGCTGTTAAACTTTTACCCAAAGCCTTAGATTTCCCTTTCTCCATCTGTTTCAATTAAGGTATTAAGGATTTAACGGCAAGCATCAACAATTAAATGATTAAGAGGATAGGAAACAAGGTGGTATATGGCCATTTCATTAACAAGCTGATTCATAAAATTTAAATGCAACGCCTGTGTGCCAGCAAATACACGATATCTATCATCTCCATGTGTGTAAAATAATAATAAGAAATCCACACCAGAATATATTTTTTTTTCTCAAACAAAAATCCACACCAGAAATTGCAATGTGAATTTAGCTGTATGTACACTATGGTAGGAAGTAAGAAGACAAATATCTCATCATACAACTTTTATAAAGTACAATATAGTTCGTCATTTTCATTGGTCATATTTCCTCACCCTTAATCTTCCTTGTCACTCCTTCACTACTTAAAATGGATAAAATAACTAAGTTCTCAAATAGTCATTACAAGCTAACTGCAAATGATTTTCACTTCAATTTCATTCCAATTCAATACATGGCCTACAGCACCAAACGTTTGGTTTGGAACAGTTTATATCTTACATTGGCAACATACTTCTCCACGATCTGAAAATAGCCACAATTGGTACTTTGAGAAGGTTCATGAAAGGTTTGATTTGAGTTAGCGTGGATAATGATATGGGACATGGACATGACACAAGTACATGTTTGACTGTATTAACATGGTAGGGCTTAATGATCAAAGAAATTCTTACCTTTACATTATGGGAGAAGTATTTTTTTCATATACATACATGGTGGGAAAAGTAGGCAAGTTCAATATGAATCCTAAATAACTTTCGTAGTTTCAAATATCAAATACAAGATCCAATTGACATGTGAACAAAATAAAAAGAAAAAGAGACTTACAGCACGTAACAGAGTTCTTCTATCTCTTTCTCGAGCATTCTTTATGGCCTGTAGCAAGCAATGACCAAACCAGTACGTAACATTGAATTTTATCTCCATCAAATGAAGGTCCAAAGCTTACATACCTCTTCAAGCATCTTCTGCTCAGCCTCTACTTCCGACAAATCTCTACAACAGAAGATAATAAAAAGGCCTTATTTCACAAAGTTCTCATCCAATGACACAATACACTAGAAATCAGGTAAATTTTGCAACCAAAAAAAAATATTTCAAGCTCAAAACTAATAGTCAGCAATGGATATGAAACACACCTTCCAACAGTTTGGCCTACACGACACCGACACTTTGCGCATACCCCTTGCTCTTTGGCACAACCTAAATAAACATCAATTCCAACTAGAAAAGTTAAAACATATAAAAAAAAAGGTATCAACTTCTCTTTGAACAAAATTGCCATTCCCCACTAAATTTTTCTCCCAAAATTTCAAATTTCCCTTACTAGCAAAGTGAAACCCACCAAGAAAAATAAAGTCTTTTTCCATTAAAAAAGAAAAAGAAAATTAAACCTCACCAGGACAGAGATTATGATATGCTTGACGAACATTCCGTTTCGAACATCCTTGACTGCAATAATCTCATTCAATTAAGAAAATTCAAATTTTCCAATCTCAATCTCAATCAGAGGAAAACAAAAAAGAAAACCCTACCATTTTGCAGGCTCAGAAAGGGGTTTATATTTGCCATAACGGCGTTTCCAATCGATTTGTTCCTTGCATCGTAGACAAACTCCAGTGATTTCAGAGAGTGGCCTGAATCTTCCTCCAACCTCCTGTAATTGAATTTCAAAGAAAAGGGTTATGATTTTTACTGTAAATAAGAACAAATAATTGAATGGAGAAGGATTTCTTCAATGAAAAAAAGTGACCGTTTCGTTGATTTTGCGACCGGCGTTAGGTTTCCAGGCGTATTTATTTTGGTGCTTCGGTTGGCCGTTCTTGCTGCTCATTCTGAGTCGCCGCGCCGGTCGCCACCAACTCGGAAGCTCTTTGCAACTCTATGTGAGAAGAGGAAAGACTCTTCAATTTCTCACTCATATGACATAAATGAAAATTAGCCTAGAGAAATTGGTGAAAAAAAAAAAGAATAAAATTCAATTCAATCAGAAATTTAATGTTAATTATTTATAGTAGGTTTTCGATGAGAATCTCGATAGCAAATTTTCAATTCTATACAATCCAAATATGATGTTGGTATACTAAATGGGGTGAAAAAAATCAAAATAACCACTTTTTGAGGTCAAAGTTAGCAAATGACCACCTTTTGAGATATGTAATGAGGTAGCCACTTTTTACTATTTAATTTTTTAAAATACTAAAACTACCCTTTTCGTATAGCGGGTATAGTCTGACACCTCCTGACATTCTGACACGTCTGTATAGTACGTACAGTCTGTCATTTCTGACATTTTTTCTTTTTCAATGCGATTTTCTTTCCCGATGCATTCTTTCTTCTCCCAGTTTATGGTATATTTAGTATATTGTTCATAGTTCTTTGGTGGATTTAGTATATTTTGTAATTTTTTTATGTTTTGATTTTATACTACATACTTCAATTTTAATTCAATTTTTTAGATTCATTTTAGTATATTGTTCATAGTTTCCCCTCTCATGTAAAATATTTTGTCCATTTGGTATATAGTCGTATATTGTCTATATCGTCCTCCGGTTCGTAAGTGCATTTGAGAAAAAGTGAAGGATGTACGTAATATACATGTCATTTAATCTGCAAATGGAAAACGAAAAGAGTGTGAATTACACAATGCTTAATATACAAAAAAAATCTTAATATACAAATTGACGAAAAAGAACTGTATTTTATGTATAGTACGTATAGTACGTATATTACATAATGTACGACTAACAAAAAAAAAGAACATAAAAGAGGGGGGGGAATGTATATCACGAATGGTACGTATATTACCAAATGTACGACTAAGAAAAAAACAAAACATAAAGGAAGAGCTGTGTACACCAACCCTCGTCATTTTGCGTATATTGTGTATATTTAAGAATGTACATTTTAGTAACCAACGTAGTGGACTGAAAAAACCAGACAGTTACGTATATTACAGAACTATACATTAAAAATACATTAGAGAGATGATGAATATAAAACAGACAGTTATGTATAGCACGTATATTACAAGATATATATTTAAACAGATCACAGAAAAAGTATATTACGTATATTACAAACTATATATTAAGTAACATAAAAGTATAATGTAAATTACGTATATTATAGACTGAATATTAAACAGACCACGAAAAAATGTATATTGCGTATATTACACACTGTATATTAAGCATAGAAGTAGATCGTATATTACGTATGTTACATATTGAATATTAAACACACCACGAAAAATTGTATAATACGTATATTACAGACCACGAAAAATGTATATTTCGTATGAGAAAAATACATAGTTTATGTATATCACGTATATTACAAATACTATATTTAAACAAACAAAAAAAAAGTGTATATTACGTGTGTTACAGACTGTATATTAAGAAAAACATAAACAGAACGAGAACCAACAACAGTTATGTATATTACGTATATTACAAAAAAACTACATTTTAAAAAAACATCACCTTAAAATGATAAATAAAAAACGTATATTGCATATATTACACGCATCACAGAAACACTATTACGAAATTACGTATATTACATGAAACAACAAATGACATACATGAGAAAAAGATATAAAAAACTAAAAAAAAAATAATACATTTCGTCAATTTTTTGTTATTTTGGTTTAGATATGTGAGATTCGGAAGAAAAACGGTGAAAAATATTTATGAAAAAACAAGAATGAGAAGAAATTAAGAAGAGAGATACTAAATTAAAAAATGTAGAAAATTTGTGAGATAAACATTTGTAAAAGATTAAAATGGTGGATTTTTTTAAAAAAAATGAAAGAAGGAGGGAGAGGGAAGAAATTGATATGAAATGGATAAAGAAAATTAGGAGAGAAGGAATAAGAAATGAAATGAAAGTTTGAAAGAAAATGATATGAAATGGATAAAGAGAATGGGGGAGGGAGGGAGGAAGAAATGAGAGAAAAAATGAAAAAAAATGAGGGTGGAAGGGAAAGAATGGAATATATAGAAAAACATGGGAGGGAAAAATGGGAGAGAAATTTAAAAAAAAAAAATAGAGAGAGATGAATATTAAAAAAAAAAAAAAAAGGATGGTGGGTGAGGGAAGGGGAGGAGAGAGGAGAGAGGAAAGAAGGAATGATGACTGAAAAGATGGGAGAGAAAATGAGAGAGGTGAGAGAAATGATTTGACAAGGGGTTTTTTTTTTGTATTTTTACAAATACATGTGGTTATTTTAATGAAAAAATAAAATTGTGGCTATTTGAGTAATTAGGTGTTAAAAAGGTGTTATTTTTATATTTGTTCCTACTAAATGTCCTAATTATCTTTTAAAAAACATGCCTCTAAATGTATTAATATTTAAGGTAAAGTTTGATCTCTAACTTTTACACCAGTCACGGTTTTAATCCATACATTTATCAAAATTGTATTAAAAACCTCTTTCTGATGTGAGATTCTCAACATATCCCCTCACGGTTTTACACCACTCACGGTTTTAATCCATACATTTACCAAAATTAGCCTAGGGAAATTGCTAAAATTATGGTGCAACTTCCACCTACTCGGCTGCCATTGACATCACTTCCACCACACATCTTACATAACTGTCAAGTCAATGCTCGTGTGCATCCGCTAACAACACATCCCCTTTCATGGTATAACGGCCATGCCACGAGGATGAATTTCTCCTCTCTTTAAACAAAGTCATCATCTCCCATGACATGAAAGATTATGTTAGCTTCCGAGCCAGAGCCCTTTGCCGAACCTGCTCTGTTTGGCCAATTCATGTGACCTCCATTGGAACCACTTTCATCTAATTTTGTTGATTCACCATCACCGCTTAACTGTTTGAGAACACCACTGCTCAGTCTTCCTTTCAATGCCTTGTGTAACCCCGATTGTATCAGTACATCCTTGACTTGCGCTTGCCACAAGCCAAAATTGATCATCCATCAAATTTCTCCACATCAACCTTCACTGGACTCCTAAAGTTTGACATACTTGCTTTTCACTCCTAGCTTGAATCAGCGGACAGTTATAACCCGTTCCAAGAAATCTTTTTCTGATGTGGAAGATCAGACAAAACTGCAACCACAGAGCATACGAAGAATTTCAAGAAACTACTAACCTAAAGGTCTGATATCAGTTGTTGGGAAAAAACCACTTTTTCCACATTCACTGCTAGAAATAAAGAGAAATAACTGAGAAAAATAAAGAAATAAACACAATCAAATGACACAAGGATTTATATTGGTTCACCTCAATTGACTACGTCTAGTTGTTACTGCTGCGGATTTCACTATGATAAATCAAGAGATACAATTGTATTACGCTCAAAAGCCCTCAAGAAAGTAAACTTCTTCTTTACAATATTTCTCACACTCTTAAGCCCCTCACTGTCGCTCAAACACCCGAAGCGAAGATGCCACTTGACCTCCTGGATTGGTAATCTCACAGCTTACATACAATGAAACCCACACCTCTATTTATAAGCAAAATAGCCTTGGTCACCAAGTAAAATCCAACAGTCATAATTCATCCTTGCCCACCAAGCAAATCCTATGGCCATAATTAAGCCTTGGTCACCAAGCATACTTGTTGAGCAAGTTTAGGGCTTTATCAATCCTTTCATATACTTGTCAAATCCCAACAGGAAACTACCCGAACAGGTGACGAGGTGAAGCCGTTGAACAGAAAAATGATCGGAAAATTATTCCATTTGATGACAGGTCGTTATTGATGGAGACCCCAACAGATAGAGAATAGAGAGTTCATAGTAGATCACTATTTTTTTTCTCATTTTTTAATGTACTAAATTTATTGTTTGACTTTGTATTTTTTATGTACTAAATTTTCCTTATTTTTATATAAAATATACAATGTGTTATCTATCTATACTAGAACTAAAAGTGGTTTGGATAGAAAAAAATTTGCTTTTCATTTTCACCCCTATTAATTCACTTTAATATCTAAACTATTCATTTTCCCATTATTAAACTACTGCTTTTAATTTTAGTGTTTAGGGTGCTTAAAATAAAAAACAACCGGTCTATATAGTTGATATTCTTACTTTGAGATTTATTCTTATAAGAAATTTTTTGAGGTATATCCACGAGATCCGGTGGCCGCAGCCTGCAAAAAATTAGGTTCCGGGCAAAAAACGTGAGAGTAGTCGTGCCGGTGGTGAAACCTGTGGCCTCGACAATGAGAAAATATAAAAAATAAATAAATTTATTAAATAATGTTGTGCTGACGTCATCACCAGGAAGGAAAAGGTGTGTGCTGATGTTAGCATGAAGTCGGCGCGCACTAGCACCCATAGAAAGTCGACACGGAGCGACGTGTCACTCTTTCAATGGCGACATGTCGCTCCATGCTCAGTGAATAAGGAAGGAAAGCCTCCAGGCTTGTGGATGGCTCGGCTCGACGCTCGCACACGGCTCCTAACTCAAAAAGTGGCACTCAAGGCTTGGCTTGACGGCTTGGCAGATGAGGATAGCAGATTTTACACCAAAGTAACATATTCTTACCTATTTAAAGCCTCAATTGAACCCTAATTCACAATCCCTTCTCCCCTTATTTTTCTTAGGACTTTTAGATAGTTTTTATTATGTTTTTTAGCTAAATTCTTTATTCCAACTTGTAAAGACCCTTTATTCTTGGTAAGTATTCTCTTTAATTAAATATTGTTTATTATAATATTTAATTTAGAGAATTAAAGAATTTGTATTTAATGAATTAAAGTCTTTTTTTTTTTGGGAATTTAAATTTTAAATATAATTTTGGTCTTAAAGGAAAAAGAAAAAGGAAAAGGCTTAAAAAAAAAGACAGAACGTGAAAACCCTCCTTTTAGTCGTGAAACAGAAGTAGAGAAGGAAAAAAAGGTGAAACAGAAGTAGAGAAGGAAAAGAAAAGGTAAACTTCTTCTTCTTCGTCTTCCTTTCTCCTAGCCAACGATTTGGGGGTGATTCGTGATTAAGCTTTATTCTATTTTGCTTGGATTAGGTGTGGTGGAAAGAATTTTTCCTCTTGGTGGAAGATTTGTTGTGGCACCATGCCCATGCCCACGACACCATGTTGCCCGCACACAAAGCTTGTCAAACAATGTATAGAGGTTATTTTGACAACTTTTATAGGCACATGAGGCCCCGGGACACAACATTTCATGAATGCTCGCATGCCCCTCTGACGCCTTACTCGTGAAACATAATTTTTGCATGTTTCCCGGCCAATTCACATTTAGCTGAAGATAAATATAAAATAAGAAAGTACATTTTTTGTACTGTTAGTTTATTTATTGGGTTATTCCTTATGAAAGAAATTTTTCTTATTTATTTATTTATTATAAAAAATATTTAAGAAACATGGATAATTTTATTGGTCTTCTAGGCATGGTGAAATGGTTGATCAGACTCTCCTTAATCACCTTTGAAGATGTTTAGCGCACTAGGAATTTACTCCGAGAGCTTTGAAAAGCGATTCCTTGAATACACTTCTGAGTTTTATGCTTCTGAAGGCATGAAATACATGCAGCAGTCAGATGTTTCAGATTATTTAAAGCATGTGGAGGTGTGCATTCTTCTATTTTTACCATAGTCTGACTCATTTTCTCTGTCATGTTTGCAATAGATTATGTACACGGTAATTTTATTTTCTGATAACAAAAAATTGTATTGAAGAAGAAAACTTAGGGGGAATTACTGGGAAGACCCCAACCCAAACCCAGGTTAGGGAGATTACAAAAATGCTCTGCTGCTAGTAAAAAAAAGAGCCCACTTACATAATTTATTGGTGTTGGAATCCCCAATAGAGGCACAAATCCTCATTTACTCCAAAATCAACTCATCCTCCACATTGCACTCTCTCCTCAATCCTTCAAATAATCCTACTATTTTTCAAGATTATCAGAAAATTACTCGAATAGCATTATGCAGATTTGTCTTTGCGTTTTTTCTCAGGTGAGGGAAAGTGAGAGGGTCGAGAATATATATGTGTGTGTGTGTATATATATATATATAGATATATTCCTTTTTCTTAAAGAGAAACAATAGCTTTTCATTGATGTAAGAAACTACTTTCATTAAGAAGAATGGAAAAATACAAAAAGGCCATACGATGGCTGGAAACAGGGAAGCCAAAAAAATAAAAGAAGGGATAATGAAAACTGGAAAAGCAGTTTAAACCAAAAGCACAAAGAGGCATTAAAATGAGCTAAATTTCAAACCCCTTTCAGAGATCCCTCAACAGTCCTTCTATTTCTTTCCAACCAAATACTTCATATGATTGTGTAGAAATTCGCTTGTGAGTAGACAATGATTATAAGGTAGTCTTCCTCAGCAGGGTAGTCCAGCCTAATTTGAAGACCTTCAAAAGATCTTCCTAAAAAATCCTAGCCAAGGGCAATGAGCAAATAAGCAGTCAAGATATTTTCTCTTTACCTGTTTCACAGCACACATCTTTGAGGATTAAGACACATACGAGTGTGCTTTTTAAACCATTTTACCGGTGCTTTCTGAGCAGGGTCTGGAACTTGGGGCAGTTCTAATGGAAAAAATTAATTATAGAACGGAATTTGAAAGACCCCGAGAATTCTAGCAATTAGAGCCTGGTGTCTGATCTGTGAGTAAGAAGTTTCCAAGTTGGACAGCAAAGTGGACCATTCCTCTTCTTCCTCCATGTCCCTCCCGAACCCAAACTCTCGGTGAAGAGAGTTCCGCAATCCCATCTGGACACTCTGCACTGGACATAGAGTTAATTATTTTTTAACATCACTTGGTGGTAAAAGTAGCAATAGCAAGTGATCATGGCTTGTTAATACAATTTTAATTGAAATCACTTTTTTCTCACTGTATAGTATAATTTCTTCACCTGTGAACATAAAAATTATCTTATAGCATTTATATAATAGTAGATAAATAGTTATAATTATTTTAGAATAACTTAATTTTAATATTTTCACCATCTTTATATTTATTTAATAAAAATCTACAAGAATATGTTATTTTTTATATCAATTTATTTGTTGATATTTAATATAAATAAAAGAAGTACACACGTACATCACACATGTTAACAAACTAGTTAGTATAAATAGGTAAATAAGAGGGCATTTATAAATATGTTAAAATGGACTCTAATATTTACAAATTTGTTAACCTAAAAAAGCATTCAAAAAAATTATTAAAAACTTAGAATCCCAACCATTATTCATTGGGAAATGTCATAAGTACCCATATTTCATGCAAGTATATTTTTTTTGCAAAAGTCATGCAAGTATATTAGTAAGTTACTGATTTACTATATCAATAATAGTATATCTTAAGTATTTAGTGGAAATAAAATTGATTTACCATAAGTAATATACTATTTTACGAAGGTGTTGTCGGAAAATTTCAAATTCTCGTTCGAAACCGAGGAAAATATGTTGGAAGTTTTTTATTTCGTCAAATATGAGTTTGGGGATGAATGAGTTTTGGTCGAAAAATTGATGGTTTTGTGATGGTTTTCGGGTTCGGTGAAGTTCTTGTAAGAATAAAAAAAATCTTCAGGTTTGAGGCCTCATCGGAAAACTTCGAATTATTATCGTAGAATAGCAGGAGATTACAAGTTGAAAACTTCGGGTTTCGTCAATTCTCAGTTTGAAGATAAGTTCTAGTAAAAAAATAATGATTTTATGATGATATTTGTGTTTTGTTTAATTCTTGCGGAAAATTTCGTAGCAACGGCGAAGATAGAGATCAGGACAACAACGCGAAGATAGCGACGAAGGTGGCTATAAAATTGTGGAGAGAAATAGGAAGATGTAATTTAGGAGGATGGTGATGGAGGAGAAAAAAGATGAGGATAATTTAAGAATTAAAATTTTCATTAAACTCTATTTTAAAAAAGTAACACGATACTTTAAAAAAATGATAGATATGTAGATAAATCAAATTTTAACAACTATATAAATTTCCTTAAATAAGATGTGTTTTCGGTTAAATCACTCAATATAATGTAGTCCTTATATTTTTGTTTGTTATTGTCTCTCTCCCTCCATCTAAAGTTTACAATAATATATTCTCACTATTTTGTATGTCTTCCTTCTCCTTTGAGTTATAAAATATAATTGAATGAAAATCAAATCATATGTCACGACCCGTCCCGAGACCTACCTATAGACCCGAGACAAGTCGTGTGCCGATGGCAAGTGATAGCCAAAAGCCAACACCTACCATTAAGGCAAACTAAACATGACTATGTACTAAGAAAATATTAGAAACTAAAATGATTCATGTACTTGCTGAGCTGATGCGAAATGGGTGGTGGATAAGCTTGTCGTAGGCTCAGTTGTCTCTGAAACTCGAAAGCTACCTGTGGGGGGAAAAACATTTGAAAAGAATGAGCTAAAGGCCCAGTGAGTAGAATTTTTATTAAACTAATATTTTCTTCACAACTACATAATATATATTAGTTTCCAAATTCATAAAACTGTTTAAAATTAATATTCATAAAACTTAATAATCATAATAGTCAAAACTAAAACTCGTAAAACTGGTTATAGTCGTAATTTAAATATCATAATATTCTGCTGTCGAAACTAGATCAATACTTGTACGTAAATATATAACAATAGAAACTTTTCATATACTATATCATAGTGATAAAAACCCACTAAAAATGTACCCTTAACTTGTCATACTGCATGTAGATCGAAATCATGCATGCAGCAGAGTAACTGAATACTGAAATTGGTCATACGCACGTAGAGCTGCCCCAAAGGGCTATGCATCCTAACATACGGCCCAAAGCCTATGTGTATGCTAAAGTGGGTCCCAAAGACCTGCTGAAAAACTGATAACTGAAGGTATTGTTTCTAGTGGTTTGAAAATAAACTACTTAAAATAATATCATAATTTCCAAACCATTGTAAAATCGTAATTGAAACTTTCGTAGCAGGCATAAATCAAATATATTGAATAATGAATATCTAAAAAAACTTTCATCTATATATATTTATATCAATAAATAATCATATATGATAATATATAAACTCTAAAAATTTTATGTTTTATAAACTTCTAAAAGCTCAATACTACTAATAATTTTAAATGTGAAAATAGGATCCACTCACAAACTTTTTGTCATCGAAATCATATACCATTTACACCATGATTTCACCTGAAAATATTGATTTAAGAAAATACATATCAATCAGCTACTTAATAATTTGAAATATTAGAAAACCATATTGAAAATAATATAAAATTGTGGTTAATATCACATGGCTAGAGCTTCAACTTTCCTTCAATAATTACACTTTCAATATAATTTTCAAAGCCAAAATATCAACTTGTTACTCTTCCTCCTTTCCAACATATAAAATCCCAACTCAAATTGAACAAAAACCACACATAATCCTCTTACTAATTCATACCAATTTTCCATTACAACTCTAACAAAACCATGGAAATAATCCATTTCTACACCATCCTTAATTATTCACTTAAAATCCATAAACAACAAAACTCATAAAAACAACCTTGAAGTTTAACAAATTTCCACCAAAATTCATCAAAAGAAGAATTGGATTGAAGAAACTACTTACCAACAAGCAATTACACCTCAAATTGAACTCAAAACTCCACAATTGATATTGATTTCAAAAAAATTCCAAGCCAAAATCCCAATTTTTCCTTTCTTTTTCTTCTCTTTTTTTTTCTTTCTTTCTTCTTCCCTTTCTCTCTTTCTCTGGCCACGAGCTGCTGCAGCAAACAAAATCTGAGTTGTAAATTTTTTTTTTTACACCTCATGCTGCCACATGTCACAGCCAACCACCACATTTTTTTTAACCTTATCTTCTTTTCTTTTCCTTTAAAAAAAAAGAAGTTTACATCATATTATTTTTCCCCCATAAAGTCATAAGTTGGACATGTGTACTATATCTTATGATAATGAGTAAATATTTAAAGATTCAATTTAAAAGTAAGGAAAAGGAGACATAAAATGAGTAAAGTAAGTTTTTCATTTTGCTTGTGGGTCAACTAGTTAAAGAGAGTTATGAATTGTCTAAATCAATAGTTGTATAGTTGTCACATTTTCTTCTTTTAAAAAGAGGTTGTTTTTAATAAAGTTAAATTACCCAATAGAATAAATAGGTATATATGAAACCTACACCATTTTATGTTTTCTAACGTCAGAGATCTTTACTTAAAAAAAAAAAGTTAGAGATCTACTTTCCAACCTTTTGAAATTAAATTTTTTTTTTTTTTTAATATTTCTCAGAAAATATTTACTTCTAAACTAATTTGGAGGAGCTATTTCATACTTTCATATATGTCTTATTCCTATAGATTATAAAAGTTAGTGGATCCCACATATTTAATAAATATGAAAGTATTTAATAGAAATTGACCAATATAAATTAGAGGATATAGGAGCTCTTCCAAATCAATTTAGAGGCAAGTATTGTCCATATTTCTCTCAATGTGCACCTTTGCTTAGTGGAGAAATTATTTCTTACAAATTTATACATCATTCAATCCATAATCATAAAAAAGAAAAGAAAAAGAACAATCGAGAGTGCCAAATCCATAGAATTGCGCTGCTCTAAACAAACCAATACATTAGCTACCAAACACTCGTTATAACCCTTAACTTTCAAAGAGCACACGATAAATATACGAGTTTCACTAATATATTTAATCGAATAGAAACTAGACACATATACAAAAGTAAGGAGCCTCGTGAGTCACCGATGAGCAGATAAGTATTATATACTTCCTTCGACGAAATCCGAGACATCAACATAATTTCTTAGTTGGAACGGGAAGTTACGGTACTGGTTGAAGGATCTTCGCTCTTAATGGTGGATGTTGTGAAATCAGTGCCACTCTGACTAATCACATTTTCCATATGACATTTATACGATTTACTTTCCAATGAAACCGCCGCCACGGATGGAATCAGAGAGAATAATAATTCATCTGAATATCTGAATTCACCATCACCATCTTGGTTTTTCTCCATCATCTCACAATCAGCTTCTTTCTGCAACTCTATCATTCTTCTTAGTTCATCTTCGACAACGACCATCGTCGGCCGATCATTCATATGACTATTTACACAGCTTACAGCAAGCTTCAAATACAGTTTCAAACATTCCGGCGATATCTTACCCTTTAGATTTTGATCAATTATTTGAAGAACAGTTCCATTCTCCATGCTTTTTCGTGCCCATATTGTAAGATTAAACCTTTCTTCCCCGAAAGTAAGATCAAGAGGTTTTCTTCCACATAACACTTCAAATAACACCACCCCAAATGAGTAAACGTCGGATTTTTCCGTCACCTGAAAACTATTGTAGTACTCTGGATCGAGATACCCACCGGTTCCTTTCACCTCCGTGGAAATGGCGGCACTATTCTTTGGACCCATCTTGGAAATTCCTAAATCTGAAACTTTGGCTAAGAAGTTTTGATCTAGAAGAATATTTGCTGTCTTCACATCACGGTGAATGATGGTTTGGTCTAGACCTGTGTATAGGGGCAGAGTCATATCAAAATAGATAAAATATATTAAAATTAAAATATGTAATTCAATGTTTATCACTGATAAACTCGATTAAAATTTGCTATATTTACAAATATTTTTTTAAGCTTTTATTTTTACAAATATTATTAAAAAAATTGATAGATTTGCAAATACCCTATAAAATATACTTACGTAATGAATACGAATATATTAATGGAATACATAAGAAATTAAATATAAACTCATGCATACTTACAGGTGAGTATATAAATAATTTAGATGGTACATATTCACAGGTATACTCATCTTCATCGAATACTTTATAATAAATACATGTGCCTCAAAATATCGATTCAATAAAAACATTATAAATATGAGATGAATATGAGCTTAATACTCACTGACGAGTATGTAAGTAATTTATATAAAATAAAAAACCTGTGTGGAGGTAGTTTAATCCACGCGCCGCCTCATAACAAATCTGAAGGCGTTTCATCCATGGGAGAGGAGGATTTTCTGTGTCGTAAAGATGGTCTTTGAAAGTTCCCTTTTCCATGAACTCGTAAACGATTAACATATCTTTATCTTCAATACAGTATCCTATGAGTGAGACAATATGAGAATGACGAAGCTTTGATAATAACTCAATCTCAGTCTTGAATTCTTTCTCGCCTTGTACAGACTCCGGCTTCAGCCGCTTCACCGCGACGGTGAGACCTTCTCCTTTCATGTTCTTGAAGATTCCTTTGTATACAGCACCGAAACCTCCAGCCCCAACTTCTCTCTTATTGTTGAAGAAATCCGTTGCTTCTAACAGTTGTTTGAAACTGAATTTCCGACACCCCTGTTCTTGAATAAAACTCCATTCTATTTCCTTTCTTTTCTTGTTCTTGATCATGACTAGAAATCCGACAAGAGTGATGATAATCGCTAAACCTAGACCAACGCAAACCCCGACGATGATTACCGTCGTTATATTTCCTGGCTTCTTATTGGACGGTGTAAGTGCTTTTACTAATTTCGCGGTCGAAACTGCGAGATTGCTATCATTATTACTCATTTTGAACACTTCAATTCCATTCAAAATCGCGCAACTCAAACTTTGATTCGGTTCTAAACCAATTGTGATAGTAAGACGAGTAACGGATTCATCAACAATCACAGAATAGTCCTTGTGCAATGGATAATAGAGACTAACCAAATCGACCTTTCCTTTGAATTCATGATTTAAATAAACATTAAAATGCATTTGGTTTTGTTTCTCGAATTGACAGAAAAACAGCCTCACGAAATATGTGAATCCACCATCAACGGAATAACCCCACGTGAAATTGCTCAAACTGCCACCATATACACTAACAGCTGATTGATAAACTCTTTCCGGAGCTTTCGACCATGAATCCGAAGAATTGTCGACGGGGAAACTAAAATCATTGATCGGCATTCCGATAGCTTTGTGTGTATCTTTTATCCATTTCCGGTACATGCGGCAATCATCTTGATGCTGCGGGATATCTTCTCCGCCGATGTTTAGCCGGTAATATAATTCCATTGCGATGTTGTTTTTGATAACGGATTTCGGGGAGTAATAGAGATTTGATTCCATTGAAACCACTTCGATTCCGTTGATGAAAGCGTAAGAATTCGGTGATGGGATAAACGTGATGTTGACAATTTTTTGAGCCATTGGGTCGACATGGATACAGAATTCTCTGTAAGAATTCTCTGTACTTTGATCGTTATCGTTGTCATCAGTGGCAGCGGCGGTAAAGTTAAGAAGAGTGAACGGTCCAGTTTTGACAGTGAAAGAGGCGTTGGATTTGGTAAACTCACCGTAGGTTTCCGGAAAGAAGTAGAGTCTGATGAATATCGAACTGGCCTCATTGACCGGAAAAGAGTAAGTGAACGGGTAGCGGGATAATCGGACGGTGTTGTAGATGATGTCGTCGGTGTTGTGTGGAACGGTGGCTATCGTGGAGGTATTGCTGCCATTCATCGGTTCTGATAGTTGGATGTCTGAGTTAACGTCGCCGATCCAAAGACGACCGTCGGGATCGATTCTGTTTTTATCACGTAAACCACAGTCTAGGGCAATATCAGTTGCGTTATGCTTGCAAACACGTTCAGGTAGAGGTAGTGGGGCTTGCATTGAAAATTGGCAGCGAACAAAGGAAAAGGAGAAGAAGAAAATATGAAATATAAAAAGATGAAGTGAAAGGATTTCCATAGGAATTCTGGTAAGAGAATTATAAGACACCATTAGAAGAAGAAGAAGCTGGAGGAGGAGGAGTTGTTTCCTAAATTATTTGAGAATCGGAGAAGGGATGATATCATTTTTGTATAAAAGTTGGTCTTTGTAGATAAAAAAATGAAAGAGAAACATGTGAAGAAAAAAAAAAGGAAAAATTATTTATATAACTCTAATATGATGAGCGTATATATTTTCATATTATGTTTTATTCTTATTGAATTATAAAATTAAGCGGGACTCACGTATTTAATAAATATGAAAGTATTTTATAGTAATTTACCAATAGAAATTAGAGAATGTATTAACTCATCCAAATTAGTTTAGAGATAAATATATTGTCCTATATAAATTTAAAGTTAGTTTGATAATATATTACAATAAATTATTAAGGAAAAATATAGGATGTCAATTTCAATTAACTCGAAATTGATTGTAATTAGAAAAAGAAAAATATTCTTCTCTAAATGGGAGAAAAAGAAAGGAAAAAAAAAAAGCTAAAAAAGCAAATAAGAGCAATTGGATTTTACTTTATATGTATGGTAGTCATATCTTCTGGCCCTTCAATAGTTCATACTTTCCCAACTTGAGTATGGTCCTGAATATTATTAAGTATATGTTCTCTTTCTATGAGGTTTGCCACAATAAAAATTAAAAAACGTAGAATCTCATCTAAATTAGTTGAGAGGCAAGTATATTGTCCTATATAAATTTAAAGTTAGTTTGATAATGTATAAGAGTAAATTATTAAGGAAAAATATAGGGATGTTAATTTCAATGAACTCGAAATTGATCGCAATCAGAAAGAGAAAAAATTTCTTTTTCTAAATGGGAAAAAGAAGAAAGGTAAAAAAAGCTGAAAAAGCAATTGAGAGCAATTGGATTTTACTTTAAATGTATGGTATTGCATCAGTATAGCAAATTAGGGATTGGTTAGAAGATGGAGTGATGGATAAACCATGGGAAGGTGTATGTTTAAGGTAGCGAAGGATCCGTTTTACAGCAAGCCAGTGTGTGGAAGTTGGAGATTGAAGGAATTGATAGACTTTGTTGACAGAGAAGCTGAGGTCAGGTCTAGTAATAGTGCAATATTGGAGAGCACCAACAATGCTACGATAAACAGAAGGATCAGGAAGGGGTTCTCCTTCATGAGCAGATAAGGATGTGCCAATAGCCATGGGTGAAGAGACTGGTTTGCAATCAGTCATGGAAGCTCTATAAAGAAGATCTCTGATGTATTTAGATTGAGACAAATGTAAGGAGGCAGCAGACTGAGAGACCTGAATTCCCAAAAAAAATGACAGTTGTCCTAGATCCTTTAGCTTGAACTTGCTGTTGAGAGCAGAAATAAAATGATCAATAAGATCTGTATTATTGCCTGTCACTATGATATCATCAACATAGATAAGAAAAGCAATAAAGTCTGAATGTTGTCTATAGATGAAAAGAGAACAATCAGATTTGGAGGAAATAAAGCCCCAAGACTGTAAGCAGGAACTGAGCTTTAGGAACCAAGCCCTGGGACTTTGCTTGAGACCATATATAGCCTTAGTGAGCTTGCAGACATGAGAAGGAAAATGAGTACTAGTGAATCCTTGTGGTTGATGCATGTAAACCTCCTCAAGAAGATCACCATTGAGGAAAGCATTATGCACATCAAGTTGTTTAATTTGCCAATGATTGGAAACAGCAAGACTGAGGATAATTCTGATTGTTGCAGGCTTTACCACAGGACTAAAAGTTTCAAAATAATCTATGCCATAAGATTGATTGAAGCCTTGTGCAACTAGTCGAGCTTTATATCTTTCTACCTGACCATTGGGTTGTAATTTTACCTTAAATACCCATTTGCAGCCAATAATTTTGCACTGTGGAGGTGGTGGAACCAAAGTCCAAGTATTATTGCTGAGAAGAGCTTCATATTCTGTAGCCATTGCTTGCTGCCAATGAGGAATGGTGACAGCAGCCTTAAAATTTGATGGTTCATGAAAAGCAGAAGTAGTCGTGGTCAACCAGACTTTTGGTTTGAATATACCAGCTTTGGATCTTGTGATCATGGGATGAGAAGTAGCAGGAAGTTCCTGATGTGAAACAAGAGGGATGGGAGATGGATGGGGCGTAATGGTAGGCATAGGGACTATAGGTGTAGTGTCAGTAGGAGTGGTGGGAATGGAGGAATTAGGTGAAGCAGTGGATAAAGAAGGTAGAGAGACTGCATTGGAAAGATCTTGCAGCTGTGAAGGTGATGGAATGGTAGGGGAGATAGGTGGAGTAACAGGAGAAGAATTTTGAAAAGGAAAAGTATAGGGGTTAGAGGAAGGAGGGAGAGATTGAGCAGGAATTGAGGTATGCGGAATTGAAGATATATCATAATGGAATTGAGAAAAGGTATTGGTGGTAGGATGATTTGTGAAAGAAGGGAAATGATGCTCATTAAAAATGACATGTCTTGACAAATAAATTCGGCCTGAATTTGGATCAAGGCAAAGATACCCTTTGTGATTTGAGCTATAACCCAGGAATAAACATTGTGTAGAGCGAAATTGTAACTTGTTCTGATTATAAGGCCTGAGATATGGGAAGCAAGCACAACCAAAAGCTTTGAGAAGGTTATAATCTGGAAGAGCAGAATAAAGAAGCTGATAAGGAGATTGATTTTGCAAGGTTGGGGAAGGGAGTCTGTTTATGAGATGAATGGTAGTTTGAAAAGCATAAGACCAATAAGGTTTTGGAAGGTTAGAATGGGCTAAAAGTGCTAAACCTACCTCAACAACATGTCTATTCTTTCTCTCAACTCTTCCGTTTTGCTGTGGGGTATAAGGACAAGATATTCGATGATGAGTACCATCTAAAGCAAGGAGAGTAGAGAGAGCACGAAATTCCCCACCCCAATCAGTTTGAAGGGACTGTATTTTACTGTCAAATTGGGTGTGAACCATCTGTTTAAAGTGATTATAACAATGAAGGGTCTCATCTTTTGTCTTAAGCAAATATAGCCATGAAAATCCAGAAAAGTCATCAATAAAAAGCAAGAAATATCTAACACCATTGATTGCAGTAACAGGGGAAGGCCCCCATAAATCTGAATGAACAAGCTGAAAAGGTTTTTGACATTTGTGAACTGATTTATTGAACATTAAACGATGGCTCTTGGCCATTTGACAAAAGTTACAGAATTCAAACTTAGAAATTGAAGGACAAGACTTGTGACATAAATGGAGAACTTGTTGAACAATAGTGGAGGCAGGATGACCAAGCCTATAGTGCCAGAGAACTGAATTGGACATGGCTGCAGTGTTAGAAATGACAGGGACTTGAGGAGGATGAAGCATGGAGGATGGGGTGGCTGTATAGAGACCATTGTCAAGATGACCCTGAAGAAGAACTTGCTTGGTCATGAGATCCTTCACAAGGAAGAAAGAAGGATGAAACTCAACAAATGCTTTATTGTCATAGCAAAGTTTAGCTACACTTACAAGTTTATTGGAAATAGCTGGAATGTGTAGGACAGAATTAAGTTTTAAAGAAGACAGAGGAGAAGTAAGAATGCTATTACCAATATGAGCAATGGAAAGAGGCTTACCATTGCCCATCAGTACTTGCTCATGACCTTGATAAGGAGTAGAATTTGTAAAAGAATTGAGAGAAGGAGACATGTGGTGAGTAGCTCCAGAGTCAAATAACCAAGCCTGATCAAGATATGGATAAGAAGGAGGAGAAGTGGTAGATGGTGGTGAAGGAGGAGAAGTGGTAGATGGTGGTGAAGCAGGAATTTCAGCAATGTAAGCTTGTGATCTAGGGGGTAAAATAGGTGGATATCTCTCCTTATTGTCTCTATTAATTATAACAAACAAGGGCTATATGGCCAACTTTGCTGCAAATCTGACATTGAGGCCCGTTAGATCTAGGAATCCAACTTTGAGTGGGGGTAAAAGGCACAGGAGGTTTTAGAGCAGCGTTGGATGTTTGTGATCGATAGTTAGGGAAGAAAGGAGGTTGATAATAACCAGGAAATCCCTGATGAAATCCAGTTTGCCCAGGATGATAACTAGATGGTTCATATTGAGGATTTTGAAAGAAAGCTCCAGGAGTATTTCCAGGATGAGGATGAAGGGGCTGTTGCTGTCTATTGGTAGTAGGAGTAAAAGATTGAAGGAGAGGAGCTGCTGTATTTGCCGGTGATGTCCCAGAATCTGACGCCATGAACGACGATTTTTAGAAGCTCTGATACCATGAAAATCTAAAAAGGGGAAAAGAAATAAAAGCAACAAAAGAAGAGATAGAGAGAGAGAGAGAGACAGAGTTTGAAAAGAATGATTCTCCAATATCTACTGAGGGCATTGGATGTTTGTATTAATAGCTAATAAAGAGGACACATGTCACTACATGACAGGAAGAGAAAAAGAAAGAATAAAAATACAAAGCAAAAGGAAATAAAAGCTTGATACTACAAAAAATAGTTAGTCATTAGCAGCAGTGGCTTCTTCTTCCTTAACAAACTACCTCCACATGGGGTTAGATGGAACAATCATTCACCGTGATGTAAAGACGACAAACATACTATTGGACAGAGATTTCAGAGCAAAAGTGTCAGATTTCGGAATGTCGAAAATGGGACCGAGTGATACAGCAATGAGCACAATGGTGAAGGGAACATGGGCTTATTTAGATCCTGAATACTATCGTCGTTCGCAAGTCACGGAAAAATCCGACGTCTACTCATTCGGTGTCGTTTTATTCGAAGTAATATGCGGAAGAAAACCATTGGATTCAAGCCTTGGACCAGAGCAATTCAAGCTGATATTATGGGCTCAAAAATGTATAGAAAAAGGTAATGTATATGAAATAATTGACAAGAATTTGAGAGGGAAGATTAGTCCTGATTGTTTGAAACAGTATTTGGAACTCGCTACGAGTTGTATAAGCGATCAAACGAAGGATCGGCCGACGATGGCAGTGGTGGAGGAGAAATTAAGGTTTATAATACAGATACAAGAGGAAGCTGATGCTAAAGAAATGGAGAAACATCCAGATGGAGAGTTTAGTTATGAGGAAGAAGATATGTCATTGATGCCATCAATGGTGGCTTCGATGCGTAGTGATTCGTATAAAAGTCACATGGCAAATGTTATGAGTGGCTCGGATTATACGGCGTCGTCGACAATGATGAGTGAAGATCCTTTTCCGAGCAATAATGGTTGGTCTGATTCCATCAAGTAGAAGGTATTCATTCATAATATGTTATCAAGATCAGCATTTGGTGTAAGCGCTGCTGTTAAAAAAAAAAAAAGAAAAATGCATGGGAAATTTTTGACACGTGGCAAAAAAAAAAAAAAAAAAACCAAAACTCAGTTTGGTCTCAGCCCGTGGGCAAGGGAAACGGAACAGAGGAGGAGCAAAAGAAAAAGGAAGAAAAGAAAAAAAGGGGAATTTTGGCTTGGAATTGTGGAGTTTTGAGTTCAATTGGTGGTATAATTGCTTGTTGGTAAGTGATTTCTTCAACCCAATTTTTCATTTGGTGGATTTTGGCGGATGTTTGATAAGTTTCAACGTTAATGTTATTCAGTTTGAGAAGTATATTGGAAGTGTAGTATTAAAGGAAAAGTGAAACCCTAGTCATTGGGATATTAACCATTATGTTATGTGTTTTCATTATGTTTTTCGAATATATAAAAGTTTTAATAAATTATTAATAGGTATTTTTATTAAATATATATTTCAGGTGATACGGAGATTGGAACTGCTTATAACCCGGGATCGTAAACGGGATAATTTTTGTGAGTGGTTAAAACGTTATTTTCGAATTATCCCTAAACTATTTGTTTATAAATCTCAAGTTAGTTTATGTATTATGAATAGCCTATTATATACATGTTTTTATAATTTACCAATTACGTTTATGTGTTTTACGAATACCTATGAAATATTATTATAGAACTCGACCATATGTATTTATGTATAGAGTATTGATTTTTATGGTTTTAAGATAGTTTGAAAGTTATATAATGATATTCGTAAACTATTTTCAAACGGCTAAATTGTTGTACCCACTAGCTCACTTTTTTAGCAGGTCTTTGGGACCCACTTTAGCATACACATAGGCTTTGGGCCGTATGTTAGGGTGCTTAGCCCTTTGGGGCGACTCTGCGCGCGTATGACCAGGTTTTAGTATATTTAGTGCTCTCGCGCATATCTTGATTTATCTTGTGTGTAGTATGACCAGTTGTGGGTATACGTTTAGTGTCGGTTTTGCTATTATATGATTATGATATTATTATGAGAACCTGTTAGCAATGAGTTTTTATTATGTATGAAAAGTATTTTGCTCAGAAATGTATGTGTTTGTTAAAATTCGTGTTTTCTACGATATTTACTCAAAAGTATATGTTAGTTATAAAAGATCTCACTCACTGAGTTTTTGCTCATAGTTTTCCATGTTTTGTTTTTCCCCCCTCCAGGTAGCTTCTGAGTTCAGAGGACAAGCCTTATGAGAGACGTTTGCACCACCAGTTTTAATATCATCTTCAGCTAGCCTATGTATGACATTTTGCTTGTGATTGTATATGTTTGTCTATATTGTCAGTGTTAGCCGAGTAGGTGGTTTTGATGATTTCGAGGCTAGTTGAGGAAGTGGAGATGTTATCTTTATGTAATAAAATAAGAACTAGTGTGTGTGTGACTGTTTGAGTCATTTGCTGAGGGCAGAGCCCGTTATAATATATCCAGGTTTATGTTAAATGTATTCACAGGTTGGTTTATTCGAAAACTAAACGAAACTCTGCCAAAATTTCTCTAAATAAATAGAATTTAGATTTATGAATAATTAGTTATTTAAGTTCAGTCTGATGGTATGCGTTGGCATTAGCTTTCGCTTGCCATCGGCACGTGTCGTCTCGAGTGTTTAGGAGGTTATCGGGACGGGTCGTGTCATTTGGGCATCTATCTCTTAAGCCTTTTCTTTTCTTTCTTGTTTTATTTTTTTGGGAGTGGTAATTGTTTAGAAATTAATATATTGTTTTGTAGAAGCTTGATGTGTAATTT
Organism: Gynostemma pentaphyllum; assembly: GCA_028015215.1. NCBI lineage: Eukaryota > Viridiplantae > Streptophyta > Magnoliopsida > Cucurbitales > Cucurbitaceae > Gynostemma > Gynostemma pentaphyllum. The sequence continues at coordinate 42,512,083 of CM051345.1, read as the reverse complement.
ACTTTTGTGTGTATGAGATTTAACTAGAAATGACGGTTGTAAAACGCGTTATAATATTCAAATAATAGTTCGGGTGTCAAGAAAGCTTATAAATGTAGGAGTTAAAAAAAAGGCAGTTATAAATATAGTATGACTATAAAATATTCATAAATATAACAAATTTTTTCTTGTGTAAATTAGTAATTAACATTGATCAATACTAATTTTCTAAAATGATTATACCACTGTTAATCACTAATTTACACGGACAAAATATGAAAGGAAAAGAAAGTAGAGTTACAAATTTTTACTCAGGTGACATATGTTTGTTGGATGTATGCATTTTTGGCTGCTTAGCAAATTTATAAAAAAATTTACCATTTTGGTTGTAACAAACCTTGAATGTTCTTCCGAAAAAGTAACAAAATTTACTCTCTTTTTTTTCCGAACTATTCTAAAATAAAATAAAATAAAATTATAGTATAAATATAAACTAGAAACATAGGGGAGGAGACAACAAAGGCCGAATTTTTAGTGGTAAATTAATATTTTTTATATTGTCTTAAATAACATAAGTATGTATACTAATTACTAAAATATCATAACTTTTTAAAAATTACTCAAATAACATAATTTTTATAATTCAATAAATAATTGAATTATAGTTCAATAATTTATTGAATTATACTTTATTATTTTTCATGGGTATTTTCAATAAATTTGTTTGTTTTTACCTTTTTAATTTCAAATTCAATAATTTATCGAATTATTCGATTATTTTTAATTTTTGTTTTCAATGAATTTATTGGTTCTTTTTTTACTTTTTTTTTGGATTAATAAATTATTGAGTTATAGTTCAATAAATAATTGAACTATAATTATGTTATTTGAGTAATTCTTAAAAATTTCTTACATTTTCGTACTTAATACGAAAAATATGCTTTTGCAGTAATTACCAATTTCTTAAATACTAGATAATTTTTTTACAAACAATAAATGAAATTTGACACACACACACACACACACACACACACACACACACACATATATATATATATATATTTATTAACGCAAAATTATATTCCATATCGTTGTGTATTTTTTTTCAATCAATTTTTTGTGCACAGCAATTAAATTTGAACTTCAACAATTAGAATTTGTTAGTGGAGTTGCAAATGTAACTCACGCATAACTGTCATATGATTGACATGACATATATTCATACGAAATGATAAAAAAAAATTGAAATGAACATTTTCTACATTATGATCCCTTCGTCAAATAATTTCTCAATAGAATATATTTATCTTATTTAAAATTAGTTTACTCCAATAGTATCGGTTAAGTGCACTAATAAAACATATTATTGGAATTATGATTTCAAATCTTAATCACGTGTACATAATTAATATATATATTTCACAATCAATCTAAGATTTTAATTTAGAAGGGTCACAATATAAATAATAACATAAATTTTTTCTTAACTCTACTTGTATTGATTTTACACTCACCATTTGTAATTTTTATATAAAGAAGCAGAACAATAAATTTGAGAAAAAGGAATTAATCTCTACTTGTTTCAATTTTATTTATTTATTTTATATACAAAACATCATTAGAAATAATAAATAATAAAATTTAAAAACTAATATCATTTAATCCAATTGTTGATCCCAAAATTTTATTTTAAAAGGGTATTAAGTAATAAAATAATTTCAATTCTCATTTCTTATTGATTTATTTTCAACAATTATTTTTGGTATATATTAGTTGTATACTTATCAAGTTTCCATTGAAAAGTAATTGGAGAAAGCTTGATAGGAAAAGTAATTGAAGAAATTAACATGAGTTAATTATTATTTTGAAAAGTGTAAAAAATTATCTGTTTATATATAGTTTTTTTTATTGTCAATAATTATAGAAAATTATATTTACTCAAAAAATATAATAGAATGTATATATTTTTTAAAATTATTGAGACATATAAATTATTCTTAAACAATGAATAAAATAGCAAATAAAAATTAATAAATAAACAAAAAGCTAATTTTATTATTTAATATAAAAAAAAATTATCATAAACTTCATGTCATGATTAACTACTCAATTTAAAGAAAATTTGGTAATAAATATTTTAAAATAATAACATATTATTTTAAAGGAAAATTTAATTGGGTAGCAATTTTAAAAGGTATTTGCAAATATAGCAGGTTTTTAAAAACTCTCATTTAAGTGAATCAAAGAATCATTGATAATTTGGAGGTAATCAATGATTACATGTACAGAATATCATTTGACATACGAAATCAGTAAAATCAGTGATTACTTCTGCGTGGGATCAATGATTAATTATGCGGAAATCAGTGATTACTTATGCGAGTGTCAGTTTTATAATATTTTAGGCGCGAATTTGAGTTTTTTTTTTTTGCTATTTTTGTAAATAATTTTTTGGGCTGCTAATTTTGTAAATACTAGACTTTTTTAACTAATATTTTTTATAGTATTTTTAACTAATTTGTATTTTTTCAACTCTAGCAGGGCTTGTTATTTTGATACTTTGGGCAATTCTTAGGGGTTTTTGGAGGAGATTTACAGACGCCATTTGAGTTAGTTGTAGCTGGATTACCCGGTCTGGGGTTTTTGGAATGGTCTCCAACGACTGGTTGTTCATGAAATTGAAGGATCCTAACAATGTTCATGTCGAAGATTAATTCCATTTCCAACGAGATTTAGTCGGAGATGGCGAGACATTCTCCGAAACCGCTACCTTTGCATCGGTATGTAGTGTTTCCGTTTCCGTTCTCGATCAGGGTTGAAGCTCTACAGTAGTTTGTGTTGGAAGAGAGGAATGTGATAATTATCATCATCACCATTGCTAGGGCTAATGAAATCTGACCCATTTTTTTTAACAATTGGGGAAGTAGCTCTCTCTCTCACTCTTTGTATTTTGTTTCTTCACTAGCTTTGGGTCTATTTTTATAGAGGACTGTTGGGAGCTAAAGATGGAACAATGTTTGAGAAGTAATCCCACCGACACATTTGTTTTTTTTTTTTTGTTTTCCAAAGAATAAAATTTAATGTTTTACAAATAAAAAATAAGCTCCTACAAATTGGTAAAGTACACAACATTATATAAGAAGTATAGGGTGTGACATAAAAGGTCGTTTAATTGGCAGGAATGAAAATATAATATTTGAACTTGAATATCTGTGTTTGGTAGAAAAAGAGAATCCGAGGTGTATACACATTGAAGGGAGGCAATTGCACCCTCCCTTATTTTATTTTTAATATAAAATTAAAAAATAGAAGCACATAATTGAATTTTTAGTATACTTTATCTACTTTCCCTTTTTTTTTTTTCTAAAAATAGTTTTATATAATATTTATTAAAAATATAATAATTTCTGACTCCGCCAGAGTTAGTTTAGTAAGTTTATGAGCATATGCATCTTTAATACCGAATTCCACCTTGATTTATATATATAATGTAATTTCAATATTTTTTTAACCAATTTTTCTCTATACTATACGAAAGGGAAGAACGACCTACAATATTAAGCTTCTTTTGAGTTAATTTATAACTTTTTTAAAGTAGGATGTAGTGAGTATATTTGACTATTTGTTTTGGATCTAAAATTAATTTGTTTATATGATTATAAATATACGCATGTGGGACCTACAAATATATGTCAAAACACTTCAATAATTTCAGGTGATATCGAGACTTTAAATATTTATGATTTGGAATATTTACCGCAAAAGTTGTGAGTGGCTTTCTAATTTAAGATTTACAATATTATCGAGATTTTGATTTCTGAAATATAAATATTAATTAGATATCTAGCTACAGATTTTACGAAATTGAATTTGTGATATAATGTATATTATTTACGAATATTATGAAGACTCAATCATGTTTTTAGAAACAGTTATGTTTTACGAAAGGTTTGAAAATTACGTTAATAGTTATAGTAACTTATTTCCAAACCGCTAGAAATAGTACCCTCAGTTATCAGTTTTCAGCAGGTCTTTGGGACCCACTTTAGCATACACATAGGCTTTGAGCCGTATGTTAGGGTGCTTAGCCCTTTGGGGGCAGCTATGCGCGCGTATGACCAGTTTCAGTATTCAGTTGCTCTGCTGCATGCATGATTTCACTCTACATGCAGTACGACCAGTTAAGGGTACATTTTTAGTGGGTTTTTATCATTATGATATAGTATATGAACAGTTTCTATTGTATATATATTTACGTACAACTATTGCTCTAGTTTCGACAGCAGAATATTATGATATTTAAATTACGACTATAACCAGTTTTACGAATTTTAGTTTTGAATATTATAATTATTAAGTTTTACGAATATTAGTTTTAAACAGTTTTATGAATTTGGAAACTACTATATATTATGTAGTTTTGAAGAAAATATTAGTTTAATAAAAATTCCACTCACTGAGCGTTTTTAGCTCATTCTTTTCAAATGTTTTTTCCCCCCACAGGTAGCTTTCGAGTTTCAGAAGATGATCGAGCCTACGACGAGCTTATCCACCACATGTTTTGCATCAGTTTAGCTTGTACATGAGTCAGTTTAGTTTAAAATAATTTTAGAATAGTTATGTTTAGTTTGCCCTGATGATAGGTGTTGGCTTTTGGGCTATCGCTTGTCATCGGCGCACGACTCGTCACCGTGTATAGGGAGATCCCGGGTCGGGTCGTGACAGTGTATATTTAAGAATGTACATTTTAGTAACCAACATAGTGAACTGAAAAAAACAGACAGTTATGTATATTACGTATATTACAGAACTATACATTAAAAAGACATTAGAGAAATGATGAATATAAAACAAACAGTTATGTATAACACGTATATTACAAGATATATATTTAAACAGATCACAGAAAAAGTATATTACGTATATTACAAACTGTATATTAAGTAGCATAGAAGTAGAATGTAAATTACGTATATTATAGACTGAATATTAAACAGATCACGAAACAATGTATATTGCGTATATTACACACTGTATATTAAGCATAGAAGTAGAACGTATATTACTTATGTTACAGATTGAATATTAAACACACCACGGAAAATTGTATAATACGTATATTACAGACCACGAAAAATGTATATTACGTATGAGAAAAACACATAGTTTATGTATATCACGTATATTACAAATACTATATTTAAACAAACAAACAAAAAGTGTATATTACGTGTGTTACAGACTGTATATTAAGAAAAACATAAACGAACGAAAAACCAACAACAATTATGTATATTACGTATATCACAAAAAAGCTACATTTTAAAGAAACATCACCTTAAAAAGATAAATAAAAAACGTATATTGCATATATTACACGCATCACAGAAACACTATTACGAAATTACGTATATTACATGAAACAACAAATGACATACATGAGAAAAAGATATAAAAAAACTAAAAAAATAATAATACATTTTGTCAATTTTTTGTTATTTTGGTTTAGATATGCGAGATTCGGAAGAAAAACGGTGAAAAATATTTATGAAAAAACAAGAATGAGAAGAAATTAAGGAGAGAGATACTAAATTATAAAGTGTAGGAAATTTGTGAGATAAACATTTGTAAAAGATTAAAATGGTGGATTTTTGAAAAAAAAATGAAAGAATGAGGGAGAGGGAAGAAATTGATATGAAATGGATAAAGAAAATTAGGAGAGAAGGAATAAGAAATGAAATGAAAGTTTGAAAGAAAATGATATGAAATGGATAAAGAGAATGAGGGAGGGAGGGAGGAAGAAATGAGAGAAAAAATGAAAAAAATGAGGATGGAAGGGAGAGAATGGAATATATAGAAAAACATGGGAGAGAAAAATGGGAGGGAAAAATGGGAGGGAAATTTTTAAAAAAAAAAAAATTAGAGAGATGAATATTTAAAAAAAAAAAGACAAAAGAAAGGGACGGTGGGTGAGGGAAGGGGAGGAGAGAGGAGAGAGGAAAGAAGGAATGATGACTGAAAAGATGGGAGAGAAAATGAGAGAGGTGAGAGAAATGATTTGACAAGGGGTTTTTTTGTATTTTTACAAATACATGTGGCTATTTTAATGAAAAAAATAAAATTGTGACTATTTGAGTAATTAGGTGTTAAAAAGGTGCTATTTTTATATTTGTTCCTACTAAATGCCCTAATTATCTTTTAAAAAACATGCCTCTAAATGTATTAATATTTAAGGTAAAGTTTGATCTCTAAGTTTTACACCACTCACGGTTTTAATCCATACATTTATCAAAATTGTATTAAAAACCTCTTTCTAATGTGGGATTCTCAACATATCCCCTCACGGTTTTACACCACTCACGGTTTTAATCCATACATTTACCAAAATTAGCCTAGGGAAATTACTAAAATTATGGTGCAACTTCCACCTACTTGGCTGCCATCGACATCACTTCCACCACACGTCTTGCATAACTGCCAAGTCAATGCTCGTGTGCATCTGCTAACAACACATCCCCTTTCATGGTATAATGGCCATACCACGAGGATGAATTTCTCCTCTCTTTAAACAAAGTCATCATCTCCCATGACATGAAAGATCATGTTAGCTTCTGACCTAGAGCCTTTTGTCGAACCTGCTCTGTTTGGACAATTCATGTGACCTCCATTGGAACCACTTTCATCTGATTTCGTTGATTCACCATCACCGCTTAACTGTTTGAGAGCACCACCGCTCAGTCTTCCTTTCCATGCCTTGTGTAACCCCGATTGTATCAGTACATCCTTGACTTGTGCTTGCCACAAGCCAAAATTGATCATCCATCAAATTTCTCCACATCAACCTTCACTGGACTCCTAAAGTTTGACATACTTGCTTTTCACTCCTAGCTTGAATCAGCGGACAGTTATAACCCGTTCCAAGAAATCTTTTTCTGATGTGGAAGAGCAGACAAAACTGCAACCACAGAGCATACGAAGAATTTCAAGAAACTACTAACCTAAAGGTCTGATACCAGTTGTTGGGAAAAAACCACTTTTTCCACATTCACCGCTAGAAATAAAGAGAAATAACCGAGAAAAATAAAGAAATAAACATAATCAAACGACACAAGGATTTATATTGGTTCACCCCAATTGACTACGTCTAGTTGCCACTGCTACGAATTTCACTATGATAAATCAAGAGTTACAATTGTATTACGCTCAAAAGCCCTCAAGAAAGTAAACCTCTTCTTTACAATATTTCTCACACTCTTAAGCCCCTCACTGTCTCTCAAACACCCGAAGCAAAGATGCCACTTGACCTCCCAGATTGGTAATCTCACAGCTTACATACAATGAAACCCACACCTCTATTTATAAGCAAAATAGCCTTGGTCACCAAGTAAAATCCAACAGTCATAATTCATCCTTGCCCACCAAGCAAATCCTATGGCCATAATTAAGCCTTGGTCACCAAGCAAACTTGTTGAGCAAGTTTAGGGCTTTATCAATCCTTTCATATACTTGCCAAATCCCAACAGGAAACTACCCGAACAGGTGATGAGGTGGAGCCGTCGAACAGAAAAATGATCGGAAAATTATTCCATTTGGTGACAGGTCGTTATTGATGGAGACCCCAATAGATAGAGAATAGAGAGTTCATAGTAGATCACTATTTTTTTTCTCATTTTTTAATGTACTAAATTTATTGTTTGAGTTTGTATTTTTTATGTACTAAATTTTCCTTATTTTTATATAAAATATACAATGTGTTATCTATCTATACTAGAACTAAAAGTGGTTTGGATAGAAAAAAATTTGCTTTTCATTTTCACCCTTATTAATTCACTTTAATATCTAAACTATTCATTTTCCCATTATTAAACTACTGTTTTTAATTTTAGTGTTTAGGGTGCTTAAAATAAAAAAACAACCGGTCTATATAGTTGATATTCTTACTTTGAGATTTATTCTTATGAGATTTTTTTTGGGGTATATCCAAGAGATCCGGTGGCCGCAGCCTGCAGAAAATCAGATTTCGGGCCAAAAACCTGAGAGTGGTCGTGCCGGTGGTGAGACCCTTAGCCTCGTCAATGAGAAAATATAAAAAATAAATTAATTAATGTTGTGTTGACGTCATCACCAGGAAGGAAAAGGTGTGTGCTGACGTTAGCATGAGGTCGGCGCGCACTAGCACCCATAAGAAGCCGACACGGAGCGATGTGTCACTCTTTCAATGGCGACACGTCGCTCCATGCTCAGTAAATAAGGAAGGGAACGCCTCCAGGCTTGTGGATGGCTAGGCTCGACGCTCGCACGCGGCTCCTAACTCAAAAAGTAGCACTCAAGGCTTGGCTTGACTGCTTGGCAGATGAGGATAGCCGATTTTACACAAAAATATCATATTCTTACCTATTTAAAGCCCCAATTGAACCCTAATTCACAATCCCTTCTCCCCTTATTTTTCTTAGGACTTTTAGATAGTTTTTATTATGTTTTCTAGCTAAATTTTTTATTCCAACTTGTAACGACCCTTTATTCTTGGTAAGTATTCTCTTTAATTAAATATTGTTTTTTATAATATTTAATTTAGATAATTAAAGAATTTGTATTTAATGAATTAAAGTCTTATTTTTTTTGGGAATTTAAATTTTAAATATAATTTTGGTCTTAAAGGAAAAAGAAAAAGGAAAAGGCTTAAAAAAAAGACAGAACGTGAAAACCCTCCTTTTAGTCGTGAAACAGAAGTAGAGAAGGAAAAAAAAGGTAAACTTCTTCTTCCTCCTCTCCCTTTCTCCTAGCCAACGATTTGGGGGTGATTCATGATTAAGTTTTATTCTATTTTGCTTGGATTAGGTGTGGTGGAAAGAATTTTTCCTCTTGGTGGAAGATTTATTGTGGCACCATGCCCATGCCCACGACACCATGTCTCCCGCACAAAAAGCTTGTCAAACAATGTATAGAGGTTATTTTGACAACTTTTGTAAGCACATGAGGCCCCGGGACACAACATTTCATGAATGCTCGCATGCCCCTCTGACGCCTTACTCGTGAAACATAATTTTTGCATGTTTCCCAGCCAATTCATATTCGGCTGAAGTTAAATATAAAATAATAAAGTACATTTTTTGTACTGTTAGTTTATTTATTGGGTTATTCCTTATGGAAGAAATTTTCTTATTTATTTATTTATTATAAAAAATATTTAAGAAACATGGATAATTTTATTTGTTCTAATGGAAAAAATTAATTATAGAACGGAATTTGAAAGACCCCGAGAATTCTAGCAATTAGAGCCTGGTGTCTGATCTGTGAGTAAGAAGTTTCCAAGTTGGACAGCAAAGTGGACCATTCCTCTTCTTCCTCCATGTCCCTCCCGAACCCAAACTCTCGGTGAAGAGAGTTCCGCAATCCCATCTGGACACTCTGCACTGGACATAGAGTTAATTATTTTTTAACATCACTTGGTGGTAAAAGTAGCAATAGCAAGTGATCATGGCTTGTTAATACAATTTTAATTGAAATCACTTTTTTCTCACTGTATAGTATAATTTCTTCACCTGTGAACATAAAAATTATCTTATAGCATTTATATAATAGTAGATAAATAGTTATAATTATTTTAGAATAACTTAATTTTAATATTTTCACCATCTTTATATTTATTTAATAAAAATCTACAAGAATATGTTATTTTTTATATCAATTTATTTGTTGATATTTAATATAAATAAAAGAAGTACACACGTACATCACACATGTTAACAAACTAGTTAGTATAAATAGGTAAATAAGAGGGCATTTATAAATATGTTAAAATGGACTCTAATATTTACAAATTTGTTAACCTAAAAAAGCATTCAAAAAAATTATTAAAAACTTAGAATCCCAACCATTATTCATTGGGAAATGTCATAAGTACCCATATTTCATGCAAGTATATTAGTAAGTTACTGATTTACTATATCAATAATAGTATATCTTAAGTATTTAGTGGATATAAAATTGATTTACCATAAGTAATATACTATTTTACGAAGGGTGTTGTCGGAAAATTTCAAATTCTCGTTCGAAACCGAGGAAAATATGTTAGAAGTTTTTGATTTCGTCAAATATGAGTTTGGGGATGAATGAGTTTTGGTCGAAAAATTGATGGTTTTGTGATGATTTTCGGGTTCGGTGAAGTTCTTGTAAGAATAAAAAAAATCTTCGGGTTTGAGGCCTCACCGGAAAACTTCGAATTATTCTCGTAGAATAGCAGGAGATTACAAGTTGAAAACTTCGGGTTTCGTCAATTCTCAGTTTGAAGATAAGTTCTAGTAAAAAATAATGATTTTATGTTGATTTTTGTGTTTTGTTTAATTCTTGCGGAAAATTTCGTAGCAACGACGAAGATAGAGATCAGGACAACAACGCGAAGATAGCGACGAAGGTGGCTATAAAATTGTGGAGAGAAATAGGAAGATGTAATTTAGGAGGATGGTGATGGAGGAGAAAAAAGATGAGGATAATTTAAGAATTAAAAAATTCATTAAACTCTATTTTAAAAAAGTAACACGATAGTTTAAAAAAATGATAGATATGTAGATAAATCAAATTTTAACAACTATATAAATTTCCTTAAATAAGATGTGTTTTCGGTTAAATCACTCAATATAATGTAGTCCTTATATTTTTGTTTGTTATTGTCTTTCTCCCTCCATCTAAAGTTTACAATAATATATTCTCACTATTTTGTATGTCTTCCTTCTCCTTTGAGTTATAAAATATAATTGAATGAAAATTAAATCATATGTCACGACCCATCCCGAGACCTACCTATAGACCCGAGACAAGTCGTGTGCCGATGGCAAGTGATAGCCAAAAGCCAACACCTACCATCAAGGCAAACTAAACATGACTATGTACTAAGAAAATATTAGAAACTAAAATGATTCATGTACTTGCTGAATTGATGCGAAATGGGTGGTGGATAAGCTCGTCGTAGGCTCAGTTGTCTCTGAAACTCAAAAGCTACCTGTGGGGGGAAAAACATTTGAAAAGAATGAGCTAAAGGTCCAGTGAGTAGAATTTTTATTAAACTAATATTTTCTTCAAAACTACATAATATATAGTAGTTTCCAAATTCATAAAACTGTTTAAAATTAATATTCATAAAACTTAATAATCATAATATTCAAAACTAAAACTCGTAAAACTGGTTATAGTCGTAATTTAAATATCATAATATTCTGCTGTCGAAACTAGATCAATACTTGTACGTAAATATATATACAATAGAAACTTTTCATATACTATATCATAGTGATAAAAACCCACTAAAAATGTACCCTTAACTTGTCATACTACATGTAGAGCGAAATCATGCATGCAACAGAGTAACTGAATACTGAAATTGGTCATACGCGCGTAGAGCTGCCCCCAAAGGGCTATGCATCCTAACATACGACCCAAAGCCTATGTGTATGCTATAGTGGGTCCCAAAGACCTGCTGAAAAACTGATAACTGAAGGTATTGTTTCTAGCGGTTTGAAAATAAACTACTTAAAATAATATCATAATTTCCAAACCATTGTAAAATCGTAATTGAAACTTTCGTAGCTGGCATAAATCAAATATATTGAATAATGAATATCTAAAAAAACTTTCATCTATATATATTTATATCAATAAATAATCATATATGATAATATATAAACTCTAAAATTTTTATGTTTTATAAACTTCTAAAAGCTCAATACTACTAATAATTTTAAATGTGAAAATAGGATCCACTCACAAACTTTTGCTGTCGAAATCATATACCATTTACACCATGATTTCACCTGAAAATATTGATTTAAGAAAATACATATCAATCAGCTACTTAATAATTTGAAATATTAGAAAACCATATTGAAAATAATATAAAATTGTGGTTAATATCACATGGCTAGAGCTTCAACTTTTCTTCAATAACTACACTTTCAATATAATTTTCAAAGCCAAAATATCAACTTGTTACTCTTCCTCCTTTCCAACATATAAAATCCCAACTCAAATTGAACAAAAACCACACATAATCCTCTTACTAATTCATACCAATTTTCCATTACAACTCTAGCAAAACCATGGAAATAATCCATTTCTACACCATCCTTAATTATTCACTTAAAATCCATAAACAACAAAACTCATAAAAACAACCTTGAAGTTTAACAAATTTCCACCAAAATTCATCAAAAGAAGAATTGGATTGAAGAAACTACTTACCAACAAGCAATTACACCTCAAATTGAACTCAAAACTCCACAATTGATATTGATTTCAAAAAAATTCCAAGCCAAAATCCCAATTTTTCCTTTCTTTTTCTTCTTTTTTTTTTCTTTCTTTCTTCTTCCCTTTCTCTCTTTCTCTGGCCACGAGCTGCTACAACAAACAAAATCTGAGTTGTAAATTTTTTTTTTTACACCTCATGCTGCCACATGTCACAGCCAACCACCACATTTTTTTTAACTTTATCTTCTTTTCTTTTCCTTTTTTAAAAAAAAAAAAAGTTTACATCATATTATTTTTTCCCCCATAAAGTCATAAGTTGGACATGTGTACTATATCTTCTGATAATGAGTAAATATTTAAAGATTCAATTTAAAAGTAAGGAAAAGGAGACATAAAATGAGTAAAGTAAGTTTTTCATTTTGCTTGTGGGTCAACTAGTTAAAGAGAGTTAAGAATTGTCTAAATCAATAGTTGTATAGTTTTCACATTTTCTTCTTTTAAAAAGAGGTTGTTTTTAATAAAGTTAAATTACCCAATAGAATAAATAGGTATATATGAAACCTACAGCATTTTATGTTTTCTAAGGTCAGAGATCTTTACTTAAAAAAAAAAAAAAAGTTAGTGATCTACTTTCCAACCTTTTGAAATTAAAAAAAAAAATTAATTTTAATATTTCTCAGAAAATATTTACTTCTAAACTAATTTGGAGGAGCTATTTCATACTTTCATATATGTCTTATTCCTATTAGATTATAAAAGTTAGTGGATCCCACATATTTAATAAATATGAAAGTATTTAATAGAAATTGACCAATATAAATTAGAGGATATAGGAGCTCTTCCAAATCAATTTAGAGGCAAGTATTGTCCATATTTCTCTCAATGTGCACCTTTGCTTAGTGGAGAAATTATTTCTTACAAATCTATACATCATTCAATCCATAATCATAAGAAAGAAAAGAAAAAGAACAATCGAGAGTGCCAAATCCATAGAATTGTGCTGCTCTAAACAAACCAATACATTAGCTACCAAACACTCGTTATAACCCTTAACTTTCAAAGAGCACACGATAAATATACGAGTTTCACTAATATATTTAATCGAATAGAAACTAGACACATGTACAAAAGTAATTAAGGAGCCTCGTGAGTCACCGATGAGCAGATAAGTATTATATACTTCCTTCGACGAAATCCGAGACATCAACATAATTTCTTAGTTGGAACGGGAAGTTACGGTACTGGTTGAAGGATCTTCGCTCTTAATGGTGGATGTTGTGAAATCAGTGCCACTCTGACTAATCACATTTTCCATATGACATTTATACGATTTACTTTCCAATGAAACCGCCGCCATGGATGGAATCAGAGAGAATAATAATTCATCCGAATAATCAATTCACCATCACCATCCTGGGTTTTTCTCCATCATCTCACAATCGACTTCTTTCTCAACTCTATCATTCTTCTTAGTTCATCTTCGACAACGACCATCGTCGGCCGATCATTCATATGACTATTTACACAGCTTACAGCAAGCTTCAAATACAGTTTTAAACATTCCGGCGATATCTTACCCTTTAGATTTTGATCAATTATTTGAAGAACAGTTCCATTCTCCATGCTTTTTTGTGCCCATTTTGTAAGATGAAACCTTTCTTCCCCGAGAGTAAGATCGAGAGGTTTTCTTCCACATAACACTTCAAATAACACAACCCCAAATGAGTAAACGTCGGATTTTTCCGTCACACCAAAACGATTGTAGTACTCTGGATCGAGATATCCACCTGGTTCCTTTCACCGCCGTGGAAATGGCGGCGCTATTCTTTGGACCCATCTTGGAAATTCCTAAATCTGAAACTTTGGCTACGAAGTTTTGATCTAGAAGAATATTTGACGTCTTCACATCACGGTGGATGATGGTTTGGTCTAGACCTGTGTAATAGGGGCAGAGTCAAGAATCCTTTTTAGGTATGATCAAAATAGATAAATATATTAAAATTAAAATGTTTAATTTTTTATATATAAAAAAATACTTACATAATGAATATGACCAAACATATTAGTAGAACACATAAGAAATTAAGTAAAATAATTTTAGATAATTTAAGATAATACTTGCATACCCATCGGTAAGTATGTGTTCATACTCATTTTCATTGAATAATTTGTAATAAATATATAGGCTAAATAATACAAAATGCTCCCAACCTGTAAGTTTTGTTTCAATTTTACTCTTAACATTTAAAAAGTTTCAATTCTACCTTTAATGTTTTAATTTGTTTCAAAAATCCTCTTTTGTAAGCAATTTTTGTTAAGTTTTATGGAAAGTTATTTAATATGTTTTGCCTCTCACGTTTAAAATTCCATAAATCATAATGAAAATTGCTAACAAATGATATTTTTAAAACAAATTTATAGATTGAAACTTTTACAATGTTAGGGGTAAAGTTGAAACAAACCTCATACATTAGGAGCATTTTGTATAATCTAAAAACTAAATATAATATATATATATATATATATATATATATATATATATATATATATATATATATATATATATATATATATATATATATATATAATGATTTATGGAATTGTGCATATTTTTTGATCAATATATATATATATATATATATATATACCATATTTTTGCATGGGCATGGTGCCACAATAAATCAGAATGGTGCATGCGAGGGTTTTCACGTTCTGTCTTTTTTTAAGCCTTTTCCTTTTTCTTTTTCCTTTAAGACCAAAATTATATTTAAAATTTAAATTCCCAAAAAAATTAAGACTTTAATTCATTAAATACAAATTCTTTAATTATCTAAATTAAATATTATAATAAACAATATTTAATTAAAGAGAATACTTACCAAGAATAAAGGGTCGTTACAAGTTGGAATAAAAAATTTAGCTAGAAAACATAATAAAAACTATCTAAAAGTCCTAAGAAAAATAAGGGGAGAAGGAGAAGGGATATATATATATATATATGCCTAAAAAAATTGATTCAATAAAAAAATGATATATATAAAGATGAATATGAGACTATACTCACAGATGAGTATACAAGTAATTTATATGAAATAAAAAACCTGTGTGGAGGTAGTTTAATCCACGCGCCGCCTCGTAACAAATCTGAAGGCGTTTCGTCCATGGGAGAGGAGGATTTTCGGTGTCGTAAAGATGGCCTTTGAAAGTTCCCTTTTCCATGAACTCGTAAACGATTAACAGATCTTTATCTTCAAAACAGTATCCTATGAGTGATACAATATGGCAATGACGAACCTTTGATAGTAACTCAATATTAATAATGTGGGCATCCATCTCAAAACCAATTGGTAATGAGAGGAGAGACCCTTAGAGTTTATAAACCTTGTGAGTTCCCTACATCTTTCCGATGTGGGATTCTCAACATGCCCCCTCAAGATGGTGCCTCTTTTGGGTTCACCATCTTGGGTCGAATCCCATTTTTAGATCGAATGCCCGTTTGGGCCTGTTGGACTCTGATACCATATTAATAATGTGGGCATCCATCTCAAAACCAATTGGTTTTGAGAGGAGAGACCCTTAGAGTTTATAAACCTTGTGAGTTCCCTACATCTTTCCGATGTGGGATTCTCAACACTCAATCTCTGTCTTGAATTCTTTCTCACCTTGTACAGACTCCGGCTTCAGCCGCTTCACCGCCACGGTGAGATCTTCTCCTTTCATGTTCTTGAAGATTCCTTTGTATACGGCACCGAAACCTCCAGCCCCAACTTCTCTCTTTTTGTTGAAGTAATCCGTTGCTTCTAACAGTTGTTTGATACTGAATTTCCGACACCCTTGTTCTTGAAGAAAACTCCATTCTAGTTCCTTCTTTTTCTTGTTCTTGATCATGACTAGAAATCCGACAAGAGTGATGATAATTGCTAAACCTAGACCACCGCAAACCCCGACGATGATCACCGTCTTCTTAGTGGACGGTGTTAGTACTGTTACTAATTTCGCGGGTGAAACTGCTAGATTGCTATCATTATTACTCATTTTGAACACTTCAATTCCATTCAAAATCGCGCAACTCCAATTTCGATTCGGTTCTAAACCAATTTTGATATTAAGGCGAGTAACAGATTCATGAACAAACACAGAATAGTCCTTGTGCAATGGATAATAGAGACTAACCAAATCGACCTTTCCTTTGAATTCATGATTTAAATCAACATTAAAATGCATTTGGTTTTGTTTCTGGAATTGACAGAAAAACAGCCTCACGAAATATGTGAATCCACCATCAACGGAATAACCCCACGTGAAATTGCTCGAACTGCCACCATATACACTAACAGCTGATTGATAAACTCTTTCTGGAGCTTTCGACCTTGAATCCGAAGAATCGTTGACGGGGAAACTAAAATCATTGATCGGCATTCCGATAGCGTTGTGTGTATCATTTATCCATTTCCGGTACATGCGGCAATCATCTTGATTTTGCGAGATATCTTCTCCGCCGATGTTTAGCCGGTAATATAATTCCATTGCGGTGTTGTTTCCGATAACGGATTTCGGGGAGTAATAGAGATTTGATTCCATTGAAACCACTTCGATTCCGTTGATGAAAGCGTAAGAATTCGGTGATGGGATAAACGTGATGTTGACAATTTTTTGAGCCATTGGGTCGACATGGATACAGAATTCTCTGTAGTTGTACACAGTTTGATCGTTGTCGTTGTCATCGGTGGCAGCGGCGGTAAAGTTAACAAGAGTGAACGGTCCAGTTTTGACAGTGAAAGAGGCGTTGGATTTGGTAAACTCACCGTAGGTTTCCTGTAAGAAGTAGAGTCTGATGAATATCGAACTGGCGTTGACCGGAAAAGAGTAAGTGAACGGGTAGCGGGATAATCGGACGGTGTTGTAGACGATGTCGCCGGTGTTGTGTGGAGCAGTGGCTATCGTGGAGTTGCTGCTGCGATTTATCGGTTCTGATGGTTGGAAGCCTGGGTAACTGTCGCCGATCCAAAGACGGCCGTCGGGATCGGTTCTGTTTTGATCACATAAACCACAGTCTAGGGCAATATCAGTTGCGTTAGGCTTACAAACACGTTCAGGTAGAGGTAGTGGGGCTTGCATTGAAAATTGGCAGCGAACAAAGGAAAAGGAGGAGAAGAAAATATGAAATATAAAAAGATGAAGTGAAAGGGTTTCCATAGGAATTATGGTAAGAGAATTATAAGACACCATGAAGAAGAAGAAGAAGCTGGAGGAGGAGAAGGGATGATATCATTTTTGTATAAAAGTTGGTCTTTGTAGATGAAAAATGCAAGAGCGAGCTCATGCTTTTGGACTCCAAAAACATGCGAGGAAAAAAAAAAGGAAAAATTATTTATATAACTCTACTATAGTTAGTTTGATAAGTGTATATGTGCATATATAAATGGAAAATATTTATCTTCTGAATTGAATTAGAGGAACTCGTTTATACTTTCATATTATGTTTTATGCTTATTCAATTATAAAAATTGAGCGGGACTCTCGTATTTAATAAATATAAAAGTATTTTATAGCAATTTACCAATAGAAATTAGAGAATGTATTAGCTCATCCAAATTAGTTTAGAGGTAAGTATATTGTCCTATATAAATTTAAAGTTAGTTTGATAATGTATTACGATAAATTATTAAGGAAAAATATAGTATGTCAATTTCAATTAACTCGAAATTGATTATAATCAGAAAAAGAAAAATATTCCTCTCTAAATGGGAGAAAAAGGGAAGGAGAAAAAAAAAGCAAATAAGAGCAATTGGATTTTACTTTATATGTATGGTAGTCATATCTTATGGCCCTTCAATAATTCATACTTTCCCAACTTGAGTATGGTACTCCTGAATATTATTAAGTATATGTTCTCTTTCTATGAGGTTTGTCACAATAGAAATTAAGGAACGTAGAATCTCATCCAAATTAATTTAGAGGCAAGTATATTATCCTATATAAATTAAAAGTTTAGTTTGATAATATATAAGAGTAAATAATTAAGTAAAAATATAGGGATGTCAATTTCAATGAATTCGAAATTGATCGCAATCACAAAGAGAAAAAATTACTTTTCTAAATGGGAAAAAAGGAAAGGAAAAAAAAAGATAAAAAAGCAAATTAGAGCAATTGGATTTTACTTTAAATGTATGGTAGTTCTCATCGGCCATTCAATAATTCATGCTTTCCAACTTCAATATAGTCCTTCTAAATATTATTGTTATAAAATATACGTTGTCTTCCTATGAAATGAAATTGAAGGTTGGAGACTTTCTTTTGCTTCTCTATTTTATACATAAGTTAATCCCTTTCTAACTTTAACTTACACACGGTCTATTAAAAATCGTCTCCCAATGTGGTGAAAGATGTAAAACCCCTAATTTAGACTCCAAACTTCATAAATCTAAATATTTTTCATTTTAATTTTCAATCTAAAACAAAAGATAAAATATTAGTAAAATCCAATTTATAAATATTTTTATAGAATTTGTCTCTAATAGCATAAAATATTTTTATTAATTATTGAAATGTCTGATTTTTTAAAAAATTACTCAAATAACATAATTATAAATCAGTAATTTATTGAACTATAGTTTATTACTTTTCATGGGTATTTTCAATGAATTTATTTGTTTTTTGCATTTTAAATTCAAGTCAATAATTTATTTAACTATTTGATTATTTTTTATTATTGTTTTCAATTAATCTGTTGGTTTTTTTTTACCTTTTTTTTAGTTCAAATAATTATTAAAGTATAATTATGTTATTTGAGTAAGTTTTAAAAAGTTCTGTCATTTTAATAATTAGTGATGTGGATCAAGATAGTATAATCAGTATATGTTTATCTATGAGTTGTTAGTAGGATATTAGTTTACTTTAATGTATTTAATTAGTATAATTAAATAGTATTAGTTTCTATTTAGTTTAGTTTTAGGGTTTTTATTGTAAGGATATAAATAGCCATCTTATGGTTCATTTGAAAACACATCTTATCTTATCTTTTATCCAATTTGAATATCAATCAAATAGAGAGAGTTTTCTCCTCTTCTTTGAGTTTCAACCCTTTGTTCTTTGGGATGAATTTTCTAATCAAGCATGCATTTGCTTGTTGAGGCTGTGGACTCGGCCTCTTCCCACATCAGTTGGTATCAGAGCCTTGCCGTTCCGGGAGGTCCGATTACGAAGATAGTTGAAGTTTCGGAGGTGGATTTAACCACCACGATTTGTTCCTCGTTCATCGGCATACTCGTAAGTTTGCCATTTACATTTCTATTTCCATTTCCCTCACCTCGTCTCACTATCCATCTTTATTCTCTGCTACTGTTCCTTTCCTTAAAAAAAACCCAGAATCTGTTAAACCTTAACCAAACCCCTTTCCCTTGCTCTTCATAACAAAAAAAAAACCATTCCCCATCTTTTTATCATCTCGATTCCTTTCCATTTCTTTCCAACACAGCTTCAAAAAAAAAAAAAAAAATGCCAAACAGATTAAATAGCCCATTGTTCAGATTTATCCCTCAATCATTTTCTTTGTTTGTTCTCCATTCTAAACCAAAATCACAGCATCATTAAAAAAAAATAGTACCATCTCTTCAAAATTTTGTTCTAATGGACTTGACCCGATGGCAAAAGCAAAAATCCGTTCAATACTTCAGAGTCTAAGAATGAGTCTAGATTCAAATTTCCGGCAAGAACCTAAATTGATGAAGTTCATGTTTTCGGCGACTATTCATTCAAAAATTATTCCTACTTCCTATGATGGAAGATGTAAACAACAAAACAAGGGAGCAAGATTGAAAGTGTTGGATTTTATACATTGAATAGTATAAAATTTAATAGTGAAAGTAATTGGAAGTGTAGAGAGAAAAGTTGTAGTTGTGGTTTGTGGGAAAGTGAAAAAATTCACTTGTCCCACATTGGAAAGATCTCAATTCCAACTTCACTTTATATAACCTACACTTGCACTTTGGGTTGGGCTCTTTGGGGTTCCACAGATTTTGCGAGGGCCGAGCGTGCACCCAATGGGCTTCAGTCCACACGCGTGCGCGCCGCCCGCCTGCCCGTCACGACCTGGACCGGTCGGGTCGGGTTCGGGCCGATCCGATCCGATTTCTTTGATTAAATGATATTCTTTTTATTAAAAGAATATTTATTTAATTTCTTTTTGAAATTTGGAAAAACTGTAACAGCAGCTCATAAATGGTCATTGCTGTTTCCGGCGTCGTGGAGCCGTTTTCGATCACCTGCGAACGTTTCAGATGACATCGAGCCGTTTCCGGTCGCCGGCGTGCGTTTCAGGCGAACGGTCAGCTGTTACAGAAACAGATTTAATTCTGGAATTTAATCCAGAAATAATTTTCTGTCTGGAGTTACAAATTCGTCTCCCTATAAATAGAGACGGATTCTTCACTCTCTAATTACCAAAAAATCTTCATTATCTGATTTCTCAAATTCTCTCTTCTCTATTCTTCGTTCTTCGTTCTTCGTTCTTCGTTCTTCATTTTTCTGTCCGCTTTTGAGAGCTGTTCTAGAGGGGTTCTGCCAGGTTCTTGAATCTCTGGTTGTTGTATTCAAGAACTCTCCATCGAATCCTGCCGAGCCGAATTGCCGACGAACAAGAAACAACCTGAACAGGGCAATATCGACTTCAGGACAGCAGCCTGTCCGTGCTTTGGAGATTTTACAGTAACGTTATCCTTCAGTTTCTGTTTTGATTTACTTGTTATTACTGATCGTTTTCTTGTTGTAATCATCAGTTTCGATTCAATACAATACAAGATCTGTTTGTTCATATTTCCATCTCTGTTCCAACAATCTGAAGTCGATATCATGGAATTTGTGAACATCTACGGATCGAACGACTCACCAATTGCTGAACATGTCGCTGCCCCTACTGTCGCCAATACGGCTGCCACTGAAGGTACTGCTGCTCTTGCAGCTGTCATTGCCGCTGCACAAAATAGTGCACCAATTCTGACCAATAATGTTGCTGCGAATCTTGTACCTGCGCGGGCTCAAGGAGATGCTTATAATGCTGCAACATTTTAGGCTAGTAAGTATCCTCCTTCTTACCCACCGAAGCCGGTCCACTCTAAGGATCCGCCTCAATTCAATGGTCAAGACTACAAGCGATGGCATCAAAAGATGTTGTTCTTCCTCACCACACTCGGTCTTGCTTATGTGCTGAAAGATCCAATGCCCGAAGTGCACGAGGACTATGTCACATACGAGGGGTTAATGGAACGAGACAAATGGGAAAACTCTGATTATCTTTATCGTAATTATATTTTAAACAGTTTAATTGATAGTCTGTATAAAGTGTATGAAAACTGTAAGAGTGCGAAAGAATTGTGGGATGCACTTAAACTGAAGTATAGATCAGTTGGTACAGGGGTTAAGAGGTTTATTGCGGGAAAGTTTAATGATTTTCAAATGGTTGCCGGGAAATCCGTAATCAACCAAGCTGAGGAGCTACAAGTCATCATCAGTGACTTGCATAGCGAAGGAATGGGGATGAGTGAACCATTCCAAGTGGCAATTATGATTGAGAAATTGCCACCTTCCTGGAGTGATTTTAAGAACTATCTTAAACACAAAAGTAAGGAGTGTTCCATGGAACACCTAATACTAAAACTCCAAATTGAGGAAGACAACCGAAAAGGGATGGGTCATAATAGAGCCCCAAACCAAAAGAGTGTAGAGGCTAAGGAAAATCTCGCCGAAGTTGGAAAGAGCAAGAATAGGTCAACCAAAAAGAAATATGACCTAGGCCCCAAGCATGCTAACACTAAACGCATCACTGGGAACTGCTACACTTGTGGCAAAGCGGGACATAGAGCTGCTGACTGTAGGCATCGCAAGAACCCCGGACAGAATAGACCCAAAAATAGGTCTAACAATCAAGTCAATCTGACTGTGGATAATGGGGATGATATTTCGCTTGTTGCGATGATCTCCGAAGTGTGCATGAGTACCACTGCTAAGGGTTGGTGGATTGATTCTGCTGCTACTAGGCACGTTAGTGCGGATAGATCTCTATTCTTCAACTACAAAGAAGCTGACGGCAATGAAAAGCTGTACATGGGAAATTCTGCCACTTCTGATGTGGTTGGCAAAGGAAACATTCAGCTGAAATGGACATCTGGGAAGATACTCACCCTGAATGATGTCTACTATGTTCTTGACATTAGAAGGAACCTTGTATCTGGACCACTTCTGAACAAGAATGGGTTAAAGCAAGTCTTTGAGTCGGACAAGTTTGTACTGTCCAAGGGCGGGATGTATGTGGGTCATGGGTATTTTACTGAGAACATGTTCAAGCTGAATGTATTGGCTCAAAAGCCCAAAGTTATCAATAAAGTTGAATCTTCTTCTTATATTGTTGAGTTATTTAATATTTGGCATTCAAGATTGGGACATGTTAATAATCGATCCATACAAAGGATGATAAGTTTAGGATTAATACCTAAATTTGAAATTGATAATAAACATAAATGCGAAGTTTGTGTTGAATCAAAATTCGTGAGAAAATCTCATCCTTCTGTTGAACGAAATAATGAATTACTTAGTTTAATTCATAGTGATATTTGTGATTTTAGAAATAATCCTTCACGAGGAGGAAGAAATATTTCATCACATTTATAGATGACTTTAGTAAATATTGTAAAGTATTTTTACTAAATAGTAAAGATGAAGCTTTAGAAGTCTTTAAGATTTATAAAGCAGAAGTTGAGAATCAACTTGGAAAGAAGTTAAAAATACTTAGATCAGATAGAGGTGGTGCATATGAGTCCACTTATATGACTGATTTTTGTGCTGAAGCTGGTATTACACATCAGACAACAACACCTTATACACCACAACAAAATGGTGTAGCTGAAAGAAAGAACCGAACTCTTAAAGACATGATTAATTGCATGTTAAATAGTTCAGGTTTACCACAGAACTTGTGGGGGGGAAGCTTTGCTTACGAGAAACTTTATTTTAAATCGAATCCCACAAAAGAAGACTAATAAGTCGGCTTATGAGTTGTGGAATGGAAAACTCCCTACTTATAAAATGTTGAAAGTGTGGGGATGTTTAGCAAAGGTACAAGTTCCTTTACCTAAAAGGACAAAACTTGGACCTAAGACAGTTGATTGTGTGTTTATAGGCTATGCCTTAAACAGTGCAACTTATAGATTCCTAGTAGTTAATTCACAAGTATCTGAAATTAACAATAACACTAAAATGGAGTCTATTGAAGTTGAATTCTTTGAGGATGTGTTTCCATATAAGAAACATCAGGACACTGGAACCAAGAGAAATTATGAAGCAAGTATTTCAAGAATTCAAGATGGTCCAGAATCTGAACATGAACAGGAAACTGATCATGATCAATCTGAAACCAGAAGAAGTAAAAGAAGTAAAATAGCTACTTCATTTGGTCCAGATTTTATTACCTATATGGTAGAAAGTGAACCTCAAACATATAAAGAGGCAATGACTACTCCAGATTTTGTAAATTGGAAGGAAGCCATTGATAATGAGATAACCTCCATTATGCAAAATAATACTTGGATATTAGTTGATTTACCACCTAGGAGTAAACCAATTGGTTGCAAATGGATCTTCAAGAGAAAGCTTAAAGCTAACGGTTCTATAAATAAATATAAAGCTCGATTAGTAGCTAAAGGCTATAGACAAAAAGAGGGAATAGATTTCTTTGATACCTATTCTCCTGTGACCAGAATCATATCCATTCGTGTGTTGATTGCTATTGCATCTATACTTAATTTAGAAATTCATCAAATAGATGTGAAAACTGCCTTTCAAAATGGAGACTTAGATGAAGAAGTCTACATGGAACAACCAGAAGGGTTTGTTGTAAAAGGGTATGAAAATAAAGTTTGTAAACTTGTAAAGTCATTATATGGCTTAAAACAAGCACCCAAATAGTGGCATGAGAAATTTGATTACACTTTGATATCTAATGGGTTTAGAATCAATAAAGGTGACAAATGTGTCTATTTCAAAAGTGTAAATAATCAATGTGTTATTATTTGCTTATATGTGGATGACATGTTAATCATGGGCACCACCAAAGAGATAATAGAATCAACAAAGAAAATGTTGAATTCTAGTTTTGATATAAAAGACATGGGTCTTGCTGATGTTATTCTAGGGATAAGAATAACTAGAGATTCTAAAGGATATATACTTTCTCAGTCACACTACATAGAAAATGTATTGAAAAAGTTTGGACAATTTGAAAGCAAACCTGTATTCACTCCGTTTGATCCTAGTATTAAACAATGTAAAAATACAGATGGTATCATCTTTAGAATATTCTAGAGTGATTGGAAGTCTTATGTACATAATGAATTGTACAAGAACGGATATAGCTTACTCTGTAAGTAAATTAGCTAGATACACCAGCAATCCAGGTCGTGATCATTGGGATGCACTAGTGAGAGTGTTAAGATATCTCGAATATACTATAGATTATGGATTGCACTATACACCGTATCCACCTTTACTGGAAGGATTTAGTGATGCTAATTGAATGTCTGATAGCTTAGAAACTAAATCAACTAGTGGGTATGTCTTTACCTTAGGTGGAGCAGTTGTGTCTTGGAAGTCA
Organism: Gynostemma pentaphyllum; assembly: GCA_028015215.1. Classification (NCBI taxonomy): domain Eukaryota; kingdom Viridiplantae; phylum Streptophyta; class Magnoliopsida; order Cucurbitales; family Cucurbitaceae; genus Gynostemma; species Gynostemma pentaphyllum. The sequence goes on along the minus strand of CM051345.1, from coordinate 42,487,221 downwards.
TCTAAACAGACGTGTATTGCACGCTCTACGATGGAATCAGAATTCATAGCTTTAGATAAAGCTAGTGAAGAAGGAGAATGGCTAAGGAATTTTCTAGAAAATATTCCATTATGGCCAAAACCTGTAAACGCTACATGTATATATTGTGATAATTTAGCTGCGTCAATGAGAGCTAAAAATACAATTTACAATGGCAAGTCTAGGCATATACGGCGTAGACATAACTCGATTAGACAGTTGCTCTCTAATTCAATAATCTCAATAGATTATGTGAAATCAAAAGAAAATATTGCTAATCTTTTAACCAAAGGAGTAACGAAAGAGCAAGTGTTGTATACATCGAGGGAAATGGGATTAAAGCCTAAGAAATGAGTTATCTGGTGGAAAGCTAACCTTGTTGACTGGAGATCCCAAGATCTAGGTTTAATAGGCAAACTAAACCTATATAACTCATAGTAGACGCACTAAGACTTTTAAAGTCAAAACCCATTTTTAATTAACATATGTGTGTATCTGTGAATGTTAAGATATTATTGATACATGGATATTTTGAGAATATATAAAATCAATAGTTATCTATATGAGAGAAGAATTGGGTCGGTTCAATGAGAACAGTACAGGCTTGTGTTCTTTAAATCTCTCATGAATTGCGGGATCGAGTCCAGGACCAAAAAGGACTCAAACGAATAGAACTCAATAGAATGAGTTAAATTATGTGTGACAGATTGTTGTCTCAATTTATCAAAAGAAGGAAAGTTTAAGAAATACGTTTCACTATTTCTTTGGTAAATTCGATAGTCTATCACTAAGGAAGGTTTAAGTTCAAAAGACACCTATCCTGATGCATAACTTAACCAGTGCTCTCAAAAGTGACAGAATTTTTTGTTCTCATGTTTTCTGGGTTAAATTACTTTCATGTGGGGGATTGTTGGATTTTATACATTGAATAGTATAAAATTTAATAGTGAAAGTAATTGGAAGTGTAGAGAGAAAAGTTGTAGTTGTGGTTTGTGGGAAATTGAAAAAATTCACTTGTCCCACATTGGAAAGATCTCAATTCCAACTTCACTTTATATAACCTACACTTGCACTTTGGGTTGGGCCCTTTGGGGTTCCACAGATTTTGCGAGGGCCGAGCGCGCACCCAATGGGCTTCAGTCCACACGCGCGCGCGCCGCCCGCCCGTCACGTCACGACCCGATCCGGTCGGGTTCGGGTTCGGGCCGATCTGATTTCTTTGATTAAATGAAATTCTTTTTATTAAAAGAATATTTATTTTGAAATTTGGAAAAACTGTAACAGCAGCTCATAAATGGTCATTGCCGTTTCCGGAGTCAGGAGCCGTTTCCGATCACCGGCGAACGTTTCAGATGACATCGGATCGTTTCCGGTCTCCGGCGTGCGTTTCAGGCAAACGGTCAGCTGCTACAGAAACAGATTTAATTCTGGAATTTAATCCAGAATTAATTTTCTGTCTGGAGTTACAAATCCGTCTCCCTATAAATAGAGACGGATTCTTCACTCTCTAATTACCAAAAAATCTTCATTATCTGATTTCTCAAATTCTCTCTTCTCTGTTCTTCGTTCTTCGTTTTTCTGTCCGCTTTTGAGAGCTGTTCTAGAGGGGTTCTGCCAGGTTCTTGAATCTCTAGTTGTTGTATTCAAGAACTCTCCATCAAATCCTGCCAAGTCGAATTGCCGACGAACCACAAACAACCTGAGCGGGGCAATATCGACTTCAAGACAGCGGCCTGTCCGTGCTTTGGAGATTTTACAGTAACGTTATCCTTTAGTTTATGTTTTAATTTACTTGTTATTACTGATCGTTTTCTTGTTGTAATCATCAGTTTCGATTCAGTACAATACAAGATCTGTTTGTTCATATTTCCATCTCTGTTCCAACAGAAAGTTGTAGAAGGAAAAAAGTCAGATGTCGGGGCTATCATTGTCGCAAACAAAATAAGAGAAATTGATGAAAAGGAAAAAGAAAAGGATGACAAAATTGAAATCTGTGCAATTGTTGATGAGGTTGGTGAAGCAGGTGAAGTTGCCATTGATGATGATGTTGAAGCAGTCAATGAAGGAGGAATTGTTGATGAGGTTGGTGAAGCAGATGAAGTCGGTGACTCAATCGCTAATGTTGTCGTTGAAGAAATTGATGAGGAAGAAGCAATGGAAGCAGTTGCCAAGGAAAAGAAAAATATTAACCTCCTGGTTCACCATCATCAATGGGCCGAGCCGGCTAGAAGGCTCAAGCTCAAGCTCAACGAGCTTATACTTTTGGTCGAGCTGAGCCGGCTCGGCCCAATCTAAAATTTTAAGGCTCGCGGCTCGGTTCATGGTCTAGGCTTATTGAGCCGAGCTTGGGCCTGGCTCGTTGAAGCGAGCCAAGCTCGACTTATCATATGAGTTTATTTTTGTATTACATCATCTCAAAAACCAATGATGCACAACTTTCGAATCCTTTTTAAAAAAAAATCAAGAGTTAACAAAATTAACATATTAAACTTATTATTTTAAATAAAAAAAAGAGTGAAAAAATTAATATATTAAACTTATTATTTTGAACAACAAGAAAGCATAAATTGCTCCATTTTATCCGTTAAATAATTTAACTATTTTATTTTATCCTATTTAGTAACTACACAAAAGTATCAACTTTAAAAAAATAGATATTTTTATTAATTATTTCATACATGAATATTTAAGAATAAAGTACATCACTACAATATAAAACTAGGTTGACACCCACTCATTTGTCAATCATATGCATTTTCTCAACTTATATTGTAGTGATTCGGGCATATAATATAAAAAGAAAGGAGGTATATTATTATTTTTTTTCTTTAATTTTTAAATTGGTAATAATATAAAATTAAATTTAAATAATAAATAACTATTGTGAGCTTTATTTGGGCCGAGCTCTAGCCGGCTCGTTGGATGAGTCCTATGGAGGCTCAAACGAGCCGGCTCGTTCAAAAAAAGGGAGGCTCATATCCAATCCAAATATGTAACGAGCCGAGCCGAGCCGGCCCGTCAAACGTTGACCTTCGAGCAGAGCTCGAGCCGAACCCAAACAGAGCTTGGGTCGGCCTTCAGGCCGCGAGCCTGATGATGATGGTGACTCCTAATAGCCCAAGACAATGGCCGCGACAACTCAAATACAAGAGGCCTCAATTTCTTTTTTAAACCTGACAACCCTAATTTTCAATATATCAAAGCAAATGGGCCAACCAATTTCATTCTTCTTTGGGCCCATGTTAGTTCCACATTCAGACTCTCCTCAATCCCTCAATATCTATCGTTCACTTTCAATAAAAAAAAAGCCTAACTAATCCTAAGCCCAATTTTTCAATCAGGTTTTCCAATTCAATTTTTAATGGACTGGTCAATTTTGAATTAAAATCCACACCATTTCCAATTCAATATTTTAGCCCATCTATTCTAATTCCACCAAAACCCAATTTCTCATTCATTTCATTGGACCAATTTCTTACCCACCAAATTAAGCCAAAACAAGATTTTTCCATTTACTTTTTACCATCTATTTTGAAGCCCAATTATCATGATTTCAATTTCAAGAAGTGGGCTCGTTGGAAGCAATTCCCATGGATTTTACTATTTTCACCCTCTTCATGGCCCATTGCTTTGGTGCCACTTTGGATTTGGGATGAGGTTCGTCGCGCGTTCTAGATTGGGGTTTTCTTCTCTTTGCGGGGACGAAACTCGAGGTCGAGTTCTTTTTTTTTAGTGTGGTAGTATGATATGGATCAAGATAGTAAAATTAGTATATGTTTATTTATGAGTTGTTAGTAGGATATTAGTTTTCTTTAATGTATTTAATTAGTATAATTAAATACTATTAGTTTCTATTTAGTTTAGTTTTAGGGTTTTTTTTGTAAGGCAATAAATAGCCATCTTAGGGTTCATTTGAAAACACATCTTATCTTATCTTTTATCCAATTTGAATATCAATCAAATAGAGAGAGTTTTCTCCTCTTCTTTGGATTTCAACCTTTTGTTCTTTGGGATGGATTTCCCAATCAAGCATGGATTTGCTTGTTGAAGCCGTGGACTCGGCCTCTCCCCACATCAATTAGTATGAAAAAATATGTTATTTCAGTGGTTGTCCCATATTTTTCACTATCAAAATAAAGATGAATACTGAAAAAAAAACAATAACAACGAGTGATAGATCAAGTTAGGTAGGAAATAAATCTCGTATAAAATAAAGAAGCCGTATAAGAAAGCATTTGGAAATATAAATGGGGAAATTTATGTGGATGTTAAAATGAGATTAAATATTAATATATTTTTGTAATTATTTACATATATGTCCTTTATTTAAATTTTTTTTTTTAATTCTTAAATTATCCTTGTCACGACCCGACCCGAGATCTCCTTATAGACCTGAGACGAGACGTGCGCCGATGGCAAGTGATAGCTAAAAGCCAACACGTACCATCAAGGCAAACTAAACATAACTGTTTTAAAATTATTTCAAACTAAACTGACTCATGTACTAGCTGAGCTGATGCGATATGGGTGGTAGAAAAGCTCGTCATAGGCAGGGCCGGCTCAAGCTATAGGTGAAATAGGCGATCGCCTAAGGCCCCGGATTTTAGAAGGCCCCAATTTATATTTATATATATATATATATATATATATATATATATATATATATATATATATATATTAATGTATATATATATATATATATATTAATGTATATGATAATTCTAAATTGTTATATAATTTCATAATATTAAATATCTACATAGTATCAAACTTTTTCTATTTTTAATATTAAAGGTCTTTTGGAAAAAAAAACGTTCAAGGCACCTTTTATTAAATGATTTATATATAAATAGGCCTACTATTACTTGAAAATTCATAATTCACAAAAAAAAAATCTGATTTATTAATTCTCACCATAACTACTCTCATAAATGTAAACATTAAATAACTACTCATTTGGAAAATTGAAACCCTATTTATTAAAGTTTTTCACCTCCTCATTCATTTTTCTATTCATTTAGCAATTCACAAAACTAAACCACAATAAAGAAAATTGAGATTTCTATTAACAAAGCAATCTCAATATTTGTTTAACACTCAAAGAAACTTAGACTTCTCATGCTCTTTTCATTTATAAAGTAGCGATTAATTTGATGAATTTAAAAGTTCAGGTTTTTGTGTAAATTTGTTTGCGTATATTATTCAATACAATATTGTTTGTTATTCACTTCTTTTCATTTTATCCTTTTAATATTGATGTTTTATATGTAGTAGAAAATATGAATTGGGATATGAAAAACTTAATAGAAAAAAGAATAGAGAAATTGATTCAATCTATAAAAGGTTCTCTTGATAAATTTGTTATAAGTAGTAATGAAAATTATGATAGAATAGAATCAAGTGATGAGTAAAAGAAAAAGAAAAGATGAAAATATTGATGAAATTGGAAAAATTGATGGAATTGCGAAAGAATCACAAGAATATGATGAACAAATCTAAATAAATGAAAACAACAATCTTTTTTATAGCTATTCTAATATATGTTCTATGCATTATGCTTATAATATATACTATCTAGGCAGATGAAAAAAATATTGATTCTAAATTAAGATATTTATTAGTATGAAAAGGTTCAATTAGAGAAAGTGACATAATTTTTCCTAAAGATAACAATTCTAGATATTTTTCTACTACTCATTGTATAATTGATTCATAAAAATATTCAAGATTTTCATAGTAAAGAAAAAGATCATTGAAATAAAGTATTAACAAGAATTATTATTGATGTTGTCAAAATATTGCAAAAATAATTTGCTTTTTGTGGAAAAAATGAAGAAAAAAAAAATGCAATTTTTATTAAAACTTAAATGAAATGATTGCAGAATTTGAAACAATAACAATATTATCAGTCAAAAAATATATTTTGATGAATCTAGATAATGAAAAATTAATTTAAAAAATTGCACAAAAAAAGTAAGAAAAAGTAAGATTTATATAAGACATTCATTCATTTTAAATTTTTTTAATGGAAAAAATAAAAAGGCCTAATTTTAAATTTTGTAAGAGCTCGGAGAACCTCGAGCCGCCCCTTGTCGTAGGCTCGATCATCTTCTGAAACTCGAATGCTACCTGTGGGGGGAAAAACATTTGAAAAGAATGAGCTAAAAAGGCTCAGTGAGTGGAATTTTTATTAAACAAGTATTTACTTCAAAACTACATAATATATAGTAGTTTCCAAATTCATAAAACTATTCAAAACTAATAATCATACTATTCAAAACTAAAACTCATAAAACTGATGATAGTCGTAATTTAATAATCATAATATTTAGCTGTTGAAACCATCAATACTTGTACGTAAATATATATATAATAGAAACTGTTCATATACTATATCGTAGTGATACAAACCCACTAAAAATGTACCCTTAATTGGTCATACTGCATGTAGAGCGAAGTCATGCATGCAGCAGAGCAACTACCTAACATACGGCCCAAAGCCTATGTGTATGCTAAAGTGGGTCCCAAAGACCTGCTAAAAACTGATAATTGAGGGTACTGTTTCTAGCGGTTTGAAAATAAACTACTGAAAATAATATCATAATTTCCAAACCATTATAAAATCGTAATTGAACCTTTCGTAGCTGGCATAAATCATATATACTGAATAATGAATATCTAAAAACTTTCATTATATATATTTATATCAATAAATAATCATATACGATAATATAAACTCTAAAACTTTTATATTTTGTAACCTACTAAAAGCTCAATACTACTAATAATTTTAAATGTGAAAATAGAATCCACTCACAAACTTTTGCTGTTAACATTCCAAATCGTAAATCATTTATGCCATGATAACACCTGAAAATATTGATTTAAGAAAATACATATCAATCATCTATTTAATACTTTGAAATGTTAGAAAATCATATTGAAAATAATATAAAATTGTGGTTAATATCACATGGCTAGAGCTTCAACTTTCCTTCAATAACTATACTTTCGATATATTTTTATCAAAACCAAATAATATCAATCTTTGTTGCTCTTCCTCTTCTCACACAACTCAAATTGAAGAACATCCACACATAATCCTCTTTCTAATTCATATAATTTTCCATAACAACTCCATCAAAAATATGGAAAACTCCATTTCTACACTATTCTTAATTAATCTTCAACACCAACATCTCAATTTAATCCATAGCACTTAAAAATTCATAAACAACAAAACTCATAAAACCCATAAACCAACTTTAAACCTTAGCAAAATCTAACAAAATCCATCAAATAGAAGAATTGGGTTGAAGAAATAACTTGCCAACAAGCAATTACACTTCAAATGTAACTCAAAACTCCACAATTGATGCTATTTTCAAAAATTTCCAAGCCAACTTCCTAATTTTTCCCTCCTTCCCTCCTTCTTTCTTTTTCTCTCTTTTTCTCTTTCTTTTTCTTTCCTTCCCACGGCCGCTGAACAAAGATGGCTTTATTTTGTTTTTTGTGTTTTTTTTTAAACATTTACTTGCCATGTGTCAAGCCAAGACAAGACACAACCCTTTTTTTAATCCTTATCTTCTCCTTTCCTTCAATCTCATCCACTTATTTATTCTATTTATTTTTTTCTTAAAAAAAATAAGAGTTTACAAACTATTACCTCCTTTTAAGAATTTCGTCCTCGAAATTCAACTCGAAGAAAATAGCTGAGGATACTGAGAACGCATAAGATCTTCACTTTCCCAAGTCGTTTCATCAACTGTTTGATTCTTCCATAACACCTTAACAAGAGAAATAACCTTTTTCCGCAAAACATGTTCTTTTCTGTCAAGAATTCTGACCGGCTCTTCTTCATAAGATAAATTCTCTTTTAGTTGCACTGGCTGTGACTCCAATATGTGAGATGGATCCGGTACATACTTACGTAACATAGAAACATGAAATACATCATGAATCCTAGATAGTTCCACTGGTAAAGCCAATCGGTAAGCAACTAAACTAATATGTTTAGTAATCTCAAAAGGGCCAATGTATCTCGGACTTAGCTTCCCTTTTCTACCGAACCTTAAAACTCCTTTCCACGGTGACAAACGAAGAAATACTCAATCACCCACCTAAAACTCTAAATCTCTTCTACATCTGTCTGCATAACGTTTTTTCCTCTCACGTGCTATCTTCAAATTTTCTCTTATCACTTTCAGTTTATCATTAGTAATCTGTACTAACTCAGGACCCATTAATTTCCTCTCTCCAATCTCGTCCCAACGGATTGGTGTTCTGCACTTTCTTCCATATAACCCTTCGTATTGTGCCATCAAGATACTGGAATGATAACTATTATTATACGCAAACTCTATAAGCGACAAATGTGTATCCCAATTTCCTTTAAATTGTAGAACACAAGCTCGTAACATATCCTCCAAAGTCTGGATCGTTCTTTCTGACTGTCCATCTGTTTGTGATTATATACTATAGTGCTATATAGTTCCCAAAACAAATAATAAACCGCTCTACAATATTTCAGTAAACTGGGAGACTTGGTCCAAAACATTCAACACTATATATTCAAATTTATTACTTCATCAGTATAAATCTATTAAGAGAATACTTTAACTTTATCTAGTAAAAACTCGATGTTTACTCTTTAGCTGTTCATCACCGTTCAAATATCATCACGTCTACTTTTTAGTAAAAGCCTTGTTAATCTCTGTCGTTCCATTTCAATATACCAGTGAATCAAGCATTTTGAAACAAATTCTACTTATCTCATTCATATTGTGCCACCAATAATACTCTTTCAAGTTTGTGCTACAATCAATAGTCAAACAACCCGATCTTACTCAAACAAAATCACTAATACATTGCCCAGATGTATCTACTGAGAACTCAATATTCAAACCAATAAACTTACCAAACAAATAAAATCCGAATGTATTACCGGTTACAACTGAATTTTTATTCATAATAAGTGCAATAGTAACAATATTAACCATCCCATATGATACCTCATAATACAATAATAATATGTTATTAATTCTAGTCAAGTCATCTTCTTTATTGTAAATTCAACTCTTTCAAATCCAAACGTACTTCAAACTTTAATGATAGTTCTAAGCAAAATCACCAAATTCCCAATGTCATGACCATAGTTGTGCATCCTATGTTATGCATCAGATAATTAAGTTTCAGTTTCTTCCACTCTCTTGATGTGTAAGCAATTGCCTTTACCATTAAGCTTTATCCCAAATCTCAAATAATTAATAGATGTACCGTAAAGAATAAATTCTTCTCTAGCTACTCAAGATGCAACATAAGAGCAGAATTTAATCTTTTCTACAATTCTAAAAAATTTAATCGGAATAACCAGTCCACAAAAAGTTTGTATTATACTTAGTCAAACTATTTAGTATAGATGTTATCCTGAAAAGCCCTTTAAAGAATGACATAAGTAACCTGTTAATCCCAAAACTTACAACTTATTAACAGTCACATGGCTTTCACATTTAACTATTACTTAAACTTCCTGATCAGGGTTAATGTATCAAAAGCAACCCCATCTTCTTTAATCAAACACCTAGTTAATCAACATTGATCTTTCTCAAATACACAAACAATGCCTAGGTGTATATATTGAAACTCAACATTCAATAGTGAGTTCACACCTTGAAGGAGACTTACTACAGTACCCGACAACACTGAATTGCTATCTGTATCCGCTACCATTATTTCTAAACCATAATTCGAATATAATTCAAACTAGATCCATTGTCATCAAATTTTTTAAACTTACATACATACCCTTTCTTCTATGTACAATCCACAATACTATCTCTGTATAAACTTCTTTCCTTACATCCCACACTACTATCTCCATCATAAGCTTAATGGCAATCCTATCTGAATAATGATCACATGTTTCGATCACAAAAACACATAAAGAATTAGCTAAACGAAAGTCGTAGCTGAGAATCAACATAGACTGACACAATTTTAAGAAATCAATACTCACCACATATTATTTATCTGATTCAACTTGATTCTAACCAAACCCCATAACAATTTTCAAAAACAAAACAAAAGTATTCTAATAGGATGATCAAACAAATCATTTACATGAGGCATCAACTATTTGCTCCACGATGTTACTTCATTCTTCTACTTGTCACACACATACATATCTCATTGCATTTTTCCCCCACAAAATAAAAGCAAGATGACTCACCATGTTCAGTAAAACTCCTAACAAGTAATTTATGTAGCTAACGAAACCATCCATGTGATGCTTGAGAAATACAAATTCTACTCGGAAGGAAATCAATCTGTAACTCTATATCCTTGATCAATAAATCTGATAATTTCTATAACAATCTCAGAACCCTTTTTTTTTTGTTGCAAAACTCGTGTCTTAACCTTTTTCAATGCTCCAAGTACCCATTACAAGACGAATACGAAGAATATCCATGTCTAAGCAATTTACTAACTTTAAGTGCAACAACCACATATATAAAAACACCCTCCTTTCATCACTAAAGATAAACTCAAATCATCGGGCTCTTTAAACATCTTTACTGAAAGCATTCAATTCACAAACAAGAAGTCCATACTCAAGATATCGTATATTAAAATCAGTATACCCGAGAACATTATAATTTCTTTCAACTCCCAGGCCACAATTATCACCCAAACTTTATAAACAATGTCTAGTAACAACGACCTTTCAAACGGGATTACCAACACCATATCATTATACAAAAGTTCTGATATTTTACACACCTTGACAGTTGGTATTTAACAACTGCTTCACGACTTGAGGTTTAGACACGAATGATTCTCAGCAAGGCCAATCACGAAAACCATGAATAATAAATATTTCCAATACATGTCTATCTATAGGTATCACTCGCAATTTACGTAAACACACTGTCTACTAACAATTCCTTCTAAACCAGTCAAACCGAGAAGTAAAATTTCAAACTCTTGACATCATAAGTCTAACGATACCAAACAACTCTTCACAAATACTGAATTACCATTTCTCATACTTACAACAACTTCAACCTACGTAACTTAAACCTGATAATTTTTTACTACTCTCAAACTATTACCATTTTTAAATAAAATACTTGACTTTTTTTTTTATAAAATATTTCATCAATAAAACTTACCAACTTGTAGCATCGAGTTTCATGAACATACCTCTTAGCCTACAAGCTTTTCCACCACAAACCATATGCACTTATAATTGAACACATGTCATGCAATGAAATACATGCAAATGTGATTGACTATGAAACACATGTATCGAATTGTAATGCTTTAATACCATCTTGTCACGACCCGACCCGAGATCTCCCTATAGACCCGAGACGAGACATGCGCCAATGGCAAGTGATAGCTAAAAGCCAACACGTACCATCAAGGCAAACTAAACATGACTGTTCTAAAATTATTTCAAACTAAACTGACTCATGTACTAGCTGAGCAGATGCGATATAGGTGGTAGAAAAGCTCGTCGTAGGCCCAATCATCTTCTGAAACTCGAATGCTACCTGTAGGGGGAAAACATTTGAAAAGAATGGGCTAAAAAGGCTCAGTGAGTGGAATTTTTATTACACTAGTATTTTCTTCAAAACTACATAATATATAGTAGTTTCCAAATTCATAAAACTGTTCAAAACTAATAATCATAATATTCAAAACTAAAACTCATAAAACTGATTATAGTCGTTATTTAATAATCATAATATTTAGCTGTTGAAACCATCAATACTTGTACGAAAATATATATATATAATAGAAACTGTTCATATACTATATCGTAGTGATAAAAACCCACTAAAAATGTACCTTTAACTGGTCATACTGCATGTAGAGCGAATTCATGCATGCAGCAGAGCAACTGGTCATACGTGCGCAAAGCTGCCCCCAAAGGGCTATGCACCATAACATACGGCCCAATGCCTATGTGTATGCTAAAATGGGTCCCAAAAACCTGCTAAAAACTGATAACTGAGGGTACTGTTTCTAACGGTTTGAAAATAAACTACTGAAAATAATATCATAAAAATTTCCAAACCATTATAAAATCGTAATTGAACCTTTCGTAGCTGGCATAAATCATATATACTGAATAATGAATATCTAAAAACTTTCATTCATATATATTTATATCAATAAATAATCATATACGATAATATAAACTCTAAAACTTTTATATTTTGTAACCTACTAAAAGCTCAATATTACTAATAATTTTAAATGTGAAAATAAAATCCACTCACAAACTTTTGCTGTTAACATTCCAAATCGTAAATCATTTATGCCAGGATAACACCTGAAAATATTGATTTAAGAAAATACATATCAATCATCTATTTAATACATTGTAATGTTAGAAAATCATATTGAAAATAATATAAAATTGTGGTTAATATCACATGGCTAGAGCTTCAACTTTCCTTCAATAATTATACTTTCGATATATTTTCAAAACCAAATAATATCAATCTTTGTTGCTTTTCCTCTTCCCACACAATAACTCAAATTGAAGAACATCCACACATAATCCTCTTTCTAATTCATATAATTTTCCATAAACGCTAAACCCTAAACCCTAAACGGAAGTCCCAAGGATATTTCCTTGTAGTATAATATTAACAAAATTCTAAATGCATAAAATCGAATACTAACCCTTTTCGAGAAGTGTCTGGCTCTTCATCGGTCCTAGATGGTTACGATCCTGGGACCACCAAAAAGATCTTCCTCACTAAGCACAAAAGAGAATCGGTGTGTGGGCACTATCCTCTTTCAAAAAAGGAAGAGAGAAGACAAAACTTCTTCCCTGTACCCTAGGGGGCGACGGCGGCAAGGAGAGAGGGAGAGGAATTTTCTGAGCCTTCTCTTGATTGCTTAACCGTGTGTTTTGGGATCACCCCAAAGGTCCTATTTATAGGAAAAACAAGACCTCAGAAAATCTTTGAATATCTTTTTAATTATCAAATAATTAATAAACATATTCTAAAATATATTTTAAATAATTAAGATATAATATCTTATTCCATAATAAGATAATCTCATATCTTTTATTTAAATTAATCTTTATTAATTTAAAATAATTATTCCATATCTTAACCATTAAGATATTCATATATTTTTAATTAAAATAAAATGCAAGTAATTGGTTACAATTTAACCAATGGGGCGTGTGACCCTACCCGTAGGTCACACGCCCACCATGTCATCTCTATGATAAAATTGGGCATTTTATTTTTCTTTTTATTTAATAGAACAATTCTATTAAATAAATAAATAAAACTCCTTTTATTTATTTCCTCTTTAGTTTGACTTCTTCAAATTAAATATTTAAATAGACTCCTCTATTTAAATCCCCATTAATTTTTGACAACTTCAAAATTAATTTAATTAAATAGACTCCTCTATTTAATCTCTCTATTATATAATTAAATAGACTCTTCTATTTAATTTCACCATTAATTAAATAATCAAATAGACTCCTCCATTTGTATTTGCCTTAATTGATTTGACAACTTCAAATCAAATGCTTGAAATCATTTTTCTAAAGAAATTAATCATCATTAATTTATGTTCTCAATTACATGCGTTAGCGCGGAGGACTTAATGGACCTATAAGACTAAGCTCCAATGATTTAGAATTACATTGATTGAACTTCTTCAATCAATTGATTCCTATTCATTAACTCCTAGATAACTCCGCTAAATATCTAGAGTTGCACTCTTAGTACTATAGGCATAGTTATGTCCATTGGCTAATATCATTAACTACACTTTGATCCTTCACAAGTTAGTTAGTATCCATGGCTAGGTATTTGCACCGTATTAACCTCCATGATACATCTAGTTCCTTAAGCCCAATTGATTCTCCAATGAACAACCTTACATAATCTTCATTATGCGTCTTTATCTTTTCCTTGATCAGAGGAATATGGGGCCCCGCTATTCAAGACCGAATCAGTCCATAAGGGAACTACTTATCTATTTTCCTATATGGAAAAGAGTGAATTCCATTCTTGTGTAATTACGTTCCCAGCTCTAAGCAAGATGCAACCCCTAAAGTGGGAGGCATATTAAGCGAACTATATCGAGTCACTCTCACTTATGCAAATCAAAGGCTTGTCTCTTGCGAACAGGAGTTCGTAATCCACTCAGGATTAAGATCAATTGTACATGATCAACCGGTTGATAAACGAAGTGTCTTTCTGTAACGGCTTTCCCAGAAGACAGTAAGTTTATCTTAGTCCAGTCTACTACAATCTCTATTGCAGCACACCCCACTCACATGTCTCTACATGAGTGATCCAGATGAGATCACTTATGCCAATTCACAAGTGGGCCGTGTTAGTGGTGTTACCATAAATAAGGCGCCCAACCTTTATTCATATACCACAGACTATTTGAGTTACACTTAAGTGAATCTTCCCGCATCATATGCTCACTTTAAGTTATCATAAGTAACTCTAGATCTTATGATGGATTACATTTATTAAACTAATAATAAATGACGATGTAAATATTACTAATTAATAAATCTTTTATTTATTTATAGTTTAATTGGATTACATAAGATTTAGGGCAGAAACCCCAATATTCTGGTAGTGATGCTTGTAGATAAATCATATTGTTTTGGTGCCTTAAACAATATGGTTGGAGGTTCGCATTAAGTAGGGTCATACTTAATGAAGAATATGCCGTTAGGGGGAAAATTACTGTTGTGCATGATGTAATTTCACTTAACGGGGCAGGTTCATTCCATTTGATCAATTGGAAAGAATATACAAAGTAGGTTCGCTTATGTGTTTGAGGATACATAAGAAGAATACCCCAAAAGATGGAATCGTGGAAACACGGATTCGATGCTTTTGGGTGATAATCTTGCTTTTGTTTTTGAACATTAGTTGAGAAAGACATTGTGTAAAGAAAGAACTTGTTGGGTGATGTGAGATCGATATGGACTTAAAGGATTTAGAAAAACATCTCATGGCATTACTTTTCTTTAAACAATTCTACTCATTGGGCGTAGCCTCATGATGCTACACTTATTTTTTATTTCAGATAAAAAGAAGAAGAAAGCTGGCAACTAATGATGTTTCGTGATCGGTGGCTTGGTTGGGAAGGATTTACATCGCCGGTAAAATTTATTCTTTTTTTAGTCGTTATTTTGGTTAGATTAGACTTTAAAATTGTGTTAATACTTTTAGAGTGGAGTCTTTATGTTCTTTTTTAATATCGTCGTTTTGATTTAAACGTTACTTGAATTTGTGGATTTATTTTGAAATAAGATCGATCGAATCATAAACTTGTTTTGATTTGAAATTCAATGAATAAGAAAGGATTTTTCGATGTTTTATATTGCTTCCGTTGTTGTATGTTTTAAATTCCATATTTTGAGAATTTTGTGATGTTACAATTTCATTATTAATTTCCTATTTAAATAAACTCGTTATTTAAACAATTAATAATGTTTATATTAATATCCGTTTAAATATAGTCAATATTTAAACAATTAATATTGCCTATTTTAGTAATTTACTTTACTTAAAATTTCTATTTCTTCTACTTTACTTCGCGACTACGATATTTGGGCTAGCATAGGGACCCGATGGACCTGTAGATATCATGGGCTTAATAATTAGTCAATTAAGTGATTAACTCATAATTAGTTAATTACTTATTATCTAACTATGAATAATTTCAATAGCTGAACTCCCCTCACTACAGATTAGTTATGTCCATTTAGTTTATATCTTTATTTATATCTGTGATATATCCGATAACAACCCGTTTTTTCGTATAAGGGTATTTTAGTCTTTTTATCAATTTTGATCCAAATAACGATATCTTTAGTTTTCCTGAACCATCACGTCGCTACGAGTCCAACGCAATTAACTACGCTCAATTTCGAGACCCGAGTAAAAAGATATGGCCTAAATACCGTTTATGTCCTTTAGTTATTTTTTAAATAAGGACATTCTAGTCTTTTGGTAAGTTTTCATGCATTCATAATCTACAAAACCCTAAACCTAAATCCTCTAAAAAAAGCTCACGCTCTCTCTTCTTCTCTTCCTCGCGTCAGCCGTCTCTTGCTCGACCGTGTGTCTTCGTTCGAGTTTTCACAAGGTAATTGATCGAACTAACTCGGTAATCATTTGTCTTACCGTATTTCTGAATCGATATCAATTTGTGGGCTGCTTTGTGATGATGAAAACAGTTTCTTAAGGAGCTTGTGAGGTCAGCGGAAAATCGAAAGGATTAAAACCGATTTGCTCTTTTCTCTTCTATAATTCATTAAGGTAGATGGTCCATTTGTTCGTTCTTTCGATCCGGGATGTTTTAGAGTAAAGTTTCTAGTTAATTCAAATAAAGCCTCGCCGGACTGTCAACTACCTCGTCAGAATCTGGGTTTTTAAACCCACGGTATCTTGGTTATTTTAGCGAGTTTGAGGTTGTTACGGATCGGGTTCGTTGCAACGCGTGTTATCAGACATTTTCAAGTCATTCCCAACCGATTTCTAGCCTCGGGTCAACGTCAAAGGTCGTGCGTAGGTGAGCAGCCTTTTTCTTCCATTTCTTTCCCTCTGCGTGCTGGCTGGAGGTTAAGGATGAGCCGGTCCAACTGGATCGACTGGACTGGTCTAATTGTTCAGCTAGTCCAGACCGGTTCAGGGCCCATTTTTAGTCAATTCTAGCCGGTTTTTGTCCCGTTTTTCAGATTTTCACCAAATTGACTTCAAATTAATATTATTATAGGTCTTGGGCATCGTTAGGATTATTATTGGATTTATTTCGAGCTCAATTGCTAGTTCAATTTGCGAATAAGGTAGGTTAATTCCTACTTATAAGTTAAATTAAATTCCATGTGATTGCATGTTTGTTATGTGATTATTATGATATTTTCGGGAGATGATTTATTGATTTTAATTATTATTATTATTATTATTATTATTATTATTATTATTATTATTATTATTATTACGTGCTTGTTTGATTTGCAAATATTGTATTTATTTAATTTATGTTCGTTAGTTGGTTATGTGCTATAGTTAAGACCTAATAGCGGTTTGAGATTAAACTAACCTAATAAATAACATGTATTAAATTTGTAGAGCGTATACTATGGCACGTATCATCAGTGGCCTTATTGTTAGGAATGGTGTCCTAGAACTTGTAATTATTTAATAATAATAATTTATTAAGAATAAATTAAATAAATAAACATAAGTTCTTTATATTATCTAGATTGATTCAATTAACGATATTAGGAATATATGGAAATATATTAATATCAAACATTCAAATAGTAAACCCTAAGTTACTCTTATGAAATCACGACTTAGTATGTGAGTCATACAAGAGAATTAAAGTCGAGATGAGTAACTTAAACGTGTCTATAGTAAACGGATAACGTTTGGGAACCTTATCCTGGTAACACTGTTGATAGCTTCGCATTTTGTTTATAGACAAATGATCTAATCCTGATCATTCATGTGGGAGACATGAAATGGAAGTATCATATATAATGTTGATTGTATAAGACAGGACCACGATGTTCGATCAAATTTCTCATTAGTACCGTTTACGAGAAATGATCGAATATCAAACTAAGTTTATCAACCGTGATAGATCTCAATCCTGAGTGAAATGCGGACTCCTACTTGTGGAGTTATGTTCTTTGATTCACATAGTTGAGAGCGATCTGTAAGAACGCTCAATACACTCCTGTTTTGGGAATATGACTAGATAAGTAGCTGGGAACTCATTTTCACGAGATGGAATTCATAACTTTCCTATAAATTAACGGTATCAGTGCGATACCTAAACATTTTAGGAACTTTAGGAAACTCCCTTGATGTACTGATTCGAGACATGAACAAGTGACATCACGACTTCTATTGATCACAGAAGTATCTTATCTCTAGTTCGACTAAAGATAAAGTTCATTGGAGAATCAGCGGGAACACAAGGATAAAGCGGTAATTACAGGGGCAAAACGGTAAATTTATCCGCTTGTAATTATGAGGGTTCCACGTGAAGGATATATCACAGATATAAATAAAAGATAAACTAAATGGACATAACTCATCTATAGTGAGGGGAGTTCAGCTATGAATCTATAGTGGAATTATTCATAGTTAGATAATAAGTAATTAACTGATTATGTGTTAATCACTTAATTGACTAATTATTAAGCCCATGATCTATAGGTCCATCGGGTCCCTATGCTAGCCCAAATATCGTAGTCGCGAAATCAAGTAGAAGAAATGGAAATTTTAAGTAAAGTGAATTACTTAAAATAGGCAATATTAATTGTTTAAATATTGAGTATATTTAAACAGTAATTAATATAAACATTGTTAATTGTTTAAATAATGAGTTTATTTAAACATGAAATTAATAATGAAATATTATTAATTATTTAAATATTAAGTATATTTAAATGGTAATTAATAATTTGAAATTAATTAACAATTATTAATTGTTTAAATAATTATATTTAAACGGAAATTAATAATTAAAATTAATTAAATTAATAATAAAATATTGTCAATAAAATTATTAATTAAATAATGAGTTTATGGAAATTAATAATTATAATATTTATTATTAATTATTTAAATAATGAAAATTATTTAAATGGAAATTAATAATTAAATATAAATTGGATAATATTTAGTCGGGAGAAAATATTAATATTATTAATTGTTTAAATAAAATATTTTATTTAAATGGTAATTAATATATAAATTAATTAAGTTGGACTTATTAATTTAAGAGAGAATTTCAAGCCCAATTGGATTAATGAACCCAATTGGAATTGGCCCAAAATAATTAATTAAATAAATTGTATTTATTTATTATTTTATGATGATAAAATCGGCCATGACATGTATTTTGAGGAGATAATTGTTTGAATTATATCCTAAAATAATTACATAGATTTATTTACCCAAGATAAATAAAAATAAAGAAAATAAAATAATCTCCTATTTATCCATGGCATTTTCGAAATTGCTAGATAAAGGAAAGAGATAATCTCATGAATCTACATGTTTTTATCACAAATTGCATGATATTAATAGATCCTAAATTAATTGTTAATTTGTGTTACTAAATAAATTCCGCTAATTTAGTAAATCATCCCTTCACTTATACCCCACTATGATCATATTTTCAAGCGTATAGTATGACACATATCATTGGTGGCTTTATACCCCACTATGATACATATATGCAAATTTAATAGATATTTACTCACTACAAGGAAAAAGGGTATTGCCGGCGAAAACTTTCCAGCGAAATCCATTTCGCCGGCATTTTAAAGGTAAAACCGGCGAAAGTGACATTTCGCCGGCTTTTATAAGAAAGGCCGGCGATATATTATGTTTCGCCGGCCTTTCTTCGAGAAATCACGGCGAAATATTACATTTCGCCGGCCTTGTTATATTTTTAAATTTTTTTTTTTAAATGTATGTTTTTAAAACAATAATTTGTCTATTAAATCTATATTCTAATTATTAAAATGTTTAAACTTTATAAAAATCACTCAAATAACATAATTATATTTCAACACATTATTGAACTTTTTTTTAAATGTATTTTTACTAATTGCCCATTTTTAATTTATAGCGCGTAATTGTTCTTTTTTTTAAAATATACTAGTTATATGTTTTAATTTTAATTTTAATATAGTATTTCTTTTTTTATTTTTTTAAAATTATGCCGGCCATTGAAGTATAGTATAAATTAGCAACCTTGCATTTATAGTATTTGTTTTTAATTTTTTTTTTTTTATAAAAAAGCAAGTTGCATTTATAGTTTTTTTTTTTAAAAAAAATTAGCAAGGCGGCGAATTTCGCCGGTCTTGCATTTATAGTATTTGTTTTTTATTTTCCAAATTTACGATGAACACCATGTTTTTGAAATTTGGAAAACCCATTAAAATATATTTAATCTCAAATATTTTCCAATTTTATGGACCAATTGTATAATTATTTATTTATATATTATAATTGTGACTTATAATTTTTTTTTAATTAATTTACCAAGGCCCGCGAAATTCGCCGGCCTTGGTATTGAAGTAATATTTTTTTTAAATTTAATTAGCAAGGCCGGCGAATTTCGCCGGCCTTGTGACTTAATTTTTTTTAAATTGAATTAGCTATGCCGGCGAAATACATTTCGCCGGCATAGGCCTGGCATTAAATCCCACGACAGAAAGGGGCAGAACCCCCTTTCTTTCTTTCTTTCCTCTGTTTTTCTCTCAAGAACCCATCTCCCCCTTCCATTTTTGCTTCTATTTCTGCACAAATCCGGCTACAGAAGGTAAGATTTCTTCATTTCTTTTGTTTTTCCATTGATCTAAATCATTTTTTCATATAAATTTCAGTTTTTTTTAACCTAAATCTATAGATTGAATGTTAGGGTTTTCAAAAAAAAGTTATTTGATTATGTAAGATGAAAATTAATTTAATAGAATAACAATATAGTAGAAGACTTTAAGTTTTTCATCTGTTTGCAAATTCCTCTTTTAGCTTTAAATGGATAATCAATCTCTTGTGCTATGCCATTTTTAATGATCCAATCGAATCACTCTCTCCGTCAAAATTCTGTTTCTGTTTGATTCCTCTGTTTCTATTTTTTTATTTACTCTAAAAAAACGTTTAGGAGATCTCACAGCCAACCCTCTCCCTTCAATTTTACCAAATGTTAACCCTTTTTATTTCCCTGCCTTTGTTTTTGTAATTTGTTTGCAGGGTGAAAAATAAAAATAAAATGAATAACTGTGCGATTATACACTTAATTTATATATTGTTTAGCCACTAAAAATTGAGAGAAAAATAATGTTTCCAAGAAATGAAAGCTACATGTGAATTGTGATGTAAGGGCGTTTAAATGTTTGAAAATTGACATTTCCAATAGATGCCATATATGTGATATTATTTCCACTATTTTCTAATTTCTTAGATATAGTTATTTTTTTTTCAGTAAGGTGAAAGTACATCAATATATTGAAGTTTTTGTTTCATTATTAAGTTTCTTGTTTCATTTGATGGAAATATGTTCTAGATTCTATCACAACTTTTCATTCCTAATTTAATTCAATGTAGAATTTTACAAAAATCACATATTAAATTAATGTAAAAGTGGAAACATTCCGGATTTTTTTAAAATATAGAATTTATATAAAAATATGGTATAATATTTACAGATAAGTCAAATTGACCCGTTCATGCTCTAAACGAAGTGTTATTTTGAATATTGTAATTTCTTTTTGCACTTAAGTTTTTTTTTTTTATGATATACTTCATTTTTATTTTTACTTTCTGAAAATGTAAACTAATTATATTTTTACTATTGTATTTTTAGGGTTAGATTGTAGAATTCAACAAACATGGCGAGCAATGATAGGTAAATTTTCAAGTACTCATTATATCATGCATAACCCTTGGGTGTGGCTAACCTGCAGCAAAGTTAGCCACACATATAATTTGTTATGATTTTTTCATTTGTTCATGCATAAACCTTGGGTGTGGCTAACCTGCAGCAAAGTTAGCCACACATATAATTTGTTATGCTTTTTTCATTTGTTCATGCATAAACCTTGGGTGTGGCTAACCTGCAGCAAAGTTAGCCACACATATAATCTGTTATAATTTAGTCATTGTTTATCCTTAGTTTCTTACGCCACATTAAGTAGTATACCTAACTTTTGACTTCCTGGGTTATGGAATAGGAGTTGGATAGTACTTAGAGGCAGATTTTGTTCGGAATACATTAAGGGGATTAAGTCTTTCTTAGATGTTGCAAAGACCGTTGTCAATGAAAATGGGAGGGTTCGTTGTCCTTGTATGAAATGTGTGAACACGGTATTTGGAGAAATTGATAGTATAGAGAGACACCTTTATATTAATGGAATGTCTCCGACCTATGCTTGGTGGGTATTGCATGGAGAGCAATCTGATGTTAGGGGGTTCACGAGCTATATCGGAAGTACATCACACACTGATGAGAATTTAAGGGGACATTCTGATGATGGGAGGGTAAATGAAATGTATGAAGCTATTCATGATATCCGAGGCCCGTTACATGAGAATGCTGAGAATGATGGATCCTCAAATAATGATTTCTCACATTTATTAGGTGAAGCTGGAAAAGAATTATACCCCGGTTGTACAAGGTTTTCAGCTCTAAACTTTTTGGTGAAACTGATGCATATAAAAGTTTTGAACAAATGGAGCAACAAGTCTTTCGATATGCTTCTAAAACTGTTGAAAGAAGCATTGCCACTTGACTCTATATTACCGGAGTCATATTACTCTAGTAAAAAGATGCTTAGTGGATTGGGTTTAGGATATGAAAAAAATTCACGCATGCAAGTATGATTGTGTATTATATAGGAAAGAATTTGCTGATTGTGTATTATATAGGAAAGAATTTGCTAATTGTGAGCATTGTCCGGTGTGTGGAGAATCACGATATAAAGATGTGTTCAATGAGAAGGGTAAGAAAGTTGCTCATAAAGTATTGCGTCACTTCCCAATTGAGCGTAGATTGCAACGTTTGTTTGCTTCAAAACACACTGCTTCTGATATGCGATGGCATAAAGATAAGAGAATGGAAAATGATGGTGTGCTTCGTCATCCAGCAGATGCAGAAGGATGGAGACATTTTGACCGTACATATCCATGGTTTGCGTCTGATCCAAGAAATGTGCGGTTGGCTCTAGCATCAGATGGATTTAATCCTTCTAGTAACATGAGTACATCATACAGCATGTGGCCGGTTATGATAATTCCATATAATTTACCTCCTTGGAAGTGCATGAAAGAATCTAGTTTTTTTATGTCATTGCTTATTCCTGGACCAAAATCACCGGGGCAAGATATTGATGTGTTTTTGGAGCCTTTGATTGAGGAGTTGTACGACTTGTGGAATGAGGGGATTAGAACATTTGATAGTTCAAAATCCGAATACTTTCAAATGCATGCTGCACTTTTGTGGACGATTAACGATTTTCCAGCATATGGTGATTTGTCAGGATGGAGCACTAAAGGATATAAGGCGTGTCCTTTATGTCTAGATGATACATCGTCACGAGGGTTGCGAAGTAAAATTTGTTATATGGGTCATCGGCGGTATCTTCCATTAGATCATGTAATGCGTAGAAGTAAGCTACATGATGGTTTTCATGAGTTACGAGATAAGCCTCGGGTGAAGACCGGTTCTGAGATATTATCTGAACTTAGTTGTTTACAGTT
Source organism: Gynostemma pentaphyllum (assembly GCA_028015215.1). Taxonomy (NCBI): domain Eukaryota; kingdom Viridiplantae; phylum Streptophyta; class Magnoliopsida; order Cucurbitales; family Cucurbitaceae; genus Gynostemma; species Gynostemma pentaphyllum. Next base: position 42,463,903 of record CM051345.1, on the reverse strand, counting down.
TGTTAGAGCAGGCAAGCATCCTAACAACATTGACAAAAAACGGAAACAACCTGAAAACAACCATAATTGGAAGAAGATGAGTATATTTTATACTCTCCCATACTGGTCAAGCTTACTTATACGCCACAAGTTAGATATCATGCATATCGAAAAAAATGTATGTGATAACTTAATAGGGACATTATTTTCGATAGATGGGAAAAACAAAGATACTTTAAAGGCACGGTTAGATTTACAAGATTTGAAAATAAGGAAAGAACTGCATGTATACAAGGCCGGTAATAAGTTTGTAAAACCTTTGGCATCTTTTACCTTATCTTCCAAAGAAAGAGTTCAAGCATGTAAATTTTTGAAAGGTGTTCGTTTCCCTGATGGTTTTGCATCAAATATAGCTAGTTGCGTCAATGTGGAAAATGGAAAAATTTCTGGACTTAAGAGTCACGATTCACACGTTTTATTGCAACGTCTCTTACCATTAGCAGTTCGGTGTTTCGTGGACAAGAACATAGATCGTGTTATTACTGAGTTTAGTAATTTCTTCCTTTCTATGTGTTCGAAGGTTATTCGGGTTGGATAGGTTGGAAGGAGACATTGTAACTATATTATGCAAACTTGAACGAATTTTTCCTCCGACTTTTTTTGATGTCATGGTTCACTTGTGTGTGCATTTGCCATGGGAAGCTAAAATTGTTGGGCCTGTTACATACAGTTGGATGTACCCAATAGAGCGAACTCTTAGAACATTAAAACAATATGTGAGGAACAATTCTAGAGCAGAAGGATCTATTGCTGAGGCATACGTGGTAAATGAGTCAATTAGTTTTTGCTCAATGTATTTGAAAAACATTGAGACAAGGCATAACAGGGTTGACAGAAACGATGAAAGGTCATCCCGCGTCCGTGCAAATAGGGATATTTCTGTTTTTAGACTCCAAGCTCGTCCATTTGGAAGGTCTGTATTTCGACAACTTTCACAAGATGAAATGAAGAAAGCACATTGGTACATTTTAAACAATTGCGACGAAGTTGAACCATTTATTCGGTACGTTTGTTTAAAACCTTCAATGTTATTTGGAAATATCAATGAACATGTAAACTGTATGAAATTGACTATCTTTCTACAATAGGAAACATTTTGACATTCTTCAAACGGAAAGATCAAATGTAAATATATACACACGTCAAGAAAGACAATTCGCAGAATGGTTCAAAACTCATGTAAGGTTGTCTTTAGGTTATCAATTATCAATTTGTTCTAAATTTGTCCTAATCATATAATTATGTCACAGGCCCGAGATCTACGTAGTATGGGAAAAATCAGTGAGGATATGTTTGTACTTTCACTAGGACCGGATAATAGAGCTCGTTCGTATAGTGGATGTTGTGTGAACGGATTGCGTTTTCACACATTAGATCGTTCAAGTGCTCGTATAACTAGCAGTTGTGGTGTTTCAGTTCCAGGGGAACACGACACTGGTGCTATATCATTTTATGGTTTGCTAAGCGAGGTTTTATCTTGTACATATGTGGGGGGAAATGAAGTTATTATTTTCAATTGCGAATGGATAGACACATCCTCCAATAGAGTCCATAATGACTTGGGTTGCCTTTCTATAAATACATCTCGTAGGTGGTATATGAACGAACCTTTCATTCTTGCCAACTAAGCTGAACAAGTGTTATACTTGGAAGACATTAAGTACGGTGAGGAATGGCGAGTTGTTCAACCTTTGAAAGCAAAAAAACTTTGGGACATTCCTGAGGTGGGTAGTGATGATGAGAACGAAGAATATGATCTTAATATTGGACCACTTGAGACGGAAGTTGTTGATATTGTAGATAATATTATAGTTCTAAGAAATGACGTACCACCTGAATTGATAAATGTTGAAGTCATGGACCGCGCTATTGGTAATATTGCTTCAACAGAAGATGAGTTCATTGACAACAATGCCAATGAAGATGATTCTGATTTTTTCGAGGAAGAAGTTATAGACATAGTTACATCAGAATCTGATTTTAGTGACTAGGTTAGTAAGTAGGTTATATTAGTGAGTTTACATGTATATATTGTGAGTTTAATATTGTTGTACGTATGCAGGCCTCCGACTGGTCCTTGTAAGACACGTAAAAGTGCATCACAGAGAGTTAGTACGCAGTCTACCAATGAGGGTGGAGGAAGTCAACAAGCTTCGGGTTCGTTATATCGATTTAGTACGCATGAACATTATATATTATATACATATTCAACTTTAAATTAATGTATAATACATCAATTTGTATATTTGTAATAGGTTCACAAACACCGAATCCAAGAAGGCCATCAAAAAGTCTAGCACTTGCCCAAGCGGTCAGGAATAATGGAGGGAAACTACATGTGGACATCCCCGATAAATTATGTGTTCCCATTGGTGCCAATGCCACACTTTTCATCAATGAAGTCGGTGTTCTTTGTCGCACGTACATTCCCATTCGTCATCTCGTGAAGTGGAAGTATGTGACACAAGCAGACAAAGACAATATAGTCCACCGTCTTTTGGTAAGTATATGCAATTTAATAATTGACATTATGCTTAGTTTGGTAATGTTAATTGATCAAACTAATGTTATTTCTTTCGTGTATATTATATATTGATGTAGGATAACTTCATTTTCTATCCTACTCGAGAGGCAGTGCAGGTTTACTTCAGTCACAAAATGCTGGATGCATTGAACGAGTTTCGTGCAACGTTGCATACATATTATAAGAAGAACAAAGAGAAAGATGGCATTCAAGTAGCCCGAGGAAAACAACACAAACAAGTGGAGAATTTAGATGATTGGATATTCTTATGTGATATGTGGGAGACTCCTAAGTTCATGGTAAACATATAAAAGTAAATATTTAAAGTTTTAGCATTTATACAACAATATACACATAGTAACCTTACTTTGATTGTAATGTAGGCCATGGCTGAGGCTAATACTGAGAATCGAGGAAAAATGAAATACAATCACAAAACAGGCTCGAGATCACATGTGTGAGTCATGACGGATCATGTAAGTATTATGTCAAAGTTTATATTACTAAACTTATTTTTACATAATATAACTTGTATTTTTTGTATTTTAGCAAGCCGAAGATGAAGATCATGAAGAAGAGTTCAATGAGATTGATCTATTCCGAGTCACACATACAAATGTTGATGGTGTATGGATCAACGATGCGGCGGAGGAAGATTATGTAAGTTTCACAAGACTTAAAGATTTTATACAAGTGATGATAGTTTATATTAGCAAGTCTTGGTTTTACAATGTTTGTTTAATCATAATTATATACGCACGTGCAGGGTATGATGTGTGATTTGCTTGCTGCCCCTCAAGTGGAGGTGGACGGAGTTGTTCAACCACGCCTAACTGAAGCCGAGATAATTGAGAGAGTTCGAGGCTATCGTTCAGGCTATATTAAAGGTCTAGGGGCGGGACCTGCACATAATAGGGTGTCTTCTCATCCACGTGGGGGCCGATCACGCTTCACCGAAGATCCAAGGTTCGATAAGCTTGTGGCAGAAAACTTAGAGCTTAGAACGAAATACAATGAGATGTGAGCTACATTAGATGAGTTTAGACGTGATTTTGGTGAGATGAGGAACTTCTTTTCGACCTTTACGCAGACTCCTCCGCCTAGTTAGATTATTGTAATACAACTTGTCTTTTAACACTTTTATGTTTTGTAGATCATACTTTTGTATTAACTGAACTTTTATGTATCTACTCGGGATGTTCTGAAATTTTTTATAAATATTTGTTATTGATTAGTATTGAATTAAACTGGAAAAACAGGTTGTAAATTAGAAATGTAACTATTTTGAGAAGAAGATGGAAAAAAAAATAAAACAGTGGCTATGCCTGCGAAATTGATTTCGTCGGCAAAGTATTTGTAATATATGCCGGCGAAATAATTTTCGCCGGCATATGATAAATATTATAATTATTTTTTTTAATTTATGCTGGCGAAAAAAATTTCGCCGGCATAGCCTCATAAAAGGGGGCAGCCCAATGTAGGTAATGTCGGCGAAATTTAAATTTTCGCCAGCATAGCCTATACCGGCGAATTATACATTTCGCCGACATAGGCTAATTCGACGAGGATTTTCCTGCGAAAAGTCCCGGCGAAATTTATTCGCCGGTGAAGGATTTACCTGCGAAAAAAGAGGCATTGCCGGCGAAATTTCACCGGCAATGCCTAAATTTCTTGTAGTGACTTATGGATGTTATGACACGTATCATGGCGGGTTATAAGGCAGCATGATCATATTTTCAAGCGCATAGCATGCCATGCAAGTTTGATAATGACAAAGAGATGACGTAGGCTAAGTACCTACGAATTAATATGTCATGCAAGTTTAAAAATAACAAAGAGATGACGTAGGCTAAGTACCTACACTGTGGTTATGATCTTTCAGAGCTGAGCTATGTTATTATTTAGCTAAGATGTTGTAGGCTATGTACCTACTAAATATTATCTAAATTGTGGTAATAGACTTGTATCCATAAATCATTACTCCTATGAGATGTTTTGAATTTAATTTACTTATTTGTTCAAATTCCCTGCAAACTTTTATTTTGCAGGTAACATTGATAATAATGGAAACCATGACAATTGACAATGATTGCGCTACACTGAGAGCCCTTTGGACTTCTCATTTATTTTATTTTATTGACTATTTAGTTAGTTGTTGACATGGTTTTATATCATAATATTACCTTTAATTTAATTGGTTTTTGATGAGTTTGATGCTACTTTAATTAGTTTTTCTCTTTTTATGTAGGTTTGGAAACACATTTGCAAAATAAGAGAAAAATGATCAATTTGACAAAAATCAACTCAAGCGAGTCATCGCTTGCTTTCAAGCAAGCCATCACTTGACCTATTGGAATAGTGCCTGAAAGTTTCCTAGCGACCCATCACTTGAGAAGTAGCAAGGTGTCGCTATTTGCCTAGCGAGCCATCACTCAATATGTAGCGAGGCGTCGCTCATCCGATTTTAATGAAGGCTTGCGACATTCAAGTGAGCCATCGCTTGAGAAGTAGTGAGGCGTCGCTCGAGTCCGAAATCTGCCACCGACTTTTAGAACATATATAAAGGGGCTGAAGCTTATTTTTTATTCATTCTTTACATGATTGGGCAGCAGCTTTGGAGCACTTTTTGGAGTTTTTGAGCGATTTTCGAGGGAGTCTTTTATGTTTTCTAGAATATTTATTTTGTTGAATTTATTTATGGATAGCTAAATTTCTAATTCTTAGGGGATTGATGTAGCTACTTTATTTTTATGGTTTGAGTATTTAGTTATAGTTTAGAAGACAATTTTATTATTCTATTTATGTTCTTATGTTCTTAATGCTTTTGATTTATTGGCCATAAATTAATTGATTTTAATTCTGAAATCTAACACTTGGGAAAGGTGATTTTATGATAGATCTTGGGAACATAACTGAAGGTAGATTAGAGTTGGGAAACTTAATCTTAATTTAGAAGTCTTAAAAAGAACTTGTGATTCATACACTTTTAATTATTGAAATTGAATAGGGTTATCAGTTTCTTAATTAATTGTGATTCTTGATTTGACGCTCGGGAGAGGTAATTAGGAATTTTAGTGTTCTTGACTTATAGAATATGAAATTGTTGTTCTTGACTAAATGAATATTATTTTCATAAATTAAAGTAGTGAAATCATTCCTCTATGACCCTTTTTCCATTGATTTAATTCAACCTGTTTTCATTTAGTTTTGTCTTTTCTTATTAGTTTATTATTATTAGCTTAATCCACTCATCATTATTTTACGATTTATAAATAAAATTGAGTTAGTCATACATTAGTACTTAGGTAGAATTAATTCTTTTTCCTAGAGGACGACAACCCTTTGTTCTTATCACTATAATAAAACTTGACCTCGTACGCTTGCGGGTAATTGATAATTTACGTCAACATTAGTCTTTATTTTTTTATGAAACTTCATTTTCATTTATTTTATTTGTTTTAATTATTTAAAATGGCTCCAAAATAAAGGTTTTATTTTGAATATCTTAAGGTAATTAAATAAACGCTTCTGCAATTATTTAGTTTTACTCTGATTTAATTATTTTATTTCAAACGAGTCATGTATTTACTTATTTATCAGGTTATTTTGGGTCGAGTCGTCACATATCCTTCACATGGAACCCTCATAATTACAGATGGATTAAATTTACCGTTTTCCCCATGTAATTACCTCTTTATCCTTGTTCTCGCTGATTCTCCAATGAACTTTATCTTTAGTCGAACTAGAGATAATGTACTTCTGTGATCAATAGAAGTCGTAACGTCACTTGTTCATGTCTTGAATCAGTACATCAAGGAAGTTTCTTAAAGTTCTTAAAATGTTTAAGTATCACACTGATACCGTTAATTTATAGGAAAGTTATGAATTGCATCTCGTGAAAATGTGTTCCTAGCTACTTATCTAGTTATGTTCCCAAAGCAGAAGTGTATTGAGCGTCCTTACAGATCGCTCTCAAACATGTGAATCAAAGAACATAACTCCACAAATAGAAGTCCACATTTCACTCAGGATTGAGATCTATCATGGTTGATAAACTTTGTTTGATATTCGATCATTTCTCGTAAATGGTACTAATGAGAAATTTGATCAAACATCGTGGTCCTGTCTTATACAATCAACCTTGCATATGATACTTCCATTTCATGTCACCCACATGAATGATCAGGATTAGATCATTTGTCTATAAACAAAATGCAAAGCCATCAACAGTGTTACCAGGATAAGGTTCCCAACGTTATCCATTTACTGTAGACACTTTTAAGTTACTCATCTCGACTTTTAATCCTCTCACATGACTCACATACTTAATTGTGATTTCATAGGAGTAACTTAGGGTTTTACTATTTGAATGTTTGATATTAATATATTTCCATATATTACTAATATCGTTAATTGAATCAGTCTAGATAATATAAAGAACTTATGTTTATTTATTTAATTTATTCGAAATAAATTATATTTATTAAATAATTACAAGTTCTAGGACACCATTTCTAACATATCTTAAGTATTTAGTGGATATATAATTGATTTACCATCATTGATATACTATTTTACGAAGGGTGTTATCGAAAAATTTCAAATTCTCGTCTGAAATCGAGTAAAATATGTTGGAAGTTTTTTATTTTGTCAAATATGAGTTTGGGAATGAATGAGTTTTGGTCAAAAAATTGATGGTTTTTGGGTTTGGTTAAGTTCTTGTAAGAATAAAAAAATTTCCGGATTTGACGAAACTTCAGGTTTCGTCAATTCTCAGTTTGAAGATAAGTTCTAGTAAAAAATAATCATTTTATGATTATTTTTGCGTTTTATTTAATTCTTGCAGAAAATTTCGTAGCAACGGCGGAGATAGAGAGGACAACAACCCGAAGGTGGCTATAAAATTAGGGAGAGAAATAGGAAGATGTAATCTAGGAGGATGATGATGGAGGAGAAAAAAGATGAGGATAATTTAAAAATTAAAAAAAAAAATCATTAAACCCTATTTTAAAAAAGGATAGATATGTAGATAAATCAAATTTTAACAACCATATAAATTTCCTTAAATAAGATGTGTTTTCGGTTAAATCACTCAATATTATGTAGTCCTAATATTTTTGTTTGTTATTGTCTCTCTCCCTCCCTCTAAAGTTTATAATAATATATTCTCACTATTTTGTATGTCTTCCTTCTCATTTGAGTTATAAAATATAATTGAATGAAAATCAAATCTTATTATTATTTTTTTCCCCATAAAGTCATAAGTTGGACATGTGTACTGTATCTTATGATAATGAGTAAATATTTCAAGATTCAATTTAAAATTAAGGAAAAGGAGACATAAATAGAGTAAGGTAAGTTTTTCATTTTGATTGTGGGTCAACTAGTTAAAGAGAGTTAAGAATTGTCTAAATCAATAGTTGTATAGTTTTCACATTTTCTTCTTTTAAAAAGAGGTTGTTTTTAATAAAGTTAAATTACCCAACAGAATAAATAGGTATATATGAAACCTACACCATTTTATGTTTTCTAAGGTCAGAGATCTTTACTTAAAAAAAAAAAAAAAAGTCAGAGATCTACTTTCCAACCTTTTGAAATAAAAAAATTAATTTTAATATTTCTCAAAAAATATTTACCTCTAAATTAATTTGGAGAACTCTTTCATACTTTTATATATGTCTTATTCCTATTAGATTATGAAAGTTGGTGGATCCCACGTATTTAATAATTATGAAAGTATCTAATAGAAATTGACCAAATATAAATAAGAGAATATAGAAACTCTTCCAAATCAATTTAGAGGCAAGTATTGTCCATATTTCTCTCAATGTGCACCTTTGCTTAGTGGAGAAATTATTTCTTACAAATTTATATATCATTCAAATCCATAATCATAAAAAAGAAAAGAAAAAGAACAATCGAGAGTGCCAAATCCATAGAATTGTGCTCCTCTAAACAAACCAATACATTAGCTACCAAACACTCGTTATAACCCTTAGCTTTCAAAGAGCACACGATAAATATATGAGTTTCACTAGTATATTTGATCGAATAGAAACTAGATAAATGTACAAAAGTAAGGAGCCTCGTGAGTCACTGATGAGCAGTTAAGTATTCTTATCTAAAACGAAATCCGAGACATAAACATAATTTCTTAGTTGGAACGGGAAGTTACGGTACTGTAGAAGGATCATCTTCGCTCTTAATGGTGAACGTTGTGAAATCAATGCCACTCTGACTAATCACATTTGACATGTGACATTTATACGATTTACTTTGCAATGAAACCGCAGCCATTGATGGAATAAGAGAGAATAATAATTCATCTGAATAACTGAATTCACCATTGTTGAGAATCTCACATCGAAAAGATGTAGGGAACTCATAACATTTATAAACTCTAAGGGCCACTCCTCTCATTACCAATTGGTTTTGAGATGGATGCCCACATTATTAATATGGTATCAAAGCCCAACAAGCCCAAACGGGCATTCGATCCAAAAATGGGATTCGACCCAAGAATGGTGAGCCCAAAAGAGGCACAATTTTGAGGGGCCATGTTGAGAATCCCACATCGAAAAGATGTAGGGAACTCATAACATTTATAAACTCTAAGGGCCACTTTTCTCATTACCAATTGGTTTTGAGACGGATGCCCACATTATTAATAACCATCACCATCTAGGTTTTTCTCCATCATCTCACAATCACCTTCTTTTTGCAACTCTATCATTCTTCTTAGTTCATCTTCGACAATGACCATCGTCGGCCGATCATTCATATGACTATTTGCACAGCTTACAACAAGCTTCAAATACAGTTTCAAACATTCCGGCGATATCTTACCCTTTAGATTTTGATCAATTATTTAAAGAACAGTTCCATTCTCTATGCTTTTTTGTGCCCATATTGTAAGATTAAACCTTTCTTCCCCGAGAGTAAGATCGAGAGGTTTTCTTCCACATAATACTTCAAAAAACACCACCCCAAATGAGTAAATGTCGGATTTTTCCGTCACCTGAAAACTATTGTAGTACTCCGGATCAAGATATCCACTGTTTCTTTCACCTCCGTGGAAATGGCGGCGCTATTCTTTGGACCCATCTTGGAAATTCCTAAATCTGAAACTTTGGCTGCGAAGTTTTGATCTAGAAGAATATTTGCCGTCTTCACATCACGGTGGATGATGGTTTGGTCTAGGCCTGTGTACAGGGGCTAGGGATGGCAACGGGGCGGGGCGGGGCCGGGGATGCCGTTCCCTTCCCCTAACCCGCGGGGATTTTAAATCCCCATACCCTACTCTACCCTATCCCCTAATCGAAGAATAGGGGCGGGTTCGGGGTTTCCCCGTTCGGGGATCGGGTTCCCCGAGGGGAAAATTCCATTTTTTATATTTTAATTCTTATTTATATAAAAAATGAATATATATTTAAAATATACATTTTAAGATAAAAAGAAACTACAATATTAAACATTTTATAATTTTTAAGTTAATATAACCATATTTTATATATTTTTTTTTCTAATAAATAAAGATAAAAGTAAACAAAGTACATAAAATGTTATTAGAATATCGGGTTCGGGTTCGGAGGCGGGCGGGGAATGTGTTCCCATCCCCTAACCCTATAACAAATTTGGGAAAATTTCTCCCCCTAACCCTATAAACCGGGGATTCCCCGCCCCTATAGGGTCGGGGCCCCTAACCCACGGGGAATTTTGCCATCCCTAACAGGGGTAGGCCGGGTGAATCATTTTTAGCTAAGATCAAAATAGATAAAATATATTAAAATTAAATCTTTTAATTTTATATATATATATATATATATATATATATATATATATATATATATATATATATATATAAATACTTAAATAATAGAACACATAAGAAATTAAGTATGACCTCATACTTTATGGGTGAGAATACAAATAATTTAAGATAATATTTACATAACTCACCGGTGAGTATTAGCTCATACTCATTTTTATCGAATAATTTGTAATAAATATATAGGTTAAATCTTTAATATATTAAAAGTGGGGATCATTGAGAATCATTTTTGGACTAATATACCCCTATATCATTTCTTAAATTTACCAAAATTACCATTCTACTAATAAAAATCTTAAAAAGAATATTATTTATTTCTTTAAACAAATAAATATGGTGATTACCCAAAACTAATCAATTGTCTTCTATTTTAAAGCAGCCAATTGTCTTTTATTTTCAAGCAATCAATTACTTTCTTTTATTGTCCTTTTTGCCGGTTGATTGAAGAATAATTGGTCAAGCACTTAATAATAATAATTATAATTTGAGATGTTATTTCAAAAGAGAATATGAAAGGTGTATTTTTAAAAAAAAAAATGTAAGAGAATATGAAAGGCTAATCAATACTAATTACTTTTTAATAAAAATCAATTTTATTCAATGAATAATTAATTAGGGGGAAAATTATGGTATTAGATAAAGAAAACTGTTTAACCTTTATAATCTTAATTTTTAATTTTCATCTTAGAAAAGCTCCGGGATTAAAAATAACATATAATATAGTATAAGTATATTATTTTATAAAAAAAATTTACATGTAAAACCATATCGGAGTATATATTTACTAGTTTATTAGGATTACAATATTAATTACAATACAATTTTGTACAATTAAGGCCGTAAGGGGTGGTTATTGATTTTTTAAGAGACTGATTTACCCTTCCCTTTTTTTAAAACCGTTTAACATGTAAAAAATCTTTTTATGATTTTAATTTCTGTTTTCCTTAATTAATTTAAATGAAACGGTTATTTTACAAGATATGATTTACGAATTAATGATAGAATCCCAGATTTACGGTTATTTGCCATGTTATTTTTTTCCTTTCTTTTTCATTTCGTTAGGTTATTTTGTACATTTTGAGAATAGAAGTTCCTCTTTCGTTTTTTTCTTTGCTTTCATTATCCGTCCATCATCTCTTGTCTAATCTGATTCATCTCATATCAGGGTTTGTAATTTTTTCTTTTTTTGTATTTCATATGTTTCGTTTTTAAGTATATGAGTTTTTCTTTTTTTTTTTAATGTTTTGATAGTGCTTTTTTTTTTTTTTTTTTTCCTGTTTTATCTTAATAGGATGGGTCGTGCTGTTGAAACTTCCATTTATCACAGTGGTCGTTTTAATAACGATTCTGTTTATGTTGATTTTCAATCTGAAATTTGTAGATGTTCCAACAACATAAATATGGAATCGTTGCTCAAGAAACTGTTTAAGGATTATGGATTTTACATTCATACTCATACATTTGTCCAGCTGGGAGATTAAGAACAAAACGTCTCCTTTCTGCTATTGAATCATCAATTGTTCGTAAGAAGAAGTGTTCACGTAACAGACTAGACTTTTAAAGTTACAAATGTTTAATACAATTAAATAGTTATGAATATTTATCTATATTTTTTGGTTGGCTTTGATGCCTTTATGATCATTATTAAATATTTAATAAAAATAAACATTTTTTTTTTTTTAAAGTTTTTGATAAATTTATATTTTATAAATGTATATTATCACTATACTATAAACATTTAGAATTAATAAATAACTTATAAAGCTCTCATAGGAAGAATGCTGTGATATTCATATTCTTAATAATCATATCATCACTTTAAACCAAAAAATTAAATCTCATAAGATTCAAAACGAAACTACGTTAATTAAGTACTCTCATAAGATACAAAATAAAGTTACAAATGTTTAGTAAAAGTTAATGATCCTATTCATATTCTTAATAATCAGATCATCACTTTTATGTTTAGTAAAAGTTATTAGACTAGACTTTTAAGTTACAAATGTTTAATAAAATTAAATAGTTATAAATATTTATCTATATTTTTTGGTTGGCTTTGATGCCTTTATGATCATTATTAAATATTTAATAAAAATAAACATATTGTTTTTTTTTAAGTTGCTTGATAAATTTATATTTTATTAATGTATATTACCAGTATACTATAAACATTTAGAATTAATAAATAACTTACTTATAAAGCCCTCATATGGAGAATGTTGTGATATTCCTATTCTTAATAATCATATCATCACTTTAAACCAAGAAATTAAATCTCATAAGATTCAAAACGAAACTACGTTAATTAAGTACTCTCATAAGATACAAAAATAAAGTTACAAATGTTTAGTAAAAGTTAATGATCCTATTCATATTCTTAATAATCAGATCATTACTTTTATGTTTAGTAAAAGTTATTAGACTAGACTTTTAAAGTTACAAATGTTTAATAAAATTAAATAGTTATAAATATTTATCTATATTTTTTGGTTGGCTTTGATGCCTTTATGATCATTATTAAATATTTAATAAAAATAAACATATTGTTTTTTTTTTAAGTTGTTTGATAAATTTATATTTTATTAATGTATATTACCAGTATACTATAAACATTTAGAATTAATAAATAACTTACTTATAAAGCCCTCATATGGAGAATGTTGTGATATTCCTATTCTTAATAATCATATCATCACTTTAAACCAAGAAATTAAATCTCATAAGATTCAAAACGAAACTACGTTAATTAAATACTCTCATAAGATACAAAATAAAACAACTTTTACAAGTACTACTTCAGTCCCAAAAACAATTTAAAAAACCCACATAATCAAATTCTTCAACAACACATAAGTTTTCTGCTTCAGTTATTTAATGCATCGGGCTGAACAAGTCAAAGTGAGACTGAGAATCTTGATTTTGAGAGCTCCGGGTGTTGCTCTTTTCTCCCCTGAACCAAATTCTTCAGTATATGGGGTTGATTTTGCTTTACTTGCTTTTTGAATTCTTTCTAATTTGGCCTAACAGGTTGTAGCTGTGATGGTACAAATATTTAGTTTTTCATAAAGCGTTAATTGATACAATATAAAAATTATTTTTTTCAAACCTTTTCAATTCTTCTTCTTGGTCTTTTTTCAAAATGATTTCCTCGGCCTCATTTGCTTCATTTTCATTTTCATTTGTCTGCAATATATTTTCTTCATTATTATCATCCTTTCCCAAATCTTCATCCATCTATCACCATATTTTACATGGAATACAAATGTTACCCAAAATTTAACAAAAAAATAGTAATGTATTTCAATTGTTTACCTCTATGTTATCAAGATGTGAGTTGTCTCCATTTTTTCTTTCTCTTGCTGGTATCTTCCTCCTCACTATGTAGTTCTGTCTCAGAATCCTGTTTGAGATTTGAAATTTCATTAAGTTATTTTTTAAATATTCAATGTTTACAAATTTTAAATGTTTTCTATTATTTTTCAAAAATGATGATATATGATTTTTTACCTCAAAGTCCCTTTCTTCTTCATCATCATCTTCATCCGATTCTTCTTCACCATTATTTTCCATTCCAGTTTCTTGATTACTGGTTGTATTTCCAGAAATCTCAATATACTCCACTCCACCCTTTCCTTTCGAAGTCAGATTCTTACTCGTTTGGCCAGATCTAGTACTCTGTTCAGGATTAAGATTGTTATTTGTTTAAAAAAAAGATTCAATATTAAAAATGAACAAATAAATTTCAAGAACATACCTTTTCTTTTCTTGTTCTAAGAAAATCTTCGATCTCATCGTTGTCAATTTCTTCACAACTAACTTTATATCTTTTTGCTTTCTTTTTTATTTTTGCTATTGTGCTTTTAGAACTTTGATAGTTAAGATAGGAGATGGAACAATATTGTTCAAGAATAATCTTCCAGTTTACCCAACTAGGTGATTGCAAGATGTCTACGGAGGATATCATTTCCAAGTGGGAAAGCTTGAAGCTTTCAGAGGAAGAAGGTTGCATGATATCAATTGAAGATGAGGTGGTAAATGATTCGAAAAAGAGTTTGGAGCTTGGCCTCGTTGTCAACCTATTGTCTAATAAAGGTGTCAACATTGAGGCGTTCAAGGCCATAATTCCAAAAATATGGAATATGGAGAACCGAGTTATTGTAGAACTTGTGGGATTTAACATGTTTCCGAACAGTCTCCGGCAAGGGCTACACCGGAAAATTGTATAAATGCATGGAAATAAGCAATTTGTAGCCGCTGATAGTGGAGTAAATTGTGGAGCGAGCTACAATCAAGGAAATGCACCGCCTATAATTTGTAATAAACAGATTGCTAAATGCGTGAAGGGAGGCGGGAAATCAAAGGAAATTTGTAATGGCATTAATAGCTTCCGATCATAGACCAATTTTCATTCCCCTACGAGTGGAGCCATCCACAAGAACCAGGAGACATAGTCACAATACTCTCAGATTTGAAGAAGGGTGGATCAAATTCAACGAAAGTGAGACTATTGTTGAAAATATTTAGAGAGGAAGCAACAAGGACTCAGTAACTAAAATTGCAGAAACCATCTCTACTCTTTCAAATTGGAATGTTAAAAGATTGGGTGGAGGGTTGAATGAGGCAATTGTCAAAAAGAAACATCAGATTGAACTCACCTATCGTAGCCGGGATGTGCTGCAGCTTCAAAATATAAAAACTCTTGAGAAGGAACTTGAGCAGCTTTTTGAGGAAGAAGAAATGTACTGGAAATTTAGAGCTCGTGAGAATTGGTTAAATTGGGGAGACAGAAACACAAAGTGGTTTCACCAGCGAGCTTCTTACAGGAAAAAGATAAATCAAATTGATGGGATCTTTGACAAAAACGGTACCTGGCCGACTGAGGAAGAAGAGATCGAGGAAGTAGCCATTGATTATTTTCAAAACCTTTTCTCCTCCTCTACCCCTTGTGACGCAGTTATTTCTCAAGTCTTGGACTGTATTCCATGCAAAGTCACTGAAAATATGAACTCTACCTTATTAAAGGAGTTCACCAGAGAGGAAATTATTGCAGCAATCAAAAGTATGCACCCTTCCAAGGCCCCGCATTATTGGGAGATTGTTGGTAATGACATTGTCTCAACATGTCTTAATATTCTCAATGGAAATGCCTCTGTTGCTCATCTTAATGACACTTACATTGCTCTCATTCCTAAGGTGGCAAAGGTAAAATACATGACTAATGTCCGGCCTATTAGTCTTTGCAATGTCACATATAAGATTGTGGCCAAGACTCTCGCCAACAGATTAAAAAGGGTGCTGGATGTTATTATATCTCCTTCTCAAAGTGCTTTTGTTCCCAATCGACTCATTACTGATAATGCTATTATCGGATTTGAATGTATTCATTCAATTAGAAGCAAAAAAGAAGGGAAGGTTGGTGAGGTTGCTATGAAATTAGATATGAGCAAAGCCTACGATAGAGTGGAATGGAGCTTTATTGAAAGAATGATGCTGAAGATGGGGTTTGCTAATCGTTGGATTGCTTTGATTATGGATTGCATCTCTTCTGTCTCATTTTCAGTTCTAATTAATCGAACTCCAAGAGGAAATTTTGCCCCCCACCGTGGCCTTCGTCAGGGAGACCCTCTGTCCCCTTATTTATTCATTATTTGTGCAAAGGGGTTTTCAGCACTTCTTAATGCAGCTGAGGCGAATGGTAGGATTTATGGGTTAAAAATCACTAAATTTTGCCCCCCAATCTCTCATTTATTTTTTGCAGATGACAGTTTGATTTTCTTCAAAGCAATGATGCAGTAATATTCATGTTGAAACCTTCTATATCAGACACACTCTGAAACTAAGTAAAGAACTAAGGACAATAATCAAACACCTAACCTTCAATGACAACCATTGACAGTAAGCAGAATAACACTAAGATTAAATCAGAATCTCAAATAGAAATGATGGAGCTATGAAAGTAAGAATGCACAAGGATTATACTGGTTCAGATTATTACATCCTACATCCAGTTTTCAAGCAGCCATTTATTGATTCCAAGAAGAAGAAGAAGAATACAAAGCTTTTACAAAGAATTCTCACACCCTCTCTGTCACTCGTTTTCAGCCTACAATGGAGAAGATGCTTTTTCTCTCTCATTTCTCCCTTATATACACGAGTACATATGAGAATAGAATAGGAACAATGCAGCTGATAATGTCACCATTTGCCAGCTCACCCATGTGCAGATATTCTATTTCATAACAGAATTCTTATCACACCAAATCATTGGTTCTTCTAGAAGCTTTCCTCTTTCTTCTATCAGCTTCTTCTTGCCTTAGTAATTAGAGACTTGTTTAAGAGCCAAATCTCACAAATTCTCCACCTTGGTTCTTAAACCAGTGACTGCTTGAAGTCTTCAACTTCCTGATTATTCTGCAATTGTCCTGAGGTTTGTAACCCTCAGGACATTCTTCATTTTCTGAAATTTCTCCACTGTGACTATCTTTGTAGCTATGTCTGCAGGATTTATCTCAGTTGCAATCTTCATTACTGATACCTTCCCTTCAGCTATGATATCTCTAATGAAATGCAGCCTTATGTCTATGTGTTTTGTTCTTTCATGGAACATCTGGTTTTTAGTCAAGTGGATTGCACTTTGACTGTCACAAAACACACAGACCTGATCCTGGACCACTCCAAGTTCTATTACTAAACCTCTCAGCCACATAGCTTCTTTGATTGCCTCAGTTAGAGCAATATATTCAGCCTCAGATGTTGACAAAGCTACCACATGTTGCAACGATGCTTTCCAGCTCACAGTGCTCCCAAATAGGGTAAAGAAATACCCTGTCAAAGATCTTCTTTTGTCAAGATCACTAGCATAGTCTGCATCAACATACCCTTTTAGTGGTTCCTGCTTTTCTTCAACATGTTCATAAACCAAACCTTCTTCCTTTGTCCCTTTCAAATACCTCAGTATCCATTTTATTGCATTCTAATGTTCCTTGCCTGGGTTAGCCATGAATCTACTCACCATACTTGTTGGATAGACCAAATCTGGTCTAGTACATACCATGGAGTACATCAAACAGCCCACAACATTTGCATAAGGAATTTTGCTCATCTCAGTTTTCTGCCACTCTTCCTGAGGTGATTGCCTTGAGCTTAGTTTGAAATGGGCAGCAAGAGGACTGAACACTGCCTTGGCTTGATTCATGTTGAATTTGCTAATCAGTTTGTCTATATATCCAGTTTGGGATAGAGTTGTTACCTTCTTCCCTCTGTCTCTACTTATTTCAATCCCTAAGATCTTCTTTACTTTTCCCATATCCTTCATCTCAAATTCAGAGTTCAGGGTTACCTTCAATTCTTCAATGTCTGCTGCATTTCTTGATATGATTAACATATCATCAACATAGAGTAGCAGGTAGAGCCCCATTTCAGATTCTGTCTTCTTAAAGTAAACACAGTTGTCATAATCACTTCTTTTGAATTTATTTTTCAGCATAAATTCATCAAATCTAAGGTACCATTGCCTAGGACTTTGCTTTAACCCATAGAGAGATTTTTTAAGAAGACACACCTTTTCTATTATGCCTTTTGAACTTGACTGCACAAAACCTTCAGGCTGTTTCATCATTATTTCTTCATTTAGCAATCCATGTAGAAATGTTGTCTTCACATCTAATTGTTCTATTTCCATGTCAAATTGGGTTGCTATAGCAAGAAGAGTTCTAATTGAAGTGTGTTTCACTACTGGGGAGTATATCTCATTGAAGTCTACACCCTCTCTTTGAGTATATCCCTTTGCCACCAATCTTGCTTTGAATCTTGGAGCTCCAGCTTCTTCAATGCTATCTTTAATTTTGAACACCCACTTGTTCCCAACTATTTTCTTGTTAGGTGGTCTGTCAACAAGTATCCAAGTTTCATTCTTCATTAAAGAATTTATTTCTTCTTGCATAGCCTTCATCCAGTGATGCTTCTGATTGCTTTCATTGCCTCCTTATATGTGTCTGGCTCTATTCCTTCAATATCTTCTGCAATAGACAGAGCATATGAGATTTGGTCAGCTTGAGCAAATCTAGCAGGAGGTTTAATTTGTCTTTTGGTTCTATCCCTTGTCAACTGATAATCAGTTTGGGAAGTGTCTTGTTGTAAGACCCTTGATGATTCCACTCTGTCTTCAGTGTTATTTCCAGTAATCTCCACCTTAGTGTGTAAGTCAATTGGATCATCATTTCCCTCCATGACAGTACTTGATTTATCTACCTTTTTCATGTAGAACTCATCTTCAACAAAGGTAACATCCCTGCTCACAAGACATTTGGATGTACTGCCATCAGAATACCACAATTTATAAGCTTTAACCCCTTCAAGATACCCAATGAACATGCATCTCTTTGCCCTGGGTTCTAATTTACCTTCTTTCACATGTGCATAGGCTACATAGCCGAATACTCTCAAGTTATCCAGGTTAGGGGGTTTCTTTGTCCACATTTCTTGAGGTGTCTTCTTGTCAATAGAAGTAGAAGGACTTCTATTGATAAGATATGTTGCTGTGCTTAAGGCTTCCCCCCAAAATCTCTTTGGCAAGTTTTCTTGGAATAACAAACACCTAATCCTTTCAAGAAGAGTCATGTTCATCCTTTCTGCTAGTCTATTTTGTTGAGGTGTTCTTGCTACTGTTTTGTGTCTGACTATTCCCTCTCTAGTGCACATCATATTGAACTCTTCATTCAGGTATTCAAGCCCATTATCAGTTCTTAGCTTCTTAACTTTCTTTCCTGACTGAGTCTCCACCATTTTCTTCCAATCAGTGAATTTAGACAGTGCTTCATCTTTGGTTTTCATTGTGTAAGTCCACAATTTCCTGGAGTGATCATCTATGAAGGTAATGAAGTATTTAGCTCCTCCATTTGTCACAACCTTTGTTGGCCCCCAAACATCCGAGTGAATGTAGCTCAAGAGTTCTCTAGTGACATTTTCAGATCTAGCAAAGCTCAGCCTGTGTGCCTTCCCCAGTACACATATATCATAGAATTTAATCTGCTCTATGGTGTCATTTCCCGATAGTCCTTGAGAACTTAGTTCACTCAATCCTCTTGAGCTAATATGTGCTAGTCTTCTATGCCACAGTTCTGCCTTTCCCTTTTCTGCTACATTTGTTGAGGATTTTTCATCAGTATAAGTTTTTCCCTCAAGTATATATAGGCCATTCCTTTTGTGACCCTTCATGATGACCATTGATCTAGCCATGATCTTCAATATTCCATTCTGACCTTTGAAGCTATATCCCTCTTGGTCTAAAGCACCCAATGAGATTAAATTTCTTTTGAGGTTAGGCACATATCTCACCTTCAACAGAGTTCTAGTCATTCCATCATGATGCTTGAGCTCTATTGAGCCAATTCCTACTACTCTACATGGATCATTGTTTCCTAGCAATACCTGTCCACCATCTCTTGCTTCATAATTGTCAAACCAGTGCTTGTTAAGGGACATGTGGAATGTGCATCCTGAATCCATTATCCAATGATTCTCAGATTTTCCAGTAGCTGCCACAAGAAGATCTCCACTCTCATATCCATCTTCTTGAGCTACTGTTGCATTTCCACTTCCATCTTCCTTTTCTTTTCCCTTCCACTGATTCTTTCTCTCTGGACAGTTTCTTTTAAAGTGCCCTTCCTTGTGACAATGGAAATATTTGAGTGTTTTGTTTCCATTTTTAGACTTAGATCTTCCTTTGCCTTTGTTCCTCCATTCTTTCTTCTCTGGTCTTCCCCTGACATTCAAGCTCTTTCCATTTGAGCTACTTTTCTTTTCTGACTTTATTTCCAGTTCTCTAACTTTCAGAGCATCAATTAGTTCATCAATATGCAGTGAGGTCCTCCCATATTTAATGGCTGACTTCACTTCTCTATATGATTCAGGTAATGCATTCAAGACAATGATTGCTTGATTCTTCTCTGATATTTTCTCACCAGTGCTTGCCAAACACAAGATTATCCTTGTGAAATCATCTAGATTTTCTTCCAGATTCTTAGATGTGTCCATTTTGAATCCAAACAGCTTCTCTTTCAGGTAAATCTTATTTGATATAGATTGAGAGATATAGAGTTTGTCTAATTTTTCCCATACCTTCAGTGGTGCTTCCTCATCATCAAGTTGTCTTAGCAGATTGTCTGACAGGTGAAGAATAATCGTGCTATAAGTAATCTCCATCATCTCCTTCTTTTTTGATTCAATTGTTCCCTCTGGAAATCTCTTCTCATCAAGAGCTGATGCTACTTTGAGTTGAACCAGAAGTGCCTTTATCTTATTTTTCCAAAGAGAGAAATCTCTCTTCCCTTTGAATTTTTCAACATCAAACTTTGCAGACATGATTCTCGATCTGAGAACTCTCTTTTTCCAGAAATGTCTTTGAACTGAAATTCCAGAGAAGTCTTAATACAGATTTGATTTGCTTCAGGCTCTGATACCAATTGTTGAAACCTTCTATATCAGACACACTCTGAAACTAAGGAAAGAACCAAGGGCAATAATCAAACACCTAACCTTCAATGACAACCATTGACAGTAAGCACAATAACATTAAGATTAAATCAGAATCTCAAATAGAAATGATGGAGCTATAAAAGTAAGAATGCATAATGATTATACTGGTTCAGATTATTACATCCTACATCCAATTTTCAAGCAGCCATTTATTGATTCCAAGAAGAAGAAGAAGAATACAAAGCTTTTACAAAGAATTCTCACACCCTCTCTGTCACTCGTTTTCAGCCTACAATGGAGAAGATGTTTTTTCTCTCTCATTTCTCCCTTATATACACGAGTACAGATGAAATAGAATAGGAACAATGCAGCTGATAATGTCACCACTTTTGCCAGCTCACCCATGTGCAGATATTCTATTTCATAACAAAATTCTTATCACACCAAATCATTGGTTCTTCTAGAAGCTTTCCTTTTTCTTCTATCAGCTTCTTCTTGCCTTAGTAATTAGAGACTTGTTTAAGAGCCAAATCTCACAGTTCAACTATCAAAGAAATCCTGAACATTTATGAGAAGGCCTCGGGTCAACTAATCAACTTTGACAAATCTATTTTTATGACAAGCAGGAATATGAGGGAGGACATTAAAGATAATATTGGAAGAATGCTTAACCTTCATTTCTCTTCTTCTTTTGGGAAGTACCTTGGCTTGCCTTCTCAAAACGCTAAAGATAAAAAAAACAATCTTTAGAGGTTTGAAGGATAGAGTTTGGAATGTGTTGCAGGGTTGGAAATAAAAGTTTTTCTCCTCTGGTGGTAAGGAGGTGCTCATCAAAGAAGTTGCTCAAGCCATTCCCAACTACACCTTAAGCTGCTTCAAAATCCCTCAGTCACTTTGTGATGAATTACATTCCCTTTTTGCAAAATTCTGGTGGGGGCACAACTGATAAAAAAAGGAAAATTCATTGGAGGTCTTGGAGGAAGATGTGCTTTAACAAGGCTGATGACGGTATGGGTTTTCGCGACATCTCCATTTTCAATCAAGCTATGCTAGCTAAGCAGTGTTGGAGAATTTGCCAAAACCCAAATAGTCTCATATCCAAGGTACTTAAGGGCAGATACTACAAATCAGGCAGTTTTCTTCGAGCAAATCTTGGCAATAATCCCTCCTTTATTTGGAGAAGTATTCTTTGGGGTCGTGATCTTCTCAGCAAAGGGTTTCGTTGGAAAATTGGAATGGTTTTTCAGTAAACATTGACTCTGATCCCTGGCTCCCTGGGCAGACTGATAATTTGATCATTTTGACACCTGCTTCTTTAAAAGGCCAATGTGTTGCCTCCCTCTTAAATATTGATGGGTTTTGGAATGAAGACTTAATTCATAACAGTTTTGAGGCAGCAGATGCTATGAAAATTCTCTCCATTCCTGTGGAAAACAGAACAGTGGCTGATACCATTGTTTGGCGCCTCACAAGCTCCGGTATTTTCACTGTTAAAAGTGTTTACAGGTTGGGTCTGAACCTCTCTAATGTTTCTGAGGCATCCTCTTCGAGTAGTAACAACACTAATGATTGGTGGAATTTTTTCTGGCTTTCAAAGGTCCTATCAAAGATCAAAATCCATAGCTGGAAGATTTTTACTGATATTGTCCCTTCCTTTGTTAATCTTCAAGCCAAAGGTATGGACATTGATCCCTTATGCAAAGCTTGCAAAAACTTCATTGAATCCACCACTCATGCGATTTGGGGTTGCCATATAGCGAGGAAAATTTGGAAGGGCCTTTTCCCAAGTTCAAATTTCTTGATTGAAGACCACTGGAATCCAGCCGATTGCATCTTCTGGTTAAACGAAGAACATCCGGGCAATTTTGAGTTAATTCTTATTGCAATTTGGCACATATAGAACACAAGGAATAACCTGTCTTTTAATGGTATCACATCTCTTTGGTTTGAATCCATTAATAAAATCCTGGGATGGAATGAGGAATTCAAGGGAATCAACCCACCGAAAGCCTCGATCAAACCTGCTTCCAGTTGAGGCTTTCGGTGGGTTATTTACCTCTAAACTAATTTGGAGGAGTTCATTTATATTTTCATATATTTCTTATTTCTATTAAATTATATAGAATCCACAAATTTAATAAATATGAAAGTATTTAATATAAATTGACAAATATAAATTAAAGGATATAGAAACTCTTCCAAATTAATTTAAAGACAACTATTATCTATATTTCTCTCAGTTTGCACCTTTGGAGAAATTATTTCTTACAAATTTATACATCATTCAAATCCACGATCATAAAAAGAAAAAGAAAAAAAAACAATCGAGAGTGCCAAATCCATAGAACTGTGATGCTCTAAACAAACCAATACATTAACTACAAAACACTCGTTATCACCGGTGAATAATTGGAGCTCCTTTTAACTTTCAAATAGTACCTGATAAATATACGAGTTTCACTAATATATTTGATCGAATAGAAACTAGACACATGTACAAAAGTAAGGAGCCTCGCGAGTCACCGGTGAGTAGATAAGTATTATATATTTCCTTCGACGAAATCCGAGACATCAACATAATTTCTTAGTTGGAACGGGAAGTTACGGTACTGGTAGAAGGATCATCTTCGCTCTTAATGGTGGACGTTGTGAAATCAGTGCCACTCTGACTAATCACATTTGACATGTGACATTTATACAATTTACTTTGCAATGAAACCGCCGCCATTGATGGAATCGGAGAGAATAATAATTCATCTAAAGGATTAATTAGTAAAAGGATCCGGATTTTAAAAAAATTTGGCAAAAAAATCTACCCTAGAAAGTATTTAGTAAAAACATCCTGTTTTGACTGGTCAGAGTTCAAATACGTAGTCAAAGACTACGTATCCGACGTGGCATGCTGACGTGGCAGGTTGGCTGGCCAGATTGAGTGATTTTAACGTACACGTAGGATGCGTAGTCGTGGACTACGCATCCCATTCATAGAATGCGTAGTCAAAGACTACGCTTTCTTTGAAAAATTAAAAAAAAAAAAAGGCAGCAGTAGGTGCAGAAGACTGACAGCAGCGTGCAGGTGCAGACTGGCAAAGACTGCCAGTCTGCCAGATGCGTAGTCTTTGACTACGCATCCACTTAAACAAACAGAACGCCTCTGTTCCAAAGGCGTTCATTCGGCTGGAAAAGAAAAAAAAAAGAGCTGTGCGAATTCTCTCAACGTTTTTCTCTGAAATCAGAATTTTCTCCTTTAGATCTGGACAGATTTCAAGTGATAAAGGTAAGTTTTTCATGTTTTTTGACAATGTAGGTAGTTATTTTGTATTTATTTCTCTCAAACTTGAATTTAGTTGAGATTTTGAGATATTTTGATATACAATTTGTAGGTCGATTTTGTTCATTTCCGGCGGAGATTCATCTTATTTCTAAGCACTATTCTTCAATCTCAATCAATTTCAAGAATATTGGTAAGTTTTGTGTAATATATTTTAATTTTTGCTATGATTTTGATAGAAAATGTTATTTAGGGATTTGTAAATTATGATAGAAAATGTTATTTAGAATTAATATATTATAATTTTTAGCATGATATTGATAGAAAATGTTTTTTAGGAAATTAAAATTTTTGATAGAAAAGTGTGATTTTCAAATATTATTTAGATTAATATATTAGAATTTTTGTCAAATTTTTGATAGAAATTGTTATTTAGGAATTTGAAATTTTTGATAGAAGAGTGTGATATAAAATGTGATTTAGTAAATTTGTATGTTTATTGAATTTATTTATTATTGTGTTTTTAGGTTTTGGATTGATTTAATGGATGATAGATTGGTGTCATTATTGTGTTATATGAATGGAAGTATAATTGAAGGAAATAATGGGATTGAATATGATAAACCGGCAAGTCGAGTGTTGAATGTTCGTAGCAGTATTGGGTTTGATTCATTCATTGAGTATGTATGCCAAAATCTTGACTTAGATAGAAGTTTACCTGGGTTGGAATTTGTTTATAGATATGGGTCAAGAACACCTTCGGGTAATGTATGGTTTATGCCTCTATTTCTTCGTAGTGAAAATGATCTCACTTTTATGATGAACTGCTCACCTTCTCCACAACACCTAATAGAATTGTTCATTACAAAACCAAGTGTTGGGAGTCAAATGTTAGGTAGTTCTAGAAATGTAGTGAGTGAAAGTGAAGAGGTAGAAGATAATGATGATGTTGGAAGAGAAGATATAGATAATAGTGTAACGGGGGTATGTGAACCATTTGGACGTTTTCATTCAATACCAGCATCAAATGATGAAAATGTTGAAATAGACATGTTTACTGATGAAGAAGAAATTGATGAGGGCGATGGGCGTTTACATGAGGTTCCTTCAACTTCCATGTCTGAACTAGATATGGATTACATAAATTCAATGACTCCCATGGGTCTTCAAAATGTAGAAGGAGGAATGTCTGACGAGTTGAAAAAAGGAAAGACTTTTGTCTCGAAACAGGATATTAAAAATGTTGTAAAGAGGCATGCCATACTTGGGCATCATCATTTTGATGTAGTGCAATCAAACAAAAAGCTATGGGTCGTTCAATGTAAGAAATATGGAGATGGGTGTGAATGGAGGCTTCGTGCATTACCTCGAAAATCTCATGGAAAGTGGGAAATAACACAATATTATGGTGTCCATACTTGTATTTATCAGAGTTATTCACAAGATCATGAGCAAATTGATTCGAAATTCATTGCCAATGAAGTGAAACAACTTGTCAAGAACGACCCAAGTATTAAAATAGTTTCTTTACAAGAAATTTTGAACAAAATTTTCGAGTATAATGTGCATTATTGGAAGGTGTGGGATGGGAAGAGAAAGGCAGAAGAAATGTTGTATGGGAATTTCGAGGATTCTTATAAATTGTTACCAAAGTGGATGAATATTCTGAAAATGACAAACTCTGGTACCGTGGTTAAGTGGAGGCTTGGAAGAATGGAAGAAAGGGGAGTAGGATATTTGAAATGGTATTATGGTCATTTGGTGCAGTGATAGAAGGTTTCAAACATTGTAGACCGATTATACAAATTGATGGAACATTTTTAACAGGAAAATATAAGGGGAAATTGTTGGTTGCTACAGCTATTGATTCGAATGGACATATCTTTCCACTCGCTTTTGCAATTGTTGAGGAGGAGAGTGCCGATTCATGGGGTTGGTTTTTATGGCATTTGTGACATAGTGTTACTGATAGGGAGGGTATATGTTTGATATCTGATAGGCACAAGGGAATTATAGCTGCTGTGAATGATGCAGATAATGGTTGGACGGAGCCAACAGCACATCATAGATTTTGCCTACGTCATATTGCGAGCAATTTTAATCACAAGTATAAAAATAAGCAATTGAAAAGTATGGTGTATGCAGCTGGAGCACAACACCAAGTCCGTAAGTTTGAGGCGTGTATGAATGAGATCAAAGATATAAATCCCAATTGTTTACGCTTTTTTTATTCCCTTCAGCTTAGACAGTGGACATTATCCCACGACGGTGGTCATCGATATGGGTGGTGTACAACTAATGTAGCTGAATGTATCAATGGTGTGTTAAGGGGTGGAAGAAGATTATCGATAACTGGGTTGGTGCAATTAACCTTTTATCGGACTGTGAAATATTTTGAAGAAAGGAGAAAGGAGATACGTGCTGCATTTAAGAGTGGAGAGGAGTATACGAGGTATTAAAGATGAGTTGTATTGAATTTTTTATGTTGCAGTCATTTTAATTTTTAAAACATTATAATGTTATTAATGTGTGTCAGGTTGGTACTTGATAAAATTACTGAGTGGGATGCACGAGCAGATAGACATCATGTGACAAGTTTCAATAAAGCAGAAGGTGTGTTCGAGGTAGTCACAACTGTTCGAAAAACGACTGGTCGAGGTGGAAATACGCATGTAGTGAAACTATCTGAGGGCACATGTACATATAACAAATGGCAAGGGTTTGGGATTCCTTGCTCGCATGTAATAGCTGCATGTAAGCATTGTCGTATCGACTATATGCAATTTGTTAAGTCGTGCTACCTATTGGAATCATATCAAGAAAGTTATGCACCAAACTTTGAGCCCATACCACATGAGGATTATTGGCCAGAACCAGACTTTCCTATTTTACATCCTGATCCTACTTTAGTAAGACCACCGGGAAGACCTCGTACATCTCGGATTAGAAATGAGATGGATGAGAGGACGGCAGTAGTTAAAGGAAGGTGTGGTATCTGCCATCGAGATGGACATAATCGTCGAACTTGTCCTGATGTAGTTAAAGCTACTAGGCCTTAGATTATCATTACTAGTTATATGTAAAATACGTAATACAATACAATGTCATTCTGGATAATATTATTAGGATATTTTGTAATATTGTTATGATGAGCTTTCAATGCAGTTAAAGCTACTAGACCTTTAATGTTTTGAATGTTTTTTTCATGATATTTTTGAATATTCTTGCTATGATGTTTTATACTATTATTATGATATTTTGTAATATTGTCATAATGTTTACAAATTTTATAGGACATGGACCCTATTCAGCCCGGGCCGATAGATCCTACTGTTTTATATTTCCAGCCTAACCATCGGTCGCAGACGGTTTGGGATGACGAGTATTCAGGTGCCCTTCAGTGTATACGGCGCCAGGCAATTTTACAGAAATTATCAAAGGTTATTGATGTACGTATCGAGCCATATCTACGGGCTGCAGGATTCTACGGTGTGTCTCGTATTAAATTTATTCAGTTAGATTGGCATTTAATTACTGCATTTGTGGAGCGATGGAGGCAAGAAACACATACTTTTCACATGCCACACGAGGAGTGTACTATTACATTACAGGATGTGGCTATTCAGTTAGGACTGCCTGTGGATGGACATGCAGTGATGAGCTCCACTAGCCAGGGTTGGACTGGGTTGTGTACTCGGTTATTAGGATGGACACCCACTAGTAATGACTTGAAGGGAGCTCGACTTAACCTCAACTCGTTAAGTGATGCTTTTACTGCCTTCACTCCACTTCCAGACAATGCATCTGAGGAGGATTTAGTTCGGTATGCTAGGGCATACATTCTTACCCTTATTGGAGGCGTCGTTATGCCAGACAAGTCTGGGAATACAGTGCACTTGATGTATCTCTCATTGCTAAAAGACTTTTATGTAGCTGGCGAGTATAGCTGGGGAGGTGCTTGCCTCGCATGGTTATACCGAGAGTTGTATAAAGCATCTGTGATTAATGCTGCTAATATTGCTGGGTCTCTTATTTTATTACAATTATGGGCATGGGATCGATTTCCAACCATTGCACCTCGTCGATTGAAAGAAATAGATCTTTCTGGGGGACCATTAGGTGTTCGGTAAGTTTACACTAAATTAACCTTGTTCACTTGCTTTAATAAAATAAATATCATAAATTGACATTATCTTGTATGTATTTATAGATGGACTGGACCGAAGACCACCATAGAGACAACTACACATGTCTTGCTGCAATATCGTTACATGCTCGATCGACTTACGTGTGATGAGGTATCGTAATGTATATTTGTATTAATATAGACTTTTTTTTGTTGTTAATATAATTATTTCTTTTATAGATCATAGGGAGCCATATCAATCTGTCATGGATAGTCTACCATATTATTGTTTATCGGGTCAAGCGATTTGGACAGCTAGATGTCCACTCATTTGTGTTTTTGTTGCTGAGTGGCATTACCCAGATCGTGTAACACGTCAATTTGGGATCCGTCAGACTATTCCAGAAATATGCAATACTGATAGACGATTGCATGCCATTGACCTTCGTGGACGACAAAAAGAACATTGGCTCCTAACACTACAACCAGAACTTGCATTATGGGCAACTCGTATGAATTATCTCATACAAGGCGAGTTCATAGGTGATGGTTGTGATGTTGATGATCATTACATTACTTGGTACAACCGTATCACACGACGGTTCATCACTCAAGTCAGAGCATCATTTGACTACGTGGTAGGTACTATTATAGTTTTATTCATAATTTTAATTAATTAAAATGTTTAATCCCAATTTCTTTTGTCAGGCCAACTCATATCCTCGTCTAGTTATAGCTGATGATATTGAACAAAGAAGAGTTATATGTGACACTTCACTTGCCTGCATGGATACTATAGGCGGTATGTATTGTGTTCGACATGAACATGGACAAGTTCCCACTCAGACATATAACCGAGGCCGACGTACACCCGCACAACCAGGTTCTCCTATTCATGAGGATCCTTACAATGGCGGACATGATTCTCCCCCCCCCCCTTCAGATACACCCTATACGCCGATGATGTATACGTTCCCCACTCCTGGGTCGTCTAGTCAGTTCCATCCTAGTTCGTCTACACCTTATGCCGAAGAATCATCATCTCAGGTTCATTTTGAACATCTTTATGCCGGGGAATCATCGTCTCAAGTTCATTTTGAACCTTTTTTTGCCGGAGAATCATCATCCCAGGTTCATTTTGAACCTCTTTCACATGAGTCTGGTGATGTTCATACCGATATTGGGGAACCTTCTGCTAGTGTAAGAGGTAGTGGTAATCGTGGACAAATCATGCGGCGAGAGCAACCTCCTCGTAACCGGCGTCGTCCCCGTTGTGGAACTGGTGGTCATCATTAGTCTTTCTTGTTTTTATTCTACCTAGTTAACTTATGTGACTTTATGATTTTGTGATATTTCAGATCTAATGAATTATTTTTTTCTTCAATTATTTATCTGTTTTCAAATAGTTTAAAGCTTTTGGATTTTTTAAATAATGAGAGTCACTGAAATCAAGCATTTGTCAACTCGGATACCCCATACGGTTTTATGACTTAAAAATTCTTAAAAATTATAAAACTAATGAAAATTTGGTGAACTAATCATAAACTTGTTAATAAAAAGGTTAAACCTGGGACTTCTTATATATATTAAGTTAAAATTGATAACATCATTAAAATTCAGGGTAAAAATTGATTTTCCCCCTATATTAAGAACATGAATTATATATATATTATACATAATTTGTAAATAAATAACTAAATATTTTAGAATGTCATAAAAATGGTAAATTTCTAATAGTATATTTCAAATAACGACATTTTCATCATATAAAAAATTTATCAAAATAATAAAAACTAACAAAAGCTTGAAAAAGTATTGAATTTTAACTTAAAACATCTCAATTAGAAATATAAAAAAAAATTCATTCAATAACACAAGAAAAAATTAATGAAAATTGAATTAGTTAATTTACTGAAAACAATTAATTAATTAATGAAAATAAAAAATTACAATTTATATGGAAATGAGTTAAATTTTTGTAATTTTGAAAATAAGGCAAGAAAAAAATGTTGTGATTATGATTATGACTACTTTGCTGCCAGTCTGCACTTTCTGCATGTCTGCCAACGAGCAGTCTTTTTTTTTTTAAAGAATGCGTAGTCTTTGACTACGCATTCCATGTAATGGATACGCAGTCAAGGACTACGCAGCTTATGTGTCGCCCTGCCTTCAGCCAATCCGTGCCAGCCAAGCGCCAGTCAGCATGCCACGTCGGATACGTAGTCTTTGACTACGTATTTGAAGTCTGACCAGTCAAAACAAGATGGTTTTACTAAATACTTTCTAGGGTAGATTTTTTTGCCAAATTTTTTTAAAATCCGGATCCTTTTACTAATTAATCCTTCATCTGAATAACTGAATTCACCATCACCATCTTGGTTTTTCTTCATCATCTCACCATAAGATTCTTTCTACAACTCTATCATCCTTCTTAACTCATCTTCGACAACGACCATCGTCGGCCGATCATTCATATGACTATTTACACAGCTTACAGCAAGCTTCAAATACAGTTTCAAACATTCCGGCGATATCTTACCCTTTAGATTTTGATCAATTATTTGAAGAACAGTTCCATTCTCCATGCTTTTTTGTGCCCATATTGTAAGATTAAACCTTTCTTCCCCGAGAGTAAGATCAAGAGGTTTTCTTCCACATAATACTTCAAATAACACCACCCCAAATGAGTAAACGTCGGATTTTTCCGTCACCTGAAAACGATTGTAGTACTCCGGATCGAGATATCCACCGGTTCCTTTCACCGCCGTGGAAATGGCGGCGCTATTCTTTGGACCTATCTTGGAAATTCCTAAATCTGAAACTTTGGCTACGAAGTTTTGATGTAGAAGAATATTTGCCGTCTTCACATCACGGTGGATGATGGTTTGGTCTTGACCTGTGTACAAGGGCGGAGTGAGGAATCCTTTTTAGGCAAGATCAAAATAGATAAAATATATTAAGATTAAATTTTTTAATCTTTTATATATAAAAAAAATACTTGACCAAACATATTACTAAAACACATAAGAAATTAAGTAAGGGTTCATACTTATGGGTGAGTATACAAACAATTAAAGATAATACTTACTTGAGTATGGTGAATATAAACTCATACTCATCTTCATTGAATAATTTATAATAAATATATAGGCTAAATAATACAAAATGCCCCCAATCTATAAAACTCTGTTTCAATCTTACCCCTAACGTTTCAAAAGTTTCAATTCTATCCTCAATGTTTTAATTTGTTCCAAAAATACTCTTTTGTAACCAATTTTCATTAAGTTTTATAGAAAGTTAAGCGTTATGGGAAAAATTGAAACTTTTAAAACATTTTAGGATAAAATTAAAACTTACTACATTTAGTATATTTTACCTCACACGTTTAATTTTTCGTAAATCTTAATGAAAATGGTTAATAAATGGTATTTTTAAAGCAAATTTTAAGATTGAGGGTGTAATTGAAAATTTTAAAACGTTAGGGGAAAAGTTGAAACAAACCTCATACATTAGGGGCATTTTGTATAATCTAAAACTATATATATTTTTTTTTTTGATTCAACAAAAAAATGATACATATGAAGATGAATATGAGATTATAACTCACCAGTGAGTATACAAGTAATTTATATGAAATAAAAAACCTGTGTGAAGGTAGTTTAATCCACGCGCCGCCTCGTAACAAATCTGAAGGCGTTTCGTCCATGGGAGAGGAGGATTTTCGGTGTCGTAAAGATGGTCTTTGAAAGTTCCCTTTTCCATGAACTCGTAAACGATTAACAGATCTTTATCTTCAAAACAGTATCCTATGAGTGATACAATATGGCAATGACGAACCTTTGATAGTAACTCAATCTCTGTCTTGAATTCTTTCTCACCTTGTACAGACTCCGGCTTCAGTCGCTTCACCGCCACGGTGAGATCTTCTCCTTTCATGTTCTTGAAGATTCCTTTGTATACGGCACCGAAACCTCCAGCCCCAACTTCTCTCTTTTTGTTGAAGTAATCCGTTGCTTCTAACAGTTGTTTGATACTGAATTTCCGACACCCTTGTTCTTGAAGAAAACTCCATTCTAGTTCCTTCTTTTTCTTGTTCTTGATCATGACTAGAAATCCGACAAGAGTGATGATAATCGCTAAACCTAGACCAACGCAAACCCCGACGATGATTACCGTCGTTATATTTCCTGGCTTCTTATTGGACGGTGTAAGTGCTTTTACTAATTTCGCGGTCGAAACTGCGAGATTGCTATCATTATTACTCATTTTGAACACTTCAATTCCATTCAAAATCGCGCAACTCCAATTTCGATTCGGTTCTAAACCAATTGTGATATTAAGGCGAGTAACAGATTCATGAACAAACACAGAATAGTCCTTGTGCAATGGATAATAGAGACTAACCAAATCGACCTTTCCTTTGAATTCATGATTTAAATAAACATTAAAATGCATTTGGTTTTGTTTCTGGAATTGACAGAAAAACAGCCTCACGAAATATGTGAATCCACCATCAACGGAATAACCCCACGTGAAATTGCTCGAACTGTCACCATATACACTAACAGCTGATTGATAAACTCTTTCCGGAGCTTTCGACCATGAATCCGAAGAATTGTCGACGGGGAAACTAAAATCATTGATCGGCATTCCGATAGCGTTGTGTGTATCATTTATCCATTTCCGGTACATGCAGTAATCATCTTGATTTTGCGGGATATCTTCTCCGCCGATGTTTAGCCGGTAATATAATTCCATTGCGGTGTCGTTTCCTATACCGGATTCCGGGGTGTAATAGAGATCTGATTCCATTGAAACCACTTCGATTCCGTTGATGAAAGCGTAAGAATTCGGTGATGGGATAAACGTGATGTTGACAATTTTTCGAGCCATTGGGTCGACATGGATACAGAATTCTCTGTAGTTGTACACACTTTGATCGTTGTCGTTGTCATCGGTGGCAGCCGCGGTAAAGTTAAGAAGAGTGAACGGTCCAGTTTTGACAGTGAAAGAGGCGTTGGATTTGGTAAACTCGCCGTAGGTTTCCGGTAAGAAGTAGAGTCTGATGAATATTGAACTGGACTCGTTGACCGGAAAAAAGTACGTGAACGGGGAGCGGGATAATCGGACGGTGTTGTAGACAATGTCGCCGGTGTTGTGTGGAGCGGTGGCTATCGTGGAGGTATTGTTGCCATTCATCGGTTCTGATGGTTGGATGTCTGAGTTAACGTCGCCGATCCAAAGACGGCCGTCGGGATCAATTCTGCTTTGATCGGATAAACCACAGTCTAGGGCAATATCAGTTGCGTAACGGTTGCAAACACGTTCTCTTGAAAATTGGCAAACAATGGTAATATCAATTTGGCAACGGTTGTAAGGGGCTTCCATTGAAAATTGGCAGCGAACAAAGGAAAAGGAGAAGAAAATATGAAATATAAAAAGATGAAGTAAAAGGGTTTCCATAGGAATTATGGTAAGAGAATTATAAGACACCATGAAGAAGAAGAAGAAGAAGAAGAAGAAGAAGAAGAAGCTGGAGGAGGATTTGTTTCCTAAATCATTAGAGAATCGGAGAAGGGATGATATCATTTTTGTATAAAAGTTGGTCTTTGTAGATAAAAAAATGCAAGAGCGAGCTCATGCTTTTGGACTCCAAAAACATGTGAAGAAAAAAAAAAAGGAAAAATTATTTATATAACTCTAATATGATGAGCGTATACATGCATATATAAATGGGAAATATTTCTCTTCTGAATTGAATTGGAGGAACTCGTTTATACTTTCATATTATGTTTTATTCTTATTGAATTATAAAATTAAGCGGGGCTCACGTATTTAATAAATATGAAAGTATTTTATAGCAATTTACCAATAGAAATTAGAGAATGTATTAGCTCATCCAAATTAGTTTAGAGGTAAGTATATTGTCCTATATAAATTTAAAGTTAATTTGATAATGTATTACGAATAAATTATTAAGGAAAAATATAGGATGTCAATTTCAATTAACTCGAAATTGATTGCAATCAGAAAAAGAAAAATACTCTTCTCTAAATGGGAGAGAAAAAGGAAAGAAAAAAAAAAGCTAAAAAAGCAAATAAGAGCAATTGGATTTTACTTTATATGTATGGTAGTCATATCTTCTGGCCCTTCAATAATTCATACTTTCCCAACTTGAGTATGGTCCTGAATATTATTAAGTATATGTTCTCTTTCTATGAGGTTTGTCACGATAGAAATTAGAGAACGTAGAATCTCATCCAAATTAATTTAGAGGCAAGTATATTGTCCTATATAAATTTAAAGTTAGTTTGATAATATATAAGAGTAAATTATTAAGGAAAAATATAGGGATGTCAATTTCAATGAATTCGAAATTGATCGCAATCACAAAAAGAAAACTTTTCCTTTTCTAAATGGGAAAAAAAAAGAAAGGAAAAAAAAGCTAAAAAAGCAAATGAGAGCAATTGGATTTTACTTTAAGCCCCCGTTTGGTTCGGGGTAATCTTAGATTCCCTTATAAGAAGCATCTAATTACATTGTTTGTTTGGGTGTTATTTAAATATATGATGGTAATCTAAGATTCCTGGCATCTATATTTTCTCATATATGAGGGTATTTGATTACCTTTGAAATCGGGTGCTTTCTATGATTCCCATGAGAAGATAATCTTTTTAAAAAGTTTCCAAAAAAAATCTATACTCACGTTTCCACTTATTCTTCATAATTTTATGCTTTTTTCAGGTTCCTATTTGTATTATTAATTAATCATCTCTTTTTATATAATGGGTTTGATCAAGATCATTTCTCAATAATTAGATTTTTTTTTGCTGATCATTTTACTACATTTGATTTAAAAATATATATATATATATATTCTGTATTTATGATATTTTGATTTTTTCCCTACATATGATAGACCTCAAATTTCACTTGAGCTAAATCATATTATTGTTGAAATTGCACCTTTTTTTTTATATTTTATTAAGGATTGGATTTATCTCTATTTATAGATTATGGATAAATTTTGTAACATATTATATAAATGAATTATTGTGTAAAGTTGTGTTAGGTCAAATTACCAGGAATTCTCATATTTTTATTAAGTTAAACAAACACAGTAATCTAAGATCCCCAGTAATCAAATACTCTGACATCAGATTCCCAGTCATTAGATTACTAGAGGCATCTTAGATTACAGCGAACCAAACAAGGGGCTAAATGTATGATAGTCTTATCGGCCATTCAATAATTCATACTTTTTTTATCGGCCATTCAATAATTCATACTTTCAAACTTCAATATAGTCCTTCTAAATATTATTATTATTAAATATATGTTCTCTTCCTAAGGTTGGGGACTTTCTTTTGCTTCTATATTTTATACATAAGTTAATCCCTTTCTAACTTTAACTTACCCACGGTCTATTAAAAATCGTCTCCAAGGTGGTGAAGATGTAAAACCCCTAATTTAGACTCCAAACTTTATAAATTTAAATATTTTTCATTTTAATTTCCAATCTAAAGCAAAAGATAAAATATTAGTAAAATCCAATTTATAAATATTTTTATAAAATTTGTCTCTAATAGCAAAATATTTATATTAATTATTGAAATGTCCGATTTTTTTTAAAAATTACTCAAATAACATAATTATAAATCAGTAATTTATTGAACTAAAGTTTATAACTTTTCATGGGTATTTTCAATTAATTTGTTTGTTTTTTGCTTTTTAAATTCAAGTCAGTAACTTATCGAACTATTTGATTATTTTCATTATTGTTTTCAATTAATTTATTGGTTTTTTTTTACCTTTTTCAGTTCAGATAATTATTGAAGTATAATTATGTTATTTGAGTAAGTTTTAAAAAGTTCAGTCATTTTAATAATTATTATGAAAAAATATGTTATTTCAGTGGTCATCCCATATTTTTCACTATCAAAATAAAGATGAATTTCTCATATTTTACTGAAAAAAATAATAACAACGAGTGATAGATCAAGTTAGGTAGGAAATAAATCTACGTATAAAATAAAGAAGCAATATAAGAAAGCATTTGGAAATATAAATGGGGAAATTTATGTGGGTGTTAAAATGAGATTAAATATTAATATATTATTGTAATTATTTACATATATGTCCTTTATTTAAAAAAGGGGTTTTTTTTTTAATTCTTAAATTATCCTCATCTTCCTAGTTTATCTTTTCATATCGGCAGTTTTCTACACGAATATCGATTCCCACGAGAAAATAATTTTCGTTTTTATAATTTTAACCTATTTAATTATGAAAAGTTGCCAAAAAGAATAAAGAAATTAGGAAAAGAACCCTATACTCACGTTTTCACAACTCTGGCTTTCTCTAGTATCACATTTTTCACAACTCTGGATTCTCCAGTATCACATTTTCCACAACATAATTAAAGGTTCTTTTTCAAATAAAAAAAATTGGTATAACATTGATTTTTTTTATTTGATGACCGTTCGTTCTTTCTTTCCTTCATCTTTTTTATTGGTTTCCCAATTCTTGATGCTTATTTTTTAAATTTAATATGAATATATTTTAATTGTTTTGTTAAACTAATGTATAAATTGTAAATAAAGGTATTTTGGAGAAATATCACAAATATATTATTGTCGGAGCTGTCACATTCCAAGAGATAGTTTGAGGAGTTAAGGTTTCAAATTGAGTTTTGAGATGTGAAAAGGAGGGGAAGATAGATAAGGATATTTTTGTCTTTTCATATTGCAATGATATAAACATAAGGTCTCTAACATAAAAATTGTGAGGGAAAGGTCAATAATCCTTAGATTGGATTTTTGGAGGTCAAATTTCCCATAATCACTGTTAATAACTAATTAACACAGTAAAAAATATCATATTTATAAATAGTTTTTAAGTGATGATATATTTATAAATAATGAATCAAAATTTGTTATCGAGTGAAATTTCCCGGGGCTTTTCTCTTTACTTTTTTGAAAAGAACAATTTATTTTTCTTTTCTTTTACATATTGCGATTGCGATCACTCCTTTTGGCTAAAGCTAGCACTATCCAATCTCATCACCTTTTCCACATGGAAAAAGTAATCTGTGTTCCCATTTTCAATATAACAAAATGTCCCCTAAAGAATATTGAAGTTTTTCATCAATGAAAAAAACTGATCAAACATTTCTTTCCCATGGAAAAATCCATTCATCTTCTCTTTTTCTTCTTTTTCTTTGTTCTTCACATAGCTTCTGAATCCTCATATCATCCTGACGTTAACATCGCCGTCGACTGCGGTTTCTCCGGCACCAGAAACGCCCCCGATGGCCGTATATGGACCGGTGACGTTAACTCCAAATTCTCACCTTTAGACTCCAAAAACTCAACCACATCCATCTCTCCCGGTAACTCCGTTAACGACAAACTTTACAACACGGTCCGAATATCTCGGTCTCGATTCACCTACAGTTTTCCGGTCACCCCCGGTCCCAAATTCATCAGACTCTTCTTCTTCCCCGAAACATACGGAAATTTTCAAAGGTTTGATTCCTTTTTCACTGTCCAAGTTACAGGATCATTCACTCTCCTTAAAAACTTCAGTGCTGCCTTCAATGCTGATTTTTTCGGACAGCAATTCGTGCCTAGAGAATACTGTATCTTTGTCGGAAACGATCAGAAACTCGATATTATATTCACACCGTCTCCGAATTCTTTCGCTTTCGTTAACGGTATCGAAGTTATCTCTATGCCATCAAATCTATATTACTCTCCTGGATTGGGAAACAACATGGCCATGGAATTGTATCACCGGATAAACATCGGTGGCGAAGAGATGCAGCCCGGTGAAGATTCGGGTATGTTTCGACGATGGACTGCTAATGAATGGTACATCGATCCTCGTTCAGGGATCCATGTCAAAATCGACAATTATTCCTTTCCAATAAACTACACGATTTCGACACCTGATTATACAGCTGCTGATGCTGTTTATCAATCCGCCATTAGTATGGGAAAGAATCAGACATACAATGATTTACGCAATTTGACATGGAATTTACCGGTTCATGGGGGATTTAATTATCTGGTGAGGCTCCATTTTTGTCAGATTCCAGCAATTCCATTCAATATTGGGGAAAACGAGAGGAGTTTTACGGTAACGATTAACAAGAAGAGAATGGCGAATGGGACAACGGTCGATTTAGTTTCGTTCGGTTCTCCGTTGATCAAGGATTTCATTGTTGCTCCTGATAATAAAACCTCTAATATCTCAATTGATTTAGACCCTTTACCAAGTGTCACTTATGATGCTATTTTGAATGGAATTGAAGTTTTCAAATTGAGTAATAATAGCAATCTCGCCGTCCCTAACCCGCCCGGGCCACCACCATCTCCGTCCGGTAAATCACGTTCCACTAAAAAGTCGAATGAAACCGTGATCATCGCCGCCGTTTGCAGTAGTGTCGGTTTTGCTTTGTTGTTTTCTCTTGTTGGATTTGTAGTGTTGTGGAAATTAAGCAAGAGAAAGACTAAAAAGAAGAAGAAGAAAACGACCGGTGGTGGTCCTTTACTTCCGGAACAGCGTTGCAGGAGTTTCACATTCGAAGAAATCTTAGAAGCGACGGATTACTTCAACAAGGACAGAGAACTCGGTGTCGGAGGTTTCGGTGCCGTCTACAAAGGAATATTCGAAGAGGGCGAC
The DNA here is from genome assembly GCA_028015215.1 of Gynostemma pentaphyllum. Taxonomy (NCBI): domain Eukaryota; kingdom Viridiplantae; phylum Streptophyta; class Magnoliopsida; order Cucurbitales; family Cucurbitaceae; genus Gynostemma; species Gynostemma pentaphyllum. Next base: position 42,424,950 of record CM051345.1, on the reverse strand, counting down.
AACATCGAAATTGTGGCTATAAAACGTTTGAATCCTGATTCATCACAAGGAGAAAAAGAATTCATAGCGGAGATAGAGATGTTATCAGCTCTCCGACACTACAATTTAGTAAGACTGATAGGATACTGCATTGAAGGTAAAGAAAGATGTCTCATTTACGAGCTTATGGAAAACGGGACATTCCAAGACCATCTTTATGACACAATAAATCCGCCTCTCCCGTGGAAGAAACGACTCCAAATTTCATATGAGGCGGCGCGGGGACTAAACTACCTCCACATGGGGTTAGATGGAACAATCATTCACCGTGATGTAAAGACGACAAACATACTATTGGACAGAGATTTCAGAGCAAAAGTGTCAGATTTCGGAATGTCGAAAATGGGACCGAGTGATACAGCAATGAGCACAATGGTGAAGGGAACATGGGCTTATTTAGATCCTGAATACTATCGTCGTTCGCAAGTCACGGAAAAATCCGACGTCTACTCATTCGGTGTCGTTTTATTCGAAGTAATATGCGGAAGAAAACCATTGGATTCAAGCCTTGGACCAGAGCAATTCAAGCTGATATTATGGGCTCAAAAATGTATAGAAAAAGGTAATGTGTATGAAATAATTGACAAGAATTTGAGAGGGAAGATTAGTCCTGATTGTTTGAAACAGTATTTGGAACTCGCTACGAGTTGTATAAGCGATCAAACGAAGGATCGGCCGACGATGGCAGTGGTGGAGGAGAAATTAAGGTTTATAATACAGATACAAGAGGAAGCTGATGCTAAAGAAATGGAGAAACATCCAGATGGAGAGTTTAGTTATGAGGAAGAAGATATGTCATTGATGCCATCAATGGTGGCTTCGATGCGTAGTGATTCGTATAAAAGTCACATGGCAAATGTTATGAGTGGCTCGGATTATACGGCGTCGTCGACAATGATGAGTGAAGATCCTTTTCCGAGCAATAATGGTTGGTCTGATTCCATCAAGTAGAAGGTATTCATTCATAATATGTTATCAAGATCAGCATTTGGGCATCTTTCTCTTTAGCCTTTTCTTTTCTTTCTTGTTTTATTTTTTTGGGAGTGGTAATTGTTTAGAAATTAATATATTGTTTTGTAGAAGCTTGATGTGTAATTTACTTTTGTGTGTATGAGATTTAACTAGATATGACGGTTGTAAAAAGCGTTATAATATTCAAATAATAGTTCGGGTGTCAAGAAAGTTTATAAATGTAGGAGTTAAAAAAAAGGCAGTTATAAATATAGTATGACTATAAAATATTCATAAATATTACAAATTTTTTCTTGTGTAAATTAGTAATTAACATTGATCAATATTAATTTTTTAAAATGATTATACCACTGTTAATCATTAATTCACACGGAAAAAATATGAAAGGAAAAGAAAGTAGAGTTACAAATTTTTACTCAGGTGACATATGTTTGTTGGATGTATGCATTTTTGGCTGCTTAGCAAATTTATAAAAAAAATTACCATTTTGGTTGTAACAAACCTTGAATGTTCTTCCGAAAAAGTAACAAAATTTACTCTTTTTTTTTTTCCGAACTTTTCTAAAATAAAATAAAATAAAATTATAGTATAAATATAAACTAGAAACATAGGGGAGGAAACAACAAAGGCCGAATTTTTAGTGGTAAATTAATATTTTTAATATTGTCTTAAATAACATAAGTATGTATACTAATTACTAAAATATCATAACTTTTTAAAAATTACTCAAACAACATAATTTTTATAATTCAATAAATAATTAAATAATAGTTCAATAATTTATTGAATTATACTTTATTATTTTTCATGGTTATTTTCAATGAATTTATTTGTTTTTACCTTTTTAATTTCAAATTCAATAATTTATCGAATTATTTGATTATTTTTAATTTTTGTTTTCAATGAATTTATTGGTTTTTTTTTTACTTTTTTTGGATTAATAAATTATTGAGCTATAGTTCAATAAATAATTGAACTATAATTATGTTATATGAGTAATTTTTAAAAATTTCTTACATTTTAGTACTTGGTACGAAAAATATGCTTTTGCAGTAATTACCCATTTATTAAATACTAGATAATTTTTTTACAAATAATAAATGAAATTTGACATATATATATTTATTAACGCAAAATTATATTCCATATCGTTGTGTATTTTTTTCAATCAATTTTTTGTGCACAACAATTAAATTTGAACTTCAACAATTAGAATTTGTTAGTTGAGTTGCAAATGTAACTCACGCAGAAATGTCATATGATTGACATGACATATATTCATACGAAACGATAAAAAAAAAAATTGGAATGAACATTTTCTACATTATGATCCCCTCGTCAAATAATTCTCAATAGAATATATTTATCTTATTTAAAATTAGTTTACTCCAATAATATCAGTTAAGTGTCACTAATGAAACATACTATTGGAATTATGATTTCAAATCTTAACCACGTGTACATAATTAATATATATATTTTTTTTTTTCATCTTTGGATTCATTTTGCATTATTCAAAATAAATTATTAATTAGTTAGATTGACCAATCTAAGATTTTAATTCAGAAGGGTCTGATTTTACACTCATTTGAGAAAAAGGAATTAATCTCTACTTGTTTCAATTTTATTTATTTATTGTATATACAAAACATCATTAGAAATAATAAATAATAAAATTTAAAAACTAATATCATTTAATCAAATTGTTGATCCAAAATTTTATTTTAAATGGGTATTAAGTAATAAAACAATTTCAATTCTCATTTCTTATTGATTTATTTTCAAAAATTATTTTTGGTATATATTAGTTGTATACTTATCACGTTTCCATTGAAAAGTAATTGGAGAAAGCTTGATAGGAAAAGTAATTGAAGAAATTAACATGAGTTAATTATTATTTTGAAAAGTGTAAAAAATTATCTGTTTATATATAGTTTTTTTATTGTCAATAATTATAGAAAATTATATTTACTCAAAAAATATAATAGAATGTATATATATTTTTAAATTATTGAGACATATAAATTATTCTTAAACAATGAATAAAATAGCAAATAAAAATTAATAAATAAATAAAAAGCTAATTTTATTATTTAATATAAAAATAATAAATTATCATAAACTTCATGTCATGATTAACTACTCAATTTAAAGAAAATTTGGTAATAAATATTTTAAAATAATACCATATTATTTTAAAGGAAAATTTCATTGGGTAGCAGTTTTTAAAAGGTATTTGCAAATAAAGCAGTTTTTTAAAAACCATCATTCAAGTGAATCGAAGAATCATTGATTAATTTGGAGGTAACCAGTGATAAATTATCAGGTAATCAGTGATTACATGTACGAAATATCATTTGATATACGAAATCAGTAAAATCAGTGATTATTTCTGCGTGAGATCAATAATTAATTATGTGGAAATCAGTGATTACTTATGCGAACTAGTGTCAGTTTTATAATATTTTAGGCGCAAATTTGAGTTTTTTTGCTATTTTTGCAAATAATTTTTTGGGCTGGTAATTTTGTAAATACTAGACTTTTTTAACTATATGTACAAGAACCCATATTTTAAAACCAAATAATTATAATAAATAAATAAATTATAAAAAAACAATATAAATTAAAATTATGAAATTTAAAAATACTACTATAAAAAAATTAAATTATTTTGAAGCGGCCCCCCCTCGGTCCTTCAATGGATCCGTCATATAAGAAGCAAACCAATTTCATAAATTGATGATAATTCGAAGTTAGGTAGAAAATTATTCGTATTCATAAAAATAGGGGGAAATGGAAACTATTTTATTATTTATGTGAAATAGTTTGAATTATTGATGGGACCGGAGGATAAATGATTGAATTCAATTTTATTCATTTTATTTTGGTTTTTTCCCCTGAATTCAATGACTTTTTTCATAATAAAGCTGGTCTAAAGTTAAAGTTAAAGTTAAAGGTAACCTTATCCATATGTGCTACACAAAAGTTGATAAGAATACTATTCAAATCTGTCTGAATTTTAAGTGATTTAGTGAGATAATTTTTAAAAATGATTATAAATATTTTATTAATAGATATCAAAAATATTTTTAGACACTTTACAAAGTTATCCAAAACGAGCACTCTGCATGTTGATTATTCCTAATCATTATAGAGCGAAGATACCAATTTCATGAAAAAGGAGATATACATTTGAACTCTTAATAATTATCTTTTCTAAGCGATTTTTAGTATTTATAAATATGTGAATAGACCTCTTCATCTTTCTAATGAACATGTCTTTTCAGTGGCCTTTTGGGGTTCACCAATTTTTTGCCCGATCTCATTTTTAAAATAGATGTTTGTTTAAATTTTGTTAGTTTCTAATACCATATTAATAATTATATATTTCCATATCAAAATCAATTAGTAACTAGAGAAGTTAGACCATTAACCATTATAAATCTGGTTAAGATTCCTTAATTTTTTGTTGTGAGATCCTTCACATTATGCTAGGATTGATAAATTATTAGTCTACTTTATAGCGGGGTCACTAATTCATGATAAATAAACACTTTACTTTATAGTGGGGATCACTATTCTTTTTTAATACATATAGTGGCCACTAATGAGATTTTATTCCATCACAAATTGACTTACCAAGAGAAAAAGAATGCAGATAAATAAAAGGAATGAAAAGGAAAGGTTAGGGTTTGCTTTTTTCTTTTATATCATAGATTCCTTTTTTTTTTTCAATAGTGGTAATTAAGCAAATATCTAAAAATTATTAAAACCGGCTTTACAAAGATATAATTAAGATTTTAAGTTTATTAAGGGGAAGAAAAGAAGAGACAAATTAGATGCAAACTTTTTATTAACAAAACAAAAACCACAAATTCACACTGCCGGTAACACAATTACACATCAGAAAAGAAAACACAAGGACGACGACGTTGACGCGACGGAAGACGAAGACGAAGACCGAGTTTAAGCAAGCAAATATCGCGGCAGCGACGGAAGAAGAGAAGATTTGCGATGAGTTACGGCTAGCACTAGCAGGGCTTGCTATTTTGATACTTTGGGCAATTCTTAGGGGTTTTTGGAGGCGGACCACAGACGCCATTTGAGTTAGTTGTAGCTTGATTACCCGGTCCTGCTGGACAAGCTTGAGCATTGGCGTTTTTCGTTTTGTCTCCAACGACTGGTTGATCATTAAACTGAAGGATCCTAACAATGTTCGTGTCGAAGATTAATTCCATTTCCAACGAGATTTCGTCGGAGATGGCGAGACATTCTCCGAAACCGCTACCTTTGCATCGGTATGTAGTGTTTCCGTTTCCGTTCTCAATCAGGGTTGAAGCTCTACAGTAGTTTGTGTTGGAAGAGAGGAATGTGATAATTATCATCATCACCATTGCTAGGGTTAATGAAACCTGACCCATTTTTTTTAACAATTGGGGAAGTAGCTCTCTCTTTCTCTCTCACTCTTTGTATTTTTGTTTCTTCACTAGCTTTGGGTCTATTTTTATAGAGGACTGTTGGGAGCTAAAGATGGAACAATGTTTGAGAAGTAATCCCACCGACACATTTGTTTTTTTTTTTTTTTTTTTTTTTTTCCAAAGAATAAAATTTAATGTTTTACAAATAAAAAATAAGCTCCTACAAATTGGTAAAGTACACAAAATTATATAAGAAGTATAGGGTATGACATAAAAGGTCGTTTAGTTGGCAGGAATGAAAATATAATATTTGAACTTGAATATCTGTGTTTGGTAGAAAAAAAAGAATCCGAGGTGTATACACATTGAAGGGAGGCAATTGCACCCTCCCTTATTTTATTGTTAATATAAAATTAAAAAATAGAAGCACATAATTGAATTTTTAGTATACTTTATCTACTTTCCCTTTTTTTTTTTCAAAAATAGTTTTATATAATATTTATTAAAAAAATAATAATTTCTGACTCCGCCAGAGTTAGTTTAGTAAGTTTATGAGCATATGCATCTTTAATACCGAATTCCACCTTGATTTATATATAAAATGTAATTTCAATATTATTTTAACCAATTTTTCTCTATACTATACGAAAGGGAAGAACGACCTACAATATTAAGCTTCTTTTGAGTTAATTTATAACTTTTTTAAAGTAGGATGTAGTGAGTATATATTGACTATTTGTTTTGGATCTAAAATTAATTTGCTTATATGATTATAAATATACGCATGTGGGACCTACAAATATATGTCAAAACACTTCAATAATTTTACCTTGATCATATTCTATTTTTTTATTCTTTGTTTATAATTTACTTTCTTCAATATTTAGAGAGAGAAAAAAAATATTATTTTAGTCGACAATAGTTTTAAAGGAGTTTTCCACTGTAGTAACATCAAAAATGAAAATTAATTCACACAATCAACTTGAGAGGAAATTAAATTTTGTGACATTGGTAATTAATAAACCTTTTTAAATATTTATTTTTTTTAAATGATGTTTTAAATTATTGTCAAACTTAAAAAAAAAAAAAAAAAAAAAAAAAAAAAAAAAACCCTAGTTTTCAAAAACTAGTTTTTACCATAATAAAATTTGACTAAAGTGTTAAAAGAAATTTTTCAAGAGATGAAAAACAAAACAAATTTAATGAAAAAGATTAATTTTTAAAAACATAGAAATAAAAACAAAATTATTTTCAAACAATAAAATACATATTTTTATTCAATTTAAAAAAAGAAACCATTTTTATTACATCAATCGAGAGAAATTATTAGATGTGATCGTCACAATCCAACTCTCCACTTATAAACCATTAGATCGATGTATCGATCACCCTCTTTTCTATTAAAAATATGGATCTAATTTATTTATGAGTGAAGAGCCACAATGTTCCAACCTTGTTTAATAATTTGTCATCAAGTACACACATATTAAAAACAAACAAACGAGAACAACAAAGAGAAAGAAGAAAAGAAACAGAAAAAGGACATACGACAACAAAATATCACCAAATATGAGATTATTGCTGAGGCTTACGGAGGGCATGGCTTGTTATTATCATACGTAGGGCAATTCCTTTCCTCTTTTGGTGGTGTACCACAAACGCCATTTGGGTTAGTTCCACTAGGGTTACCTTGGCCATTTGAACAAGATGGAGAATCAGGGTTTTTAGTCTTGTCTCCAACAACGTCTTCTCCTTCAAATTGGAGCATTCGAGCAACGTTCGTATCGAATAGGAACTCGAACGATAAGTCGTCGGCGATGGCGAAGCATTCGCCAAGACGACCGTCTTTGCATCGGTAAGTGTCGTTGCCCTTCACTAGAGTTGCAGCTCTACAATAATTTGTGTTGAAAGAGAGGAATGTGATTATCATCACCATTAGTGCCATTGCTAAAGAAACCCTACCCATTTTTAATTTTTTGTTTCTTCCTCCTATTGATCTTATGATAGTTTTATGGAATTTGAGTTATTGGTATGGTATAGTTTTATAATGGAATGTTGGGAAGTAAAGAAGAATAGGATGACATGTGCTTCATTAAAATATTAAAAAGATGATTATTCATTTCAATTTTTTAATTATGTTTTGATTTGATTCTTTGTGTAGATCGATAAAGTTTACTTGATATTGTTTAAGGAAAATATTTAACAACTAGAGTTTTAAAGAATGCTCCTCTGTATTTTCAAATATAATATTAAAAAGTTAGTGACATATATTTATTAAAAAGAAATTTTTACGTCTTAAATCAATTGTGGAACCTTAATTACAACCATATCATGAGTTCTAAATGAATTACAATTTTAGACTTTGTAGGCCGTAGTAGGCGGTTTTCTACATTTTTATGACTAATTTACCCTTATTTTCAACTGTTTCCTATTTTGATATCTTTTCTTAAAGATTTATTTTTATTTATTTATTTTTGTCCTTTTTTATTCGTTTCTATATTTCCTTATTTTTATAAATTAATGAAATCTTCAATTACGGAATCATAATTAAGATTTGATCCTCATCTTTTTGCTCTTGTTAGTTAGTTTCCTTTTTCTTTCTTTTTTAATTAATGAAATCGTAAATTACGTTTTTCAAATTCTAGATATGTTTCAGATTCCAAAACTCACGTTGTTACATTAAATCAGTTAGGTCTTTCGTTATTTCTAGTTTTCTCTTCTACGTGTTTTCTTGATCTCCATTCCCGTTTCCTTAATATTCTTCGTTTTTCATCATTTATTTCTGTTTTCCTTCATTTCTTCATTGTTAATCCTCCTTATTATTTTCGTTTTTTTTAGGTAGTGTATGAATTGTTGTTTACCACTTTCTCTTTTGATATTTATTTGTGTTTATTTATTTACCTTATTTTATGTGTGTTAATTCTAGGATGGGTCGATGTGTTGAAACTGTAATATATTACAGTGGTCGTTTTGGTGTTTCTTTGGAAAATTTGCATAAGAAGTTATCTATGGAATACGGGTTTTAAAAGGAAAGGAAAATTTGGAAGAATTTGATTACTTTACAAATTCAAGCGAGGAGGAAAACATGGAGGATGAAGATAGCGTTGAAGAAGAATACTCATATGAGGAAGAAGACTTAGAATATTTATATTTGTTAAACAATGCTAAAATACCATGTACATTGTAAACTGTCGTGAATAATTTAAATACACATTTACTTTTGTTAAACATGGATAAATATTTAATCAGATTTTTCTGTGCTCATATGAATATTTATTAATTTTAGTAATTTGAAGAAGAAAAAAGTAGTGACAAATAATTTCTACATTCCATATCAGATTTTAAATGGTTTGAAATCTCATAGAATCCGTTACTTGCCTTATCATTAGTTTCTAATTTCATTCCCCTTAAATCACTCTTTCATGTATTTCCATGTTTGTTTATAAATTATTAATTAATTGTAAATTATCTTCTAATTATTGTGTTTAAATCCCACAAAATCAGCTTTTATCTCACATTTCAGTTTCAGTTTTTAATATATTTTTTTAATTTTTAATTTTTAGATTCTTGTAGAATATTTTCTTTCTTTATATTATTTTCAATTTTGTTTTCTTCCTCTTCGTGCATCATTTCCACTTTTTTTCGTTCCCTTCATCTATGTTCATTATCAGTCTTCATCATTTCGATGTGTCAAAAATATTTGAATGTTAATTTAGTGAACAAAATTTAATTATTTACGTGTTTATTTAAAATAAATTATATTAAATATTTACCTTTTATAAATTCAACAAGATTTATATTTTATCAATTGGATTTAAATGTTTAAAATAAATAAATATATGGTTTGGACGTTGCTTATCCACTTTTTTTTTTCTTCTTCTGGGTTTTCTCTGTCACTACTTTTTTCTTGTTCAAATTATTAAAATTAATAAATATTCATGATGAGCACAGAAAAATGTAGTTAAATATTTATCCATGTTTAACAAAAGTAAATGTTTATTTAAATTATTCACGACAATTTACAATGTACTTGATTATTTAACAATGTTTAACAAATATAAATATTTCTTGGTTTTCTTCTTCGTATGAATGTTCTTCTTCAACGTTTTCTTCATCTTTCATGGTTTTCCCTGTCGATTGAATTTACAAAGTATTTAGATTCTTCACTTTACCGATGGATGTTTTTCCCTTTTAAAAAAAATAGTTTATAAAAATAAAAGTGGTGAGATTGATACTTTAACATCAACACTAATGTAAAGATTCAATATTTATTTTAAAAAAAAAAACAAGAACATATATATTGTTTATAACAAGAACATACCTTTTCTAGGGTTTTTGATTCGCCAATTTGTTCTTCATCAATCTTCGTTTTCTCTTGATTATGTGAATCTTCGTTGTCCTTGTTCACCATTTTCGATCTCTCCTCCAATATTTTGTTCTTGCGTCACATTTTTGCTTCAACTTCCCTTTTTTTCTTCGTACCGCTATTCACCGTGTTCTTCAATTTATTTTTATTTTTTGAAATTCGAATTTTTATCAAAAGATCAGAATAGATACATCCTTTTGCAGATTCGTGCCTGGTCTGATGAATTTTTTTCCTTTTTTATCATAAAAATTATAAAAATCGGTTAGATTTATAATTTAACATCAACTATGATGTAAATAGTCATTGTTTGTATAAAAATAATTACAAAAACATATACCCTTAGACTGGGAAAACAAGAACATAATCAAGAACATACCTTTTCTAGCGATTTCGAATCGATATTTGGTTTTTCCTTTTCGATCTTGTTCTTTTTTGTTTGTATTTGTTCTTCTTCTTTGTCCAGATCTCTCGTCTCCAAGTTTTAGTTTTGCTCCACATTTTTTCGTGTGCGTTTTTCTTCTTCTTTTCTGTTCTGGATATTCTCCCTTTTTTTTCTTCAATTTTTTTTATTTTTCTTAATTTTGATTATCAATATATGGAGATATGTTAAAATATTATTCTTTTTTTTTTTAAATCTTCAGATTTCGTATCCCTTCATTTCCACTCTTTTTCAAAAATTCTAAGATTTTAGTTTCCTTCCTCGTTAAGCGTTTTTTTCTCACGTTTTCCAATTAACAACGAGAATTATGGTTTTCAGGCGAGGGTCTTTTCCATCTTTAGACAGGTGCAAGTGGTGGTGCTAGGCCTTTTTTGTAATTTTTTTAGTTTACCAATCACTGATGTAATTAGACATAGTGATTTGATTATAGATGAAATTACCCCGGGAAAAGAAAAGAAAAAACTATAAAAAATTAGGGAAATTTCACTAGGCAGCATATTTTGATGCAATATTTTCAAATATGTCACCATTTTAAATAATTTACAAATATAGCAATTTTACTATATTAATCAGTGATTAACAATGATTAATGTGTGAATCAGTAATAAACTCAGTGTAAAAATATATAATTTAGTATTTATCACTAATTCACCCGATCAAAATTTATTATATATACAAATACTTTTAAGAGTTGATATATTTATAAATATTACTAAAAAATTGCTAGGTTTGCAATTCCCCCAAAAAATTACGTATTGATAAAAAAAAAAGAATTTTTTTTTAAAGTTCCTTACAAATAAGATATTAAATACTTTCAAATTAATTAATCAAGCCTACTCATCACCCACACATACACGTTGTCACATAATCCGTTTTTCTATTTTCTAATTCATATTGCTAGTTGTCCTCCCTTTTTTTAATATATAAAAAATAGTAAGTATTTAAAAAGACTAGTATATTAACACGTGTCTTGCACATGATATGTTTTCATAGTATCTTATTTTATATTAAAATAATCTTTTAATTTTTTAATATATATGTTAAATATTTTACTTATGAAAATTTATAAATCTGATATGAAATTCAATAATTTGAACACGTTTACTTTATAATTAAATGGTATTTTTAAAATTAAATTTGATAAAATAATATATTTTTGAAAACTTTTTACAAAGTAAAGTTTTGTATGAATTCAAATAGATATTGAGATATTATTTTAAAAAGTAAAAATAGATGTTGACACTGTATATTGAATATATTGTAACTTTTTTAAAATAAATGCTCGTACATTAAATTTTAATTACAAACAAACATCTTGAATTCTCAAAACATACCTTAGGAATAATGAAATAATATGTTATAAATAACATTTTAGAAAGAAACATCATAATATGAAATTAATAATTAAAACAAATAAATTAAAATGGGAAAGCATATAAACATTTGTAAACAGTAATAATTTAAGTAATAATATTAGTTGATAAAAAAGGAAGATGGTATTCAATATACTAAATATATTTTCAAAATAATATTTATTTCATTATTTTTAATTATTATTTAGTATATAGTTTTGAAGATATGGTTCAAAATATAATAGTCAACTTCAATAGAAACAATAAACTATTTTATTAATAAATATATTTTAAACTCATTGTATTAAATAAGAGAATATGATATAAGAATAAAATAATTATTGTTAGTGGTAATTAATTATTGTGGCATGTTTTGTAAATTTCATTATTAAAAAGGGGTATAATGGCCCTAGAATATTTCTAAAACAATCCCACTTTTATATATTAGAGATAGAGATGATATACTTGATTTTTTTTTAAATAAAAAAATACAACAACTTTAAAAGTATTAAAAAAAAAAAAAAAAACCTTCTTCTTAACAACCTTCTGAGTAAATGATGGAAATTGAAATAAAGTGATGAAATACACACATTCGTAAATCACTTCAAATGATGATTAGGTGAGTTTTAATATATTAATTTTCTCTTTAGTGGAAGCCATACTATAATTTATTTTTTTCGTGGAGAAAAAGAGAGATTGATAAAGTTAAGAAGCATAAAGCATATTGCACATTTCATTTTTAGGGTTTGATTAATTAATTATACTTGTAGTCCTTTACTTCTCGTTTTGGTCCCATATTTTTGTTTATAATAATTTAGCTAAAGATGGAGTACTTGATTTTGAAAATCTCATTTAAAATTCATCGAAAATTAACTTATATATGAAATTGAAGTTAAGCAAATAAAAAGAATGGATCTCCTATAATTCATATCTAAATATGGTTCAATTATAATTTCATTCACATATGACAAAATTATAATAGAAATTTTAAAACAAAAGATTAATCATTAATATATTTTTAAAAATATATGTATTCAATCGATTGAAGAAATGTCAATGAGAAAAGTTCAATGGCACAAGCGACTTCAATCTGATTTGAAATATGATTAAGCTAATCATCACTGAGAAATAGGTGAAAGAAAGAGCTTTTGGGAGAAGAAGAGAAAGCTGGCAAAAGACCCACGTGAAGCATTGACTGAACTGGCAGTGCAACAGCTTTTAGTTAGCTAATCTATTGTAGTTAGTTAATAATAGAGCTTAGATATAAAAGCTTAACATTCTGGGATCTTTTGTCAAGTAATTCATTGTAATCTTCTACCTTAAGAAATAAGAACTCATTCTTTGTTTTATGAATCTTTCTTCTCCCTCTATCTTAAACTTCTTATTATTCCATATTCTAGTTTTCTTGGTTTATTTGCTCGTGAAATTGGCAACAAATTGGTATCAGAGCTGGTACGGAGACGCAATGACAACCATGAAATATGAAATTGAAAAGTTCAATGGCACAGACGACTTCAATCTTTGGAAGAAAAAGGTCACAGCAGTTCTGATTGAAAGAAAGGTAGTGAAAGCCATTGGAGACAAGACAAAGCTTCCTACAAACTTGAAACCATAAGAGATTGAAACAATGAATCAGGTAGCATACAACATTCTGATCATGAATCTTGCAGATAATGTGCTTAGGCAAGTAATAGATCTGGAATCAGTCGAAGAGATCTGGAATAATCTGCAAGAAACCTACTCCAAGAAAGATATCCCAAACAAGATTCTTGTTCACTTTCAAAATGAACCAGCAAAAGGCATCGAAGAAAATCTTGATGATTTCAAGAAAATCACCATAGATTATAACAGCACTGGTGAGAAATTAGGAGATGAAAGAGAAGCTGTGATCTTGCTAAATGCACTACCAGATTCGTATAAGGATGTCAAGACTGGAATGAAATATGACAGGGACTCATTGACAGTAAGCATGGTAGTTGCATCAATTCGTTCTAAAAGCCTTGAATTAACAAGGAATGGAAGTCAAAGTGGAGGTGGAAATGGTCTCTTTATGAAGGGAAAGTATGATCATAAAAGGAACAGCAACAGAGGATTCAAAGGTAACTTCAATCTAAAAAATAAAGGCAAATGGAAATGCTTCATTTGTCATAAGGAGGGGCATTTTAAAAGGGATTTCCCTGATAATTCAAGAATGAGAATCAGAAAGGAAAAGAAGGATATAAAGCCAATGCTTCTATTGGAGAAGATGGCTATGACTACAATGAAGTTCTTCCTGTGATTGAAGAAGATAATCAACCAGAAATGACGGAGGGGAAAGAAGACTGGGTCTTGGACTCAGGGTATACCTTTCATATGACTCCAAACATGCATTGGTTTGTGACTTTCAAATCATATGATGGAGGATCTGTCAAAATGGGGAATGGACAAGTTTGTGCTATCACAGGGATTGAGAATGTCAGATTGAAGCTCAACAATGACAGCCTAATACTGCTAAAAGAGGTCAGGTATGTGCCTGATCTAGAAAGAAACTTGTTGTCTCTTGGGGTATTTGATTCCTTGGGCTGTTCATATGAAGGAGGAGATGGTTTCCTTCATGTATTGAAAGACGGAAGAACAATAATGACTGCATATAAAGAAAGAGGGTTGTTCATGGTGAAAAGGGTTGAGCCACCTAGCTGTTCAGTTGTGACTGAAGGCACAAATGGAGAGGAATCTGAATTATGGCACAAAAGAGTGGCTCATATCAGTGAGGGGTCTACAAGAATTGGCAAAGCAAGGCTTGATTACAGTAAAGACACCTGCAAGATTGAAGTTTTGTGAACATTGTGTAATGGGGAAATCAACTAGACACAAATTCACAAAAGGCAAGCATATTACAAGGAACCCTCTTGACTATGTGCATGTAGATTTCTGGAGACCAAGCAAGACTGCATCAATGGGTGGCTGCAGGTATTTCCTAACTATTCTAGATGATTTCTCAAGGAAGACATGGATCTTCTTTCTTAAAACCAAAGATGAAGCATTTGAGAGATTTAAGCAATGGAAAACAACAATAGAAAATCAGAAAGATAGAAAGGTTAAATTTCTGAGAACAGACAATGGCATGAGTTTTACAGCAATGAGTTCATTGAATATTGTGCAAATCAAATGATAATAAGACATAAGTCTGTGAGGTACACACCACAACAAAATGGGGTGGCTGAACGAATGAATAGAACCATCATGGACAGAGTTAGATGTATGTTATCTCAGGCAAAGCTACATCCTAGTTTCTGGGCTACACAGATGGGGTTAAAGGATTCAGACTATGAGATTCAAATACAAGAAAATGTATTAACAGCAGAGATGTGGTCTTCAAGGAGGATGAACAATTCATGAAGCAGCAGACTGTTAGGAATGGTGTCCTAGAACTTGTAATTATTTAATTATAATAATTTATTTTGAATAAATTAAATAAGTAAACATAAGATCTTTATATTATCTAGATTGATTCAATTAACGATATTAGAAATATATGGAAATATATTAATATCAAACATTCAAATAGTAAACCCTAAGTTACTCTTATGAAATCACGACTTAGTATGTGAGTCATACGAGAGGATTAAAGTCGAGATGAGTAACTTGAAAATGTCTACAGTAAATGGATAATGTTTGGGAACCTTATCCTGGTAACACTGTTGATAGCTTCGCATTTTGTTTTATAGACAAATGATCTAATCCTGATCATTCATGTGGGAGACAGGAAATGGAAGTATCATATGCAATGTTGATTGTATAAGACAGGACCACGATGTTCGATCAAATTTCTCATTAGTAGCGTTTACGAGAAATGATCGAATATCAAACTAAGTTTATCAACTGTGATAGATCTCAATCCTGAGTGAAATGCGGACGCCTATTTATGGAGTTATGTTCTTTGATTCACATGGTTGAAAGTGATCTGTAAGAACGCTCAATACACTCCTGTTTTGGGAACATGGCTCGATAAGTAGTTGGGAACTCATTTTCATGAGATGGAATTCATAACTTTCCTATAAATTAACGGTATCAGTGCGATACCTAAACATTTTAGGAACTTTAGGAAACTCCCTTGATGTACTGATTCGAGACATGAACAAGTGGCGCCACGACTTCTATTGATCACAGAAGTACATTATCTCTAGTTCGACTAAAGATAAAGTTCATTGGAGAATCAGCGGGAACACAAGGATAAAGCGGTAATTACAGGGGCAAAACGGTAAATTTATCCGCCTGTAATTATGAGGGTTCCACGTGAAGGATATATCACAGATATAAATAAAAGATAAACTAAATGGACATAACTCATCTATAGTGAGGGGAGTTCAGCTATGAATCTATAGTGGAATTATTCATAGGTAAATAATAAGTAATTAATTGATTATGAGTTAATCACTTAATTGACTAATTATTAAGCCCATGATCTATAGGTCCATCGGGTCCCTATGCTAGCCCAAATATCGTTATAGCAAAACTAAGTTATTAATTTAACTTAGGAAGAACAAATAATTTAAGTAATTGAATTTACTTAAAATTAGGCAATATTAATTATTTGAATAATGAGATTATTTAAATGAAAATTAATATTAATATTATTAATATTGATACAATATTAATTTTTAAATAAAGAGTTTATTTAAATGGAAATTAATATAACATTATCAATTATAATATTTTAAGGCAAACTTAATTGTTTAAATAAATAAATTATTTAAACGGGAATTAATGTTAATATTATTAATTATTTAAATAATGAGTTTATTTAAATGGAAATTAATAATTAGTATTATTAATTAAATAATGAGTTTATTTAATTTAATAATAAATATTAGAGAGAATTAAATACAATTTGGTTTAAAAAACGAATTGATTTTGGCCCAAAATAATTAATTAATTGAATAAGATTCAATGGTAATTAATATATTAATTTTTGGTTAAATGTATTTAATTAGAAATTATTATTTGAATTTTTTCTAATATTAAATACATAATAAAGAAAGTAATTAAAAAAAATGAAATGGCAAATGCTTCAGCGTCAGCGTGCATGGAGATCACATTTGCATTATTTTGTTTTATTTTTTTATTTTTTTATTTAATATAATTACTTATCTTTTTTATTTAATTATTAGGAGATAAACTTATCTAATTAGATTAGATATCATATTTTCTTATAAATATGACCATTGGGATTCATATTTTGTACACTTCTCACTTTAATTAGAAAAGTGAAAATTCTCTCTCAAGTTTTGGCCTAATTGCCGATTTTCCTTAGGGAAAAATTTAGAAGAAATTTCTTCTTCTTTTGTTCTTCCGGTTCGATTCCCACAAGTCGGTTTTGCTTTCAATCGGGATATAGCATAGAAGATCCGGTGTTGCTGAGGTTTGATGCTGTAAAGAAACCTTCAACCGATTCTCCATTAATTATTCAATGTAAGTAAAGGGTTTTAATTTTCGAAATTAAACATGAATCTACATGTTTTTATCACAAATTGCATGATGTTAATAGATCCGTTATTAAATGTTAATAAGTTTACTAAATAAATTTCCGCTAATTTAGTAAATCATCCCTTCACAGACAACCCAATTTACAGAAATAAGAGATGAACCAGAGAAGGAGACAACTATCTTTGAGGTGGAGAATCCAGAAGCTCACAAATCACCAACAGAATCAATCCTAACTGATGAACCCTCACAGTAGGAGACGGATCTATCAGATTACTCTCTAGCAAGAGATAGAGAAAGAAGAACAAATAAAGTCCCTAGCAGATATGCAGAAGCAGACATAATGGCATATGCTTTGAATATTACAGTTGATATCTGTGAGGATGAACCAAAAACCTTTCAAGAAGCACTTGATAGCCCTGATGCACAAAAGTGGAAGAATGCCATGGATGATGAAATGAACTCATTAATAAAGAACCGGACCTGGGTACTGATTCCAACAGCATAAAAGCATAAGCTAGTGTCATCAAAATAGATTTTCAAAAGGAAACAAGGAGTATCAGATGAAGAAAGAAGAGTAAGATTCAAAACCAGATTGGTGGCCAAGGGTTTTACACAAATAGGGGGTATTGACTTCACTGAGGTATTCTCTCCAGTAGTTAAACATGTTTCAATTAGAATTTTGCTATCCATTGTTGTTTGTCAAGGACTGGAACTTCAGCAATTAGATGTAAGAACTGCCTTCTTACATGAAAATCTGGAAGAAGAAATATTAATGAAGCAACCTGATGGTTATACAGAAAAGGGGAAGGAAAACCATGTATGTTTATTAAAGAAATCTCTATATGGCCTAAAACAATCCCCCAGATGCTGGTACAGAAGGTTTGATGAGTTTATTGGAAGGAATGATTTTATGAGAAGTGCATATGATAGTTGTGTATACTTCAGGGAGTCAAAGAAGGAGGAATGATCTATCTGCTACTGTATGTAGATGACATGCTCTTAGTTGGTCATGACATGAAGGAGCTGACAGAAATCAAGAGAATGCTTGGGACTGAATTTGAGATGAAGGACTTGGGTGCAGCAAGGAAGATTCTGGGTATGGAGATAGTAAGGAACACTCAAGATGGAGTACTGCTATTGCACCAAAAAAGTTATGCTGAAAGAATCCTTACCAAGTTCAATATGAGCCAAGCCAAATCAGTCAGCATACCAGTAGCACAACATTTTAAGATTTCTGCAGCTGATAGTCCAACAATTGAAGAAGACAAACATGGACAGTGTGCCTTATTCAAACACTGTAGGAAGCCTCATGTATCTCATGGTCTGCACACGTCCTGATTTAGCCTATGGTGTAAGTATGGTGTCAAGATATATGGCTAATCCTGGCCCAAGGCACTGGGAGGTGGTAATGGATACTGAAGTACCTACGAGGGTCATCAAACAAGTCTTTGAAATACAGCTTGACTGATGCAAATGATCTAAACATAGTTGGCTATGTAGACTCTGATTTTGCTGGGGATTTGGTTAGAAGAAGATCACTTACTGGCTATGTGTTCCTACTTGGTGGCAACATCACAAGTTGGAAAGCAAATTTACAAGCAGTAGTAGCATTGTCCACGACAGAGGCTGAGTTCATAGCTGTTTCAGAAGCTGTAAAAGAGGCAATTTGGTTGAAATGAATATTGACTGAGATGGGATTCAAACAAGAACCAATTGTCATTCACTGTGATAACCAAAGTGCCATCCATCTCTCAAAGAATCAGCAATACCACGAGAGAACAAAGCATGTTGATATAAAGATACACTTTGTTAGAGAAGTGGTAGAGAAAGGAGATGTGGTGATTCAAAAGGTACATACATCTGAGAATGTAGCAGATGCATTGACTAAAACAATGACATTGGCAAAGTTCAATTACTGTTTAAACTCAATAAAAATGGTGGAGTTTAATGGAGGTTAGATTGTTGATCTAATAATGAAGAGTCAATGATGATCTAGCTAATCAATGTGGAGATTTGAAACATGATTAAGCTAATCATCATTGAGAAATAGGTGAAAGAAAGAGCTTTTGGGAGAAGAAGAGAAAGCTGGCAAAAGACCCACGTGAAGCATTGGTTGAGCTGGCAGTGCAACAGCTTTTAGTTAGCTAATCTGTTGTAGTTAGTTAATAATAGAGCTTAGATATAAAAGCTTAACATTCTGGGATTTTTTGTCAAGTAATTCATTGTAATCTTCTACCTTAAGAAATAAGAACTCATTCTTTGTTCTATGAATCTTTCTTTCTCCCTTTATCCTAAACTTCTCATGATTCCATAATCTAGTTTTTTTGGCTTATTTGCTCGTGAAATTGGCAACAAATGTCAACATGAACACATCTCAACTGGTTAGACATCTATTAATTTTTCAGGTTAAAGATTCGAGTCTTCTCTCCCCCAATTTATTGTAATATCTAAAAAAAAGTGTTAAAGAAATTATTATAGAAATCAAAATATTAGGATTAACTTAAAAAAATAGCCACTTTTGACACTATCAATTTGAAATATAGATTTTTTTTTTTTTAAAATTCAAATCTAGCCAATTTTGTAGAATTTAAAAAATTTACTTATTCTCTCTCTTTTTATGAATTATTCTCTCTCATTAATCTTCTTTAATTGTTTAAAGATCTATTCAATTTATATGTTAGTTTTAATTTTTTTTTTTAGGTTTTCTAAATTAAATTTTTTTTTTTTGTTATATCTTTTAACAATTTTAATTTATTTTTTAATTTATACATTAGTTTCTTTTTTTTTTTAAATCACATTCTTCATCTTCTTCGTTTCTTTTTATTCATGATTTTCTGTTACCCAAATTTTTTTTCTTGTTTCTTGCATCTTTATTTTTGCTTACGTGTAACAAACCCAAAATCTTAAAACATGAAAACATACCACAACAGAAGACTATTTTCAACTAAAACTCATTCATTTATTTCTAAAATACTGGTCAAACAACTCATTTAATTAAGTTCGTGAACTTATTCAAAACTTTAAAATCAGTTCATCACAAATATAAATAAAGCGTTTAAACCAATTCTAAATATCAAAAGTTCTCAAATTCCAAATAGACATATAAACGAAAAGAAAAATAAGAAGAAAATAATAGTAGGGTTTAATCCAACTCAACCATGTCTTCCACAAGCTCCCATCAGTTGCCAGTTTTCTTCTTCTTTTTCCCTGAAAATAAATAAAGTGTAGTATCATGAGCCTACACCCAATGAATAAACCCATTAATCATTTTACAATGCCTTGAGATGTTCTAGAATCATTAAGTCCATAAAATTTTCTTTCAAAGAGAAAGTTTCAAAAGTCGACACTTTCTATTCTGAACTACACCTAGTTAATGCCTTAAAGTTCCACTCTTTATTCGCATATAAAGAGAGAACCTTTTCGTAAAGATTTAAACACAATTTTTCACAATTTAAATCTTACGAGTATTCCTTTTATGTATTTGTAAAAGTACATAAACGAACGTTCACGCAAGGACAGATCCACCTAAGGACTAGAGGGGGCATGTGCCCCCCCCCCCCACTTGAATATCTTTTCATTATATATCAAAATGTAATTAATTAATTAATTAAAAATATTATATTAATATATTAAATTACCTCATTTTAATTAATTTTTTAACCATATTTTTTTCCTTAATAGTACTAGATTTTAATAAATTTTTGTTATTTATTTATTATAATTATTTTGAAGTTTTATGACGGTTTTTGAATTTAATATTAATTCTTCATTTTTTTCTTTTGTTATTTATCAGATAAAATTTTTTTTCTTGAAATACTATATAAAAATATTAATATTTGAACTGATAAAATTGTATACACTATCATCCATATTGTATGGGATATTTCTTCTCACACAATTGAGCACGCTTAATCACGTGCTGGTTTTTTGTCGCGTCTACCTGAAACAGAATCAAAGACAATCAAAGGGCACCGGTGTGGTACTAGCCAAGAACCCTCCGACGATCAAGTTAGGTGGCGGTAGATAGAGTGCGCCGCAAGAGAGAATGTAGGTTTAGGAATTTGTGCACTTACTTGATAGGATAGGTTAAAGAGCCTTTTATACTCTTTTGATCATGGGCCTGCTTGGGCTGGGCTAGTTCAGGACTAGGCTTTATGGACCTTTTGATAGCCCAGTGGGAATTAGCTTCCTTAGATGACTGTTCATGAGGGCTTGAACCCGTATGAATCGACCCGTATAAGGGCTATTTTCACCCTTTACGGTTTTCTCTATTTCCCGGAGTGAAGAATCCAATGTGGGGGAATAGAGTGTGCTTGGATCGGAGGCACGGTGTTTTGTATGACCTGTCCTCCACTTCATTGTTTGGAAGGACGCTACCTTTCAGAAAATAAACTGTTCGACCTCGCGAGCGGGCTTGACTTCCAACAGCCTCTTTTATGAATGTGGATCATCACGATCTTTCCCACGTGTCGTGATTGTTGGACGTGTGGCTCTTCCTTTAAATAGCATAATCCTTTGGAATTAGAGGCTTATTTTCCGTTTCGAATTCCAAGGATTGCCTGAACTTGCCTCGATTGCGAAAAGCTTTCTGCCTTTGATGCTTTGTCTTCGAGATTTTCTCAGTTTCACTCAAAGGTTAATTCTCTCGCCTTTCTCTTCTTTATCTATCATCTGCTATGGATAACTCCGGTGAAGCCCCTGTACCTAAAGGCCTTAGGAGTCTTAGAGTAGTAGTGGGGGACGACGATTTAGACGGTAGGGCTTTTGAGATGGATGAGGATGAGTCTGAGAATGTTGTATTCCCTTCTTTCCTTTTTATTCAAGAGTCTGGTCCCAATTCTTCGTTTAGGGGTTAACCCGGGGGAAACGAACCTGTTGTAGATCACTTTTCCCTACCTGATAGGGATTCTATTTTTTCGCTAAGCGGGTTAGGATCTCTTTCTGAGATTACTGCGACATTGGATGCTAAAAATGTGATCTCATTTGTCTCTTTCCTGTTGGTGGGATGAAATTTGGCCCTCATGGCGCTGTCGTACCTGATTCCCCCAATCCTTCCCCTTCTGAACCGGTCGTTGGAAAAGTGATAAAAAAAAGAAAGAAGAATCGCTCGAAATGTAAGAAGCCTAAGTCTAGGACCACCCTTCTGGTTCCCATCTCCCTAGTGGGAAAGGGCTCCGTCCCGATGGATACCACCGACGTCTCAAGTCTTCCAGGATCCCCCATCCTTGAATTAGTTACTAAAGAAGCCAGGGGAAAAAGAGGAAGTCTAGGTCGACGGTGGTGCATGAGGAGAGAGACACCGTTCATTACGCATCTAGGATGACAAAGGAGTGTCTCAACAAATTGAGGGCTGACTATGCTATCCCACCGGACTTGAAAATGAGGCTCTCAACCGAGTTGGAGCGGGTTTATCTTTCCCCTAGGGAGGGTTGGACTGCCCTTTATCCAATGTTCTTCAAGTGTGGAGTTCGGTTTCCCCTTCCTCCCTTATTGGCTGACCTTTTTTATGGGTTTAGGATTGCCATCAGCCAGCTCATGTCGAATACGTTGAGAACCTTGGTCACCTTCATAGTCTTGTGTTCAGGTTTTGACATTTGATTGACTTTGGGAATGATATCCCATTATTGGAAAATTCGTTCAAATTCCCAGGATATGATGCGTTTCTTCTTCTAGAGTCACCAACGTCTTGGCCTAGTTGAGGATCAGACTTAAAGAGACAAGGGCTAGAAGGAAAAATGATTCTTTATTTGCGGTCTCCTTTCTGCTTCTTGGGAAGACGAAGGTGAGGGAATAATCCCTTGCCTTATTATTTTCTGTCATTCCAAATTTTGTGCACATTTGATGATTTCTATGTTTCCTTTTCCGCAATGGACTTTCTTCCGAAAAACGTTTCCAAGGAGGAACTCTCACGTTGCACACTCCTTAATAGGTTGTGCCCTTTTGATTGGGAATAGTTCACTCAAGAGCCTTGGATTACCTTTGTAAAGCTTTCGACCCCTCTGAAGGGATTTGAGTCCGAGCGGTCTAGGCTCGAGTTCGAGAGGTTGATGAAGGCGACGATGGATATCTTCATGACGCAGATGCGCGGCGAGGGTTCTTCGACTTTCGGTTTTGCTTGGCCTCCTCACGATCCTCCATCTGATCCTCCTATTGATTAGGCTTTAGGCTTTATACATTATTTTGTATTATTTTGGGATTTTTAATATTATTTATATAATATTCTTTTTCTTATTATTTATTTTATTTTTTATTTAATTTAATTTCCAATTCACATTAATATATAATTAAATTTAAAAAAAAAATTGAATGGACGACGCATTCTGTCGTTAGAGTCAAAGATTACTTTGACTTTAATAACCACGCAATGCGTCGTTGTAGTCAACAGTTACTTTGACTATCATAACGACGCATTTCATCGTCCATTTTCTGGTCAACAAAAGAAAACGATGGAACATTTTCCCTTGTTGATGAATGATGCATTGCGTCGTTATTTTTGTCCAACGATGACAAAAATAACGTTAGGCCTTTCCGTCGTTAATTTCATCGTTAATCATAGCTATTGACGGAAAAAAAAGGCCTGTTTCATCTCTATTTCACAGTTTTCTTGTAGTGTTAGGCTTTCTAGGTTTTGAAAGAATCTGAGAAGAATGGGTGATCTTTCTTTAAAGAAAGATGAAAGATAATATGGTTTACATGGTTTTTGTTACAAAAGAACAAAGAATAAAAATTATGGAATTTAAGGAGAGAAATTTTTTTTATCTTGAGCCTAATCTTGGAAGAATAAACCCTTCAATCTTCCTCAAATCTTCACTAAAGAATTCACCATCACGATCAACACCTAACACGAAGGAAGAGATGAGGAAATCGGTTGACCACCCAACAATTGATTGAGTTTGGCATGAAAAAGAAGGAGGCAAAGAGAAGGAACCCTAACATTACTTTATCTTGTTCTCCAAAAGAACGTTCAACTGAGAGCCACTTTTTCTCTTTTCTTTTTCTTTTAACAAATAACCTTTAATTAATTAATTTCTCTAAAAATATAAATTGATTTAATTTAATCAAACTTTTCTTATTTCTAAAAAATAATATTACTAACCCAAATAATATTAATTCAAGAACTTACCGGTAACGGTTGTTACATTACGTTTCTTACAAAATTTCTTCTTTGATCTCATTTACATCTTTGTACGGATAAAGTTTTTATACGTTTGTTTTTTTAGTATTTTATGTCATTATTTGCTGTTTGACGGTGACTCCTTCTTCGATAAGTTTTGATTATTTGAAAGATTTATCTTGGTCTCTCATGGAATAAATTGAGGAATAGGCTTGTTCGAGTACAAAGATTTTGATTGATTTCATTTATATTTCAACAATTATTAAAGAAACAATTTTTGGAGTTTTTTTTTTTTATGAATATTCCGTTTAAACCTTAAAATCATCAAATTTATGTTTTTAATCTCATTTTTATGTTTTATAATAGATGAATTTTAAATCGGGAAATTATGTATTGATGAAATTGTGGTGTTTTTAAGTCTGGTTCCATGTTAAAAAAGCTAAACCACACGAACATCACCCTTATTCCTAAAACTAAATGTCCCACTTCCATGTCCCAACTCAGGCCAATTTCCTTATGCAATGTGGTTTACAAAGTCATATAAAAAATCCTTTGCAATAGACTTAAACCTTTGTTGCCTTCTTTAGTCAGTGACAATCAATCAGCTTTCATCTAAGGAAGACATATTACAGATAACATTTTAATAGCCCACGAAATCCTTCATTCAATGAAAAATAAACGAACTGGAAAAGATTTTTCTTTGGGTCTCAAGCTAGATATGGCCAAAGCTTTTGATAAGCTAGAATGGCACTTCATTTCATCCTTGATGCAAAAGATGGGTTTCTGTGATGTCTGGATCAATTGGATAATGGAATGTATCTTAACTGCTTCTTTTAGTCTTAATGTGAATGGTGTACCTTATGGCTATTTCAAACCAAGCAGGGGCATCAGACAGGGAGATCTCCTTTCTCCCTATATTTTTGTTCTTTGCTCTGAGGGTTTGACAAGCCTTCTCAATTCTGCAAATCAGGCCAACAGACTTCATGGGTTTAATATCTCTAGAACTGGCCCTTGTATCTCTCATCTATTATTTGCAGATGACTCTCTTCTTTTTTGCAGGGCAAATGTTTTAGAAGTTCAAGAGCTTAAATCAATTCTCTCTCTGTATGCTTCCAATTCTGGCCAATCGATCAATGTTACTAAAAGCAGCCTAATTTTTAGCAAAAATACTCCTGGTCAAATCCGTAAAGATATATCTTCTCTCCTTGAAATAATAGATTGTTCTTCCATTGGAAAATATTTAGGTCTTCATGTAAACTTCGGTAATTCAAAGAGGAAAATCTTCCAGGATATCAGGGATGGCATTGAAAAGAAAGCTTTGGGATGGGCAGAGAAATTTTTATCTCCTGCTGGCAAAGAAGTTTTGATTAAAGCAGTGGCTATGGATTTATGCCATGAATTTTTTTAAATTGCCTGTCACGATGTGCAAAGAAATCAATTCCATTCTCTCTAATTTCTGGTGGCAGACTCAATGGGGTTCTTGGCATTTTCTTAGCAGGAAAAAAAATAGAGGAGGTCTCAATTTCAAAGATCTTCAAAGTTTTAATATGAGTTTATTGGCAAAGCAATGTTGGAACCTTATGCAAAATGAGAATTCTCTCCTTTTCAAAGTACTGAAAGCTAAATACTTCAAGACCACAGATTTTCTTACTGCAGCTATCCCCAATATTTCTTCTTGGGGTTGGAGAAGCTTAATTGCTGGAAGACGTTTTCTCATTTTGGGCCTTCGATGGAGAGTTGGCAATGGTGATTGTATCAATATTTGGGAAGATCCCTGGCTTCCTCGACCTTATTCTTATCTGCCTATTACCCCTAAAAATGGTTCAGGTGTTTTAGTATCAGATTTCCTTTCTGAAGATAAGAAGAGCTGGAACTCCTCTCTTGTGCATCAAACCTTTAACCATCTTGATGTTCCTTTAATCCTAACCACTCCTATAAGCCAATCTAATCAACCAGATCGTCTCATATGGCATCATTCTTCCTCGGGGATTTTTATTGTTAAATCTGGTTATCTTACTGCCTACAAATTGCTCAACCCTTCTTCTATTGCTTCTTCTATTCTTGGTGAAGGCAGCAGCAATTCTCAAAACAAAAGAAGCTGGAATTTGATCTGGAAAGCCAATGTGCCAATGAAATTGAAACATTTTATATGGAAAGCCTACAATGGTTATCTGGCATCAAAAGATAATTTGCTTAAACGTGGTATGCCCGTTAATCCCCAGTGTGATTTATGTCTTTATTCTGATGAATCTATATCCCATATTCTCTTTACTTGTGATCTGGTAAAATGATTCTGGTTTGCCTCTTCTCTAAATCTTGATACTTCTCATTTTGAAAATCTTTCATTTAGGGACTGCTGGGATTTTGTTTGTTCTTCCTTATGTATCAATTGTTCAATTTCTCCATCTTTAGACCTTCTTATTTTTGGTCTTTGGAGGCTTTGGAAGATGCGTTGCTCTAGGCATTTTCGGGGATCCATTTCTGATATTTTAGAGAACCTCTCAAAAGTTTATGCTGATCATTCAGAATTTTCCTCTCCATCTGCGTTTCTTTCATCCCCTCACGTTTCATCTATTTCATCTTCTTCCCCTCCCCTTGCTTTTGATGGAGTATCCATTTTCTGTGATGCTGCTTGGGATCACAATTCCCTGCTCTCGGGTTTTGGTTGGTGTTTTCAGCTTAACGGTATTACAATCTCATCTTCTGGAAATTCCCTTAGCCCTCTTTGCCTAAGCGCATTTCATGTTGAAGGAAGATGTATTTTGGAAGCTTTGAAACACGCTATTGCAAATGGATTCAATCAAGTTCATGTCTTCTCATATGCTAAAAGCGTTATTGACATCATCAACGACTCTTCTTATTGTCCTTTTGATTTTTATTGTATTTATTTCGATATTAAGCTTTTATGTTCTAGCTTTGTTTCCATTGCTTTTTCTTTTATTAGTAGAGAGTTTAACTCTATAGCTCACTCCCTTGCTCAAAGGGCTTACAATTCTTGTATTTCTCTTTGATCTTTTATAAAGTTTATCCTTTGACAAAAAATAAAAATAAAAAATAAATCTGTGTCATAGCTTTTTTTTTTTTACATTTTTCAAATTTCTTTGAATAAGATTTGTAATCCCTTAAATTATTCCTTAAATTTTTTTCTACATTCATTGTACTCTTTTTTATATACCAATTTGGTATAAAGTTTAAATATATACTTTATACCCATTTGATGAAGAGAATAAAATTTTATAAAAAAAATTGTTGGTAATGCCATTGAAGCCGAGCTCGTCGGAAAGAAGATGATTTTCATAGGTATGTAAATTATATAAATACTATACTCGTTTATTAATTTGTATAGATTGTTTATCTACATTATATTGAATTCAATATTATATAGTGAGGTTCTCATCATTTTCACTTTAATTGCAGTCTTAAACCTCACTGTATATTCGTTTTTCCAATCCATTTAACATCATTGTATATTTATATGATGTCACATCATCAATTACATGTCACATAAGCCCCCCGTTAGTGTCCCAGGCGAAAAAACACAAATGAAATGACTAAAATGAAACAAATCCTAAAGTTTAAGGGCAAAAAATGTAACTTTTAAAAGTTTAAGGATGAAAATGAAACCTAGGTTAAAGTTCAAGGACCAAAATAGTATTTTACCCTTAAAAATATTTAACTCATCATAATAAGTAGTCATCCCTACTTACCCTCTCATAAAAAAACTATTAAATTAATTGCAATAAACAATATAATAATGACTCACCCTGACATGTGGATTTAGATATTTATACGAAATTCGATCATGCGGAATATTAATAAATGAGAAAGAAAATATCATTATAGAAGTGCAAACTCCGAACCTCTTACTATGATAGCATAGGTACTAAATCGCCAATAGACCCAAGTGTTTAAGTTGATAAGTTACGGTAAAATTAATACTTTATGTATTCTCAACCCTAATAAAAAATAAAAAATATAACTTATGATTGTGTTTATTTTAACCTACGTACGTCACCCTCTCTCATTTGAGGTAAGTGGTAAAGGTATTAAGAAATAGTGAAGTTTTGTTCTTATATAAATTTCAATATCAAGATTACAAAGAGAAAAGAGAAATAGAGAAGTGATTTTATTTTTATTTTATTTTATTTTTTTGGGTAATTTCATTTTAGCAGGCGAGATTTATCTTAGATAAAATTCTTACTCAAATATGTATGGGTTAAAAAAAATCCCGATTCTTTTATTTCCTTTAAATGTTTTCTCAAAATCTTAGGTAGAATGGTAAAACTTAAAAATAAATAGGTTTTAAAAAATTTTGGGAAAAGTGTCAACAAAGATAATAAAATATAAAAGTGCTTCACTAATTTTCATAGTTAAATTTAAAATACACTCAAATACTTTAAATTATTGTAAAATCATATCCCTCTATTTAAAAAATAAAATAAAAAATTAAGCTACATTTTATAAAATTATAATGCACACATTTCAATCGGTTAGTTTTAATGAAATTAAGGCACATTACATATATTACGCATACCATATATTCTAATTTCATTAAAAATTATAAAGAAAAAAAAACAAATTAGTACAAAATATATAGAATAAACTTTATTATTAATAAGATGTAAAATCAATAGATGACACTCATATATTCAAATTTTGTAGAATTGTGGAAGAGTGTAATTATATAATATACGATATGATTTAGCAATAATCTAAAGTAGTGGATTAATACAATAATTACGAGTGGATGAACAACAATAAATGTTTTATTCAAAGGAAACAAACAACCCAAGCGTACATGACAATATAATACATAAACTAAACACAAGTTATATAGATGAGAAACAGACAGGCAGGACAGTCAGACAGATCCGGACGTGTTTCATTCATTCATTTACTTTGTTGGTTTTTGCAGCCATTGGGGTCGTACTTGGGGCAATTTTCTTTGTTTTTTGAATTACCATCACAGGCGCCGTTCTGGTTACCCTCGCCGTTTTTACAAGATGCAGAATCGGGGTTGTGGGTCTGTTCTGTTTTGGTTGGTTGATTTTCATATTGGAGCATCCGGACAAGGTCTGTCTCGAAAAAGAAATCATCAATCCATTCCTCGTCAATGTCTCTCAAACATTCTTCTCCCTTGCATTTGTAATGGTATGTTGCATTTTCTCCTTCTTTCATCAGAATTGCAGCTTCGGCTTTGCTATAATTTGTGTTTGAAAAAACGAAGCTCATACTCATCAGCATCACCATCATCATCGTTCTCATTCCCATTCCCATTCCCATTCCCGTTCCCGTTGTTAAATTAAAAACCACCCCTCTCTCTCTTTCTGATGATAAATTTTAGGGTAGGCAAGCTTCGGTTTTACTTATTATATAGTGGGAAAAAAAGGAGGGTAATTTTGCGAATTGATTCAAGTGGTGATTGATGCCCCTCTATTCTCCTATACTAGCTTTTGCTTTTGCTTTTGCTTTGCGTACTATTTGTCGTCCATTAACATGCAAAAAGACTCACTCACTCACTCACTACTTTTTCTTTTCTTGAGAAACTCTTTTGTAAAAAACAAATTAAGAAAGGAAATATTTTTTAGAAACAATATTAACTATAGAGATTATTTTTTTTTAAAGATTATTATTCATATTTACCATGTTTAAGGTTGTAGTGTTAAGGATTTCACATCGAAAAGATTAAAGGACCTAAGAATGTTTATAAAATTTAAGTGTCACTTTTCTCATTATCGATTGGTTTTAAGATGGAAGCTTATGAGTTTTTATGATGTAGCTATAAAATATACTCAAGCATGTATTCAAGATATTACCATGTTATTTTTGGACATTTTTATACCTTATTCTTAAGGATTATGGGCTTCTATCTCAAAATCAATTGTTAATGAGAGGAAGTGAACTTTAGACTTTGTAAATATTATTAGGTTACTTTATTTTTCTGGTGTAAAAATGACCCTCATGAATGGTGCCTCTTTCTGGCTCATCTATCTTAGGTCCGGATCTCATTTTAAGACTGGATGCCTATTTGAGTTAATTAGTAACGAGAAAAAAGCAAAAATGATTGTGTTATCCAAGTTAGTCTTCCTCGTGACTCTGCTTAATAGGAGAAGGAAAAAAGAAGCAAATATTTTTGTTTTTCTGCTTAATAGGGTAGGCAAGCTTTGATCTTACTTATTATATAGTGGGAAAAAAAAGGAGGGTCATTTTGGGAATTGATTCAAGTTATGATTGATGCCCCCTCTATTCTCCTATACTAGCTTTTGCTTTACGTCCTATCGGCATCCATTCACATGCAAAAAACACTCACTCACTCACTCCTTTTCTTTTCTTGAGACACTCTTTTAAAAAAAAAATTAAGAAAGGGATATTTTTTTAGAAACAATATTAACTATAGCGATGATATTTTTTTAAAATTCTTTTTCATATTTACCATGTTGAAGGTTGTAGTATGAAGGATTTCACGTCGAAAAAATTAATGGACGTAGAAATGTTTATAATGTTTAAGGGTCACACTCTCATTCTGGAATTGGTTTTGAGATGGAAGTTTATGAACTTTATGATGTAGCTATAAAATATACCCAAACATGTATTCAAGATATTACCATGTTAGTTTGGACATTTTTATAGTTTCTTCTTATAAATTATAGGCTTCTATTTCAAAATCAATTGTTAAAGAGAGGGAGTGAATTTTAGATTTTGTAAATATTGTTAGGTTAATTTATCTTTCTAGTGTGTGATCATTAAAAATGTCTCTCATGATGGTGTTTCTTTTCGACTCACCTATCTTGGGTCTGGATCTCATTTTTCGACTAGATGTTCGTTTGAGTTAATTGGTAATGAGAGGAGTGACCATCATTGATTGGTAAGGTTATTTCATTTTCTGATATGAAATCTTTAAACAACCCATCGGTTTTCTAGATTATATTATAACCTTAATTTTTTTTATTTAATTAATTAATTTTTGATTAGATAGGACAATTAACCCATCTTTTCCCTTCTTTTTTTTCTTTAAGGGTTGAGAAAAAACCAAAAATGTTTGTGTTATCCAAATTAGTATTCCACGTGACTCTCCTTTAATAGGAGAAGGAAAAAAGAAGCAAATATTTTTGTTTTTGTTTAAAAAAAAGGTATCTATTTGAGGCCGACAAAGACAACGTGTCGAATAGACTTTAAGCTTTAACTTTTATCACTCTCGACTTTTTTTATAAATTATTAATTATCACTCTCGACCTCTTTTTTTTTTGGTACAATTATTACTCTCGACTTTGTTGCATACTAAATTAAAAAAATAAATAAGACCAAGACCTGCTTTTTAAAAGTAAGTTTGCAGGAGTAATTCAATAAATATTTGTCGGCAAAAAAATAAATCTTAATTGCCCATTAAGATGACAGTAATTAGTAATTTAAATTTTAAGGGGGTGATTAAAAAAATTGAGCTGTTAAAACACTTCTAAAAACAACTCACGAGACAAAATATATACTTTTATTTAATGGAAAAAAAAAATCGTCTTAGGAAAGAAGATGAAAGGATTTTCATTTTTTGGAGGGATTTTAGGTGGCTAAATTTTTGTGTTTAGAATTCTTGATTAATAAGGTTAGAGGAAAATCCGGATATCCTAGAAGTTTTTTTATATAATTTGATAGACTAATGTCACATGCCCTTTTTTTAGTCTTATTGCACTGAAAAATGGTTATCAATGTAATTTTAGATTTCATGGCTAAATCTATAATAAAATAGATCAAATTTGGCCACTTGTATAAAGGACTCAATAATAAAATCAATATCCCATAACAAATAACAAAGATTTAGAATCATCCTTTAAAAGTAAACCGTAGGTTTCCAGCTTCATTATGATCTATCATATATTGGGTTTTAGTGAAACCAAATCAAAAAAGCCCATCAATAGTCCAAAACCCACAAAAATTCAAAGACCCGAAATTAACCACCCTATAATTAGTAGGGGAAATTACATAAAACTACCCTAAATTAACCCTAAACCCTTTCAGCTAAACATTGGTTGCTAAATATCCATGACAAGCTCTGTAAATAAATTTTTTTAATTTTTTAGGAACATTGATATTCCAGATATGGGCTCTCAATCATTCTCACGTCGTACATGGCTAATCCCCGCTTCATCCCTCACAGTCGAATGGCCTTTCTTGGAGTTCATCTTCAGAGGAGTACGATAACCAGATTTAACTGAATAGGAGCCAAACACATTGAAGTTCCACATCAATTTATCAGGACTTAAGACATGACAAATAGGAAGAGCTTAAATTAGTTGAGCATCCGCTTGATTAAACAATGTATGAATTAAACAATTATTGTGGCTAATTAGGAAACATTAGATCATGAGCTTAAACATCAGCTTCATTTCTGTTAAAAGTAGGCTTGAAAGAATGAGGTCGGGGTAATCAGGGATCATCCCAGATTTTGATGGAGCAACCATTACGTACACGCCATAAACAACCTTACTTCAAGATCTCCTTTCCTGCTATAATACTTCTCCAACCCCAGGAAGCTTTAAAGCCAACAATTAACTTCATAGGAAGAAGAACTTTTATAGTATTTAGGCTTAAGAACTCTTGCAAATAGGGAAGAATGATTAGAAACTAGGCTTCAACCCTAATTGGCTAATAGAGCCAGATTAAAACTTTTAAGCTCTTTAAAACTAAGACCTACCTAATTTTTAGGTCTACAAATATCATTCCAAGCTCCCCAATGAATTACCCTCTTCTCACTATTAGATTGTCACCAATAATTGCATGCTAAGAATTGCATGAGGGTTTGCAAATGGACTGAGGGAGCTTGAAAAAATTTGTGGCATATATAGGCATAGCCATAGCAACAGCTTTAATGAGAATTTATTTTCTTGTTTGAGATAGGAAATGCTCAGCCCATCCATGAACTTTCCTCTATTTATAGAGAAGACTGGAGAATTTAAAGATCGAAGCCTTGAAATCGAAAACTTCTTGAAAACCAAATACTCTTCGAAGACAGAATACCTTACCAAAAACTTTTTGAAGACGGAAGACTAAAGATCTTAATGATCAAAAACTCTAACGTTGACGACTTTGAAAATTAAAGACTTTTTTACGACCATGTTAAAGATAAATTATTGAAGATTAAAATCTAACAAGTTTCGAAAATTTTAGTCTTCAAGCTTGACGGCAACAAATCGATTGATTCTTTATAAGCTCAAAAGCCAAAAATTCAATCACATCGATTTGATAAATACGTCGCGACCCTTGGATCGAAGTTTTTATTTTGAGAAAGAATCAAATGATCAATTCAATAGAGATTGTATTACTCAAATTAATCAATACAAATATATTTATTCTGCATTTATTTCATTCTATAGATATTGCTTTTACATTCATCTGTTTGGACTTTGGTTTTTTTTCTTTTTCTTTTTTTTTTTCAGAAAACCCCACTGAATATGGAAAGTGATTACTAAATTTAAATTATTTTTCAACTGCTTTTTATTTTGTCTTTTAGCAAGTCTGAATATATATATATATATATATATATCTCAGTTGAATAAAGGTTGCAATCACGAGTCTATGATTCATTTGACCTACTTAAAAACACTATGTATTTTATATAATCGACAACATCAGCTTTATATCTGTTGATTTTTTATGTTAGATTGAATATTTATTTTTGTATGTATCTTTAATGTTTATACAGATTCTTGTTTTTAGATTTTATGATGTATTTCGATGTGGGGTGAATATTTTGATTTTGTTTTTTTTTTTTTTTAGATCCACCTCCGAAACTTCAAATCTCCGACTATCTTCGTAATCGGACCTCCCGGAACGGCGAGGCTCTGATACCAACTGATGTAGGGCGAGGCCAAGTCCACGGCCTCCCATCCCAAGAACAAAGAGGGTAAAACCCAAAGAGGAGGAGAAAACTCTCTTGATTGATATTCAAATTGGATATAAGATAAAGATGATAGGATCTATCATGGGAAGAAGAAAATTCGAAGTTGGGCAAAAATGAGAATGAAATTGGTTGAGGAGTTCAGTCAATTTGATGAAGAAGAAAATGGAGAAATTTGGCCGGTAGAAAAATATTCAAGAGATAGTAATTTTTTTTTATCAATAGGCAGCGCAAGATGTTGACGACGGCCGACGGGGATGAAGAAATTGAAACCGTGGTTGGTGCAGATTTTGAAGAGAATACAATAGAAACCGCGGCAATCATTGAAGAGAGAAGCGAAGTTAATATTGAAGAAGTATGTGTTGAAGGAGTTTGTGAAGCCGATGGAGTCGGAAAAGAAATCAAGGAAGAAGAAGTTGCGGCGGCCCACCACTCTTGCAAATCGGATGAAGAAAATGGGCCATGAGGCCCATATTAAGCCAATTTCTGTAATTGGTCCTTATCTTGCAAACACAATTCAAATGGGCCAACCTATGCCATTCTCACTCAAGCCCATGTTTTCACCAATTCAAAAATTACTCTCAAAATATACGGGCTACACATCAATTTCAGCTCATTTATTTTCAAATCCATTATCATCATATCATTTCCATGCATCACAAATTCAATTTTTTGATCCATCAATTTCAATTCCCCAAAACCCAATTTATCGTTCATATTATTGGACCCATTTCTTACCCACCAAATTAAGTCCAAAGAAGATTTTTCCATTTACTTTTCACCATCTATTTTGAAGTCCAATTACCATGATTTTAATTTCAAGAAGTGGGCTCGTTGGAAGCAATTCCCATGGATTTTACTATTTTCACCCTCTTCATGACCCATTGCTTTGGTGCCACTCTGGATTTGGGATGAGGTTCATTGCATGTTCTCGATTGGGTTTTCTTCTCTTCGCGGGGACCGAACTCAAGGTCAAGTTCATTTTTTTTAATGTGGTAGAATGATGTGAATCATAATAGGTTAATTAGTATAAGTTTATTTATTAGAGAATTAGTTTACTTTAATGTATTTAATTAGTATAATTAAATAGTATTAGTTTCTATTTAGTTTAGTTAATTTTAGGGTTTTTATTGTAAGGCTATATATAGCCATCTTAACTTTCATTTGTAGACATATCTTATATCATATCTTATCTTGTATTTATTTTATCAAATATATTCTAGAGTGAGTATTTCTCCTCTTTGGGTTTCAACCCCCTTGTTCTTTGGGATGGATTTCCCATTTAAGCATGGATTTGCTTGTTGAGGCCATGGACTCGACTTCTCCCCACATCATATTTTTTGTCTTTAGATTTTATAATGTATGTATAAACATTTAATATGTACAATAATAATTCATTTTCATAATATTTTTCTTATAACATGTGTGTGTATATATATATATATATAGGTGTTTAATTCACGTATTTCTAAAATTCACAAAACTGAATAAGAGGTGGGAATAAGGTAGTTGACATTATCATGTAAGTCACACAAGTACCCTTAAAAATTAACATACTACTGAACATAACAAAATCAAGTGGAATGATGATGAGAGGTAAATAAAGTATAGAAATATTGGAAATTCATCTTATTTTGATAATTAAAAATAAGGGAGATTTCATTGGGTAATCGATTTTGGTGTAATAATTTGTAAAATATATCATCACTTAAACTATATATAAATATAATAATTTTTACTATTTTAATCAATGATTAACAATGATTTAATATGTATATCAGTGATTAACTTAGTGTAAAAATAAGTAATTCAATATTTATGACTGATTCATCCAATCAAAATTTATTATATTTACAAATATTTTTAAGAGTTTCTATTTTTATAAATATTATAAAAAAAAAATATTAGATTTACAACTGCCGTGAAAAATAAAGGTGCGAGATAAAAACAGACGAACAAACAAAATTGATGAAATCGACATCGAGTGGTCAAAAACCGATCCAAATTCCTTTGCTTTTTTTTAACTTTAAAGGATTATTGTAGTGATAAATACAAACATTTTAATTATTTCCTTACTTTTAGATCTAGGTAAAAATAGTAGCGAAATTATTGAACACTCACTAATTTATAATTATTATATACATAAAAATACTGTTATTCTTTATATTATAATGATACATCAAACGATAATGAGTAAGTACATAATATTCTGACAGCTACATCAATTAATTTTTAACACCCGTCTTTATTCATTAAAAAAATAAAATAAAAAATAGATAGACATGAAAATGAACTTCCAAAAGTAATCATGACGACCAAGATCCAACGGTCGACAATGGAAAACATAAGATTTTGATAATTTGACTAACAGGGTTTGGTGTTGGCGTAATACTCGCACTTCTTTTCATTAGTTGATTTACCACCACACACTCCGAATTGGTTGCCTTTTCCATTTGGACACGCAGCAACGTTTTGGTTTTTGGTTCCATCTGTTTTTACATCTTGATCATTAAATTGAAGCATGCGAGCTACGCTCAACTCTATCATGTCCATGAATTCCAATGAAATGTCGTCCGAGTCGTCGGAGATCGCAGCGAGGCCTACGCCGTCCTTGCATCGGTACGTAGCGTTGCCCTTCATGAGAACTGCAGCACTACATTGGTATGCATTGGGAGATAGGAATGTGATGATCATCAATATTGCAACTCCCAAACAAACCCTACCCATATCTATTCTCTCCCTTGTGTATTTGTTTTCTCTTTATCTTATAATAATCAATGAAAGTTTGGCTCATTTATAATTGAGGGGTAAGGACTCTCTTCTTTCCATCCACATTTGCTTTTTCTTTTCTCTTTTTAAGTTTTGAGTTGGTATGTGTTATCTCTTACTCTCTTTTTTTTTTCTTTCCAAAAACTTGATATGCTAGTTAGGTATCATTCAAAGTGTCTCATACATCACAATTTGACGCATTGAAATATTCGAATGATTAACTAGTGTTAAAAAGGGCTTTCAAAAATAGTAAAAAATTTCAAAAATTGTATTTCTCATATTGAGATTTGTTTAATCTTTAGACTTAGATTGGTGAAATCTTAGTATGAGAAAATGAGATTTTTAAAATATTTCAAAACATTTGCTATTTTTTTAATTTACTTTAACAAAATGTCATCTAATAGAATTTCCTTAAAAAAAATGGGAATATGCAAATTTAGTACATTTTTTTGGTAATATTTGTAAAAATAATAACTCTAAAAAATATTTGTAAATATAGCAAATTTTGATAGGGTGAATCAGTGATAGCCATTGAATTATATATTTTTATAGTATGTTTATCACCGATACACATATTAATCATGTTTAATCATCGATTAATATAAAAAAAATATATATATTACAGATTTGCAAATAGTTTTTAGAGTTGCTATTTTTACAAGTATTACATTAAAATCTACTACTCAATGAAAGTTTCTAGAAAATAATGACAAATTAAAAGTTAAACAACAATTACGGTCCATATATTTTTATCTTTTAGTATTTTTCTTTCCTTTGTTACTTTATATTTTAATAAACATAATAGCAATTGAAATAAAAACAAATAATGGTTTTGGTCAACTTAATATAGATGATATATCTCGAATAATTTTCATTAGTTTCTTTTCATCTTTTTAATATTGTGGTAGTCTCATCCTATAGTTTTCTCAAAAACGACCTTGGGTCTTAATAGGAGGTGCGTATGTCACCCTTTACTTTTGTCATTTTCATAAATTAAATCCGTGTATTATGCTACGCATTAAATCTACTTTAATCAAGAAATCGCTCATATTTATCAACTCTTTCTGTCATATTACATTTAATAAACGTGATGTTAAAGATATCCTCCCTCAGTTGTTAAAAAAAAAAAAAAAAAAAAGAAGAAGATATCCTCCCTCAACTTTTTCATAGGGTCAAGCAAAGCACAAAGCTTTTTCCAAATGACCTGTATGTTTAAAAAAATAAAAAAACAAAAACTTATTTTTCGCCTTTAATATTTGTATTTTTAAAATTTTAAAGTCATTAAATTGACTAGCAATAATTTAGACCGGTTTAATAACTGTTTCATTTTTCTTTTTTTATTTTTGAAAAAAAAATTATTTTCTAATTTTTGTATAAAATTTTGAAAAGCGGAATCGTTGGATGACCATTAAATTTTTCTTTTTTTCCTTTTTTAAGTCCAAAAACCTAAAAATTAAAACCAACATATTTTTTAAAGCATAATTATTTCAAAAACCAATAAGATTAACTGGGGTTTTTTTATAACTTTGTTTTATCAAACATTATAAACAAAAAACAGAATAAATTGATACAAACGGACCTAAGAGATTTGTGACTAAATGTAGCCATTTTGTGGTTATAATTCTTTTTTCCTAATGTAGGCACTGGTATTTGAGACCAGCTTTTTCTTTTTCGTAGTTTGAACATTTATTGTAGGGACAATTACTGAAATAGTATATATTTTACCTATTAATAACTGAAATATTATAACTTGTCAAAAATTATTAGAATAGCATAATTATTGTTCAATAATTTAATGAATTATAATTCAATAATTTATTGAACTAAAAAAAGTACAAAAACTAACAAATTCATTGAAAAAATATTAAAGATAATCAAATATCTTGATAAATTATTGAACTTGCACTTAAAAAGAAAAACATACAAATTCATTAAATACCCATGAAAAATAATGCAATAATTTATTAAACCATACTGCAATAATTTAATTATTTATAATTATGCTATTTGAATAATTTTTAAAAAGGTCTTACATTTTAGTAATTAGTATTCAAAATTATACTATTTGAGACAAATTTTAAAGTATTAATAGCTTAATCTTTAATTAAAATTAAACATTAAATCAAGGGCTATTATCACATATAGCCAATATCGAGTTTCAGTTTTCAAAAAAACCACAAAGATTGAAAAATATCAAAATTACCCATAACATAATTAACCCACAATTATTTTATGAAAAATTGATTATAATTGATATATTATTTTTGTAAATTTACATTACTGATATAAATTTAATACTAGAATTTACATTACTGATAAATTATTGTTGTAAAATTATATCAATGATATATCATTAAAATAATAGAATATTTAAAAATGGGTAAATATGATATAAACATAAAAGTGTGGCATATATGAAAACAAGACTCAAAAGTTGGCTACCACGCATAATTTTCCTTTTATTTATGGGTTTAAGCAATTTTCTAACTTCACGGTTAATGATAAATTACTCCCTTATTTGGGGGTATAAAATAACTCATTTCTAAATACAACGATTAAAAAAAAAAATTATATATCGAAAACCTTATTAGGAGTTGATATCTAACTCTTAAAACCTTCTGAAATCCCAATACCTATTTTTCTTATCGTTGAGGAGCAGACGCAAAAAACTGGACAAATTGATTTAGAAAAATTGATGGATGTTCCATTCCCTTAAATCAGAATTAAACATGACAATAAGAACCAGCATCCAAATCTATCGACACGAGAAAAACAGATAGAAGATTAAATTTAATCAAAAGGGGGTAAAAATACAACTACGAAAAATTATAAGTAATAAAATAAGAGAGAGCTGATTGAAGGACTTGGGAGTTTAGATGACAAGACAGTTCCATTTATAAATCTTTAAGCAGCTGGGAAGATAAAATTAATCTGATTCTTAAGTAAGATCTTCATGTTAAAATTTCAACTAATTTGGATCTGGTAAAACACAACTTCCTAAACAATATCTCAAGGAAGGTAGGCTATTTTAAAAACTTACTCATCAACAAAATTCATTCTTTAGCGAGTCATCAAACCTTGCATCCCCTGTGATCCATCTTCAGTTGCTTTGCTTGTTCGAATTGTGGTAATAAGATTCGCAATATTACCCTGTAAACGATACCAAGACGATTACTTAGAGTGGCGTTATAACATTCATGATATTCAATTACTAACATGAACAAATTATTTACCCTCCATGTAGCTAGCTTTGTCCCAAGAGCTTCCCATTGAAGCTGTCCAAACACACGCTCGGTACACCGACTGCACAGGTACATAAAAAAGGTTGTCGGTCATCAAATAAGTAAATGACTAACAATAGGAGTGTCAAAGACATGAATCAGTTAAATCTTGCAGGCCTCATAGAGTGGGTGTAGCAGCACACCTCACAATCACAACTTGATTCATCTGGTCCATTTTGCAGTCAATCAATTTGGAAGCAATAGCCTTCACAACCCATAATTCTACCTCATCGTCATTAATCTGAAGCATGGATCACACCATATCATAAAATGAAATATGAAATAAAAGCCTATAAAAAAGAGAAAGGGTGTCTACCCTAAGAGTGTCTTTAATAAGAGCATATGGAATGTGGGCAGATTTATGTGAGCCAAGATCCACCAATGACAATAACCTCATTTTTGTTATGCAGTCTTCATGGACGAGATCTACAGAGCAAGGAAAACATCCAGCAAGTATAAGTTAAAAAATTCAGCTCGTCTAAGGACTAGAAGTGGCACTGAATTTGAGAATTTTACTGTAGCTTTTCAATAAAGTAGAATTTGCAGCATGAAATTCCAAGTAAGCATCCAGCCTCTGCGTCAGAAATATCTTCAGAAGCTGATAAACCAATGCATACTTAGCATCCTTCTCCAATTGCGCTACAGCAGGCATATCTAACAAATCACACTGCAAACACAAACACAGTATAGTGTTTTAGTAGCTAGAAAGTCAAATAATATAGGCTAAAGATCAAATTGGAAAACAAAGACGTGGAAGAAATGTAATGCAAAAAAATGTGCATAAAAAATTCATCCAGTATCCAATCAATATAAACAGGTCAAGAAACAAATATTACATCCGTGGAGCCTAATTTCATTCTGAAAAACATTTTTATAACTATATTCATTATTTTATACACATACATGAAAAGAGTGCAAGAAGTATCATCGCTATTTAAGTAAACTCCCGTATATATAAACAAAAGAAGGTAAAATTGGCTTTGGATCAAATTTGATCAAAATTAAATTTGATCTTTAACCAATATTATTCTACCATTTAGATTTCTTACAAAATTAAAACAAATAGACAGAGAAAGAGATCAGCTTGGTAACACAAGTATATACATAGATCTATATATTTCCTCTGTTCCAAAGATTGTCCTAAAACTTAATGTTCCCATACATCAAACGGTACAGGAAGTGGAGAAAAAAAGTATTAACAAACAGTACTGATTGCAACTTTAT
Source organism: Gynostemma pentaphyllum (assembly GCA_028015215.1). Taxonomy (NCBI): domain Eukaryota; kingdom Viridiplantae; phylum Streptophyta; class Magnoliopsida; order Cucurbitales; family Cucurbitaceae; genus Gynostemma; species Gynostemma pentaphyllum. Next base: position 42,383,621 of record CM051345.1, on the reverse strand, counting down.
GGGCCTTAAAACATAGCATTAAAATAAAAATGTAGTACAGGAAGTGGAGAAAGATAAGATTCTCTCTCCCCCTAGAGGATATAAGTAAATTCAGATCTAAAGATTCTTTCAACTGCTTAGCTATCCATTCAAAAATTAGTTTCCAACATTCCTTTTTTAGAAAAAGGAGACAAATTCATACTCTTCAAAGTTGTTTTTCTAAATATATCATTTGATTTTTTATTAAAAGGTATGCTCTTTGGCACACCAAGTTCTCATACAAGGAGGCTATTGCCCCATGTTGCATCTAACACTATAAAAGTCAGTTGAAGTGAATCTAACACATTTGAAATTGAAGCACTTCCTCATATGTGCAAAGTTGCTTACTCTCATTTCCCATAATATTCACAAAAAAGGATTTCAGCCAAAGAAAAACCATAATATTTGAAAGGTAAATCACATAAATAGAACACTTGGCCCCATTAGTCTCAAGCCCCAAGATCATTTGAAGGTGCTAAGCAACTAGTAAAATCTACTACAAAACACCTCTAATCAAAGCATGGACAGAAGAATATACAAATAGAAGATTTTCCCTAGTTCTGGAAGTGATAAAATCAACTGGTACATATAGAACCATACAATAAATTCTTCGAACCAGTGGAGAAAATGACTAAAAAATATAGTGCACTATAGAAGACACTAAAATACCTGAAATGTGTTAGGTGCCTTCACAAAATCCACAATTGCATGAACAGCTTCCTCCTTTGCTTCACTCAAGGTACTGGCCTCTTCGTTAGAAAAAGTGGCCAAATATCTGGTGAGAAACTTGAAAGAATCGTTTGCAGAACTGAAATCAAAACAGAAGTTTCAAGCATACTAATTTTTAGTAAAGAGTGAACAGATTGATTTAAAAAAGAATCGAAAACAAGAATAAACAAATGAAATAAGGATTATTAACAAGAACTCTTTTAATTGAATAATCATTCTGCAATACCTCTTACATTCTCTCAAAACATTAGAGATGGTCAGAAAAAGTTCTCTCTGCTCTTTTACACCAAGATTCCACTCTCTCAAGAAACTCTCAATATTTTTTAATGATGGGATGATATGTTCAGCAGCCTTGCCCTTAAGAGCTAAATCCAGAACCTTCATGTAGACATGGAACCGACTGTATGGATTCTCAAGTAGGTTGTACAGATTGAACAAGCTGTAAACAACAAAAAATTGAGAAGAATAATTTAAAAATAAAAAACCTACAATAAAAAGTACACATATTAAGGTGCGTGCATTACATCTTCAAGCGCAGCACAGGTTTGTCGGTTGGCTGTTGACTAATCTTCGAAGATATAAGCTTCACCATTTCAAGTAATTCGTCTGGACTGTCAGACTTCGTGACGAGATTACAGATAACAGTGAATATACATTCAAGATCTGTTACCAAAAAAGAAGTGTATCAATGTCTAGAATCATCTTATATATGTCTGACAGCAGAGCCACAACATTCTGTCTGGTGTCTGCATGCCCAAAAACTACCATTAAACCATAAGCACATTCTCTCCAAAACAACTACTGTCCTCTAAAATAGTGTTAGTCTAGACTGACAAAATTAATGTTTTTCATCAGGAAATATACAGGAAGCAACCTCAACTACCCTTCCTCTATTTTTTTTTTTTTCAATTTAACTCTTGAAAATGCAAATACAATAAAAATTATCATCTATTCCCCTTCCCCTTATCCCTCCCCCTACCCAAAAAAAGTCAAAAATTCAAATTTTAATAGAATTCTACAAATAGAAAACAGAATTTCCTTCCATCAGAAAATTCTAATCGAAGGGGACAAAAATGAGAGGAAAAAACTTATATACTTTAGGGAAAGAGAACGTGCATCTGATAAATCTTATCAGGCTTAAACCATTAATATTTTCAACTTCAAACCATACTTACCTTTTTCAGACACCTTTGAAAATATCAAGTCAGCAGAAGTAAGCATTAGAGATGCCAAATCCAGCCATCTTCCCATAGCCATACATTCTTGGGCTTCGGCACAAAGACTATTTACTTCTGGCTCAGAAACCTAACAAATCATCAAAACACCAATTAATCAAGTCTCAGAACTCGTCGATAGTATGTTATATGTCAATATTCCAATTACCACCATCTATCAAAGAACAACTTATTTTGGTTGATATCCCCATCACCTTATATTAAATGACAAAAATAAATGGGGAGGGTTAAAAAACTAAATCCTCAGCTTGGGTATCCTCAAATTAATCACAAATTCATAAATATCACAATCACAAGGCATCGAAAATTATACAATTTTTATTTCCTACTACTTAATAACCTAAGTTTTTACACATCTTCAAAGCCAATTACCTGAACTACATTAAAAAAAACTCAAACTTTTCAATTGCCCATAGAATAAAACAATAACCGTAACCCTAGAGGAAACAAAATCATAAAGACGATTACGCAGCCAAAAACAAATCGAAAATTTTGTATGATTCTAGACAAAATCCAAGTATAAGAACGATGAAACTAAATAACCAGATTGATTTGAACGGCAAAAAAAAAAAAAAAAAAAAAAAAATAGGGAATAGAGAATTAGAAAAATTGGAACCTCAGGACCAGCGTCAGCCCAAGCAAGCTCAGAGGCAAAGCGAACAACGGAGAGAGCAGGATCTTCTTCGGAGGTTTGAACCACAGTCGCCATTGTTGTAAGCTCTGAAGTCTGAAGAAAAGCCCTAGTTTTTCTTTTTTTTATCTTCTTCTCTCTTTTCTTCAGGTTTCAGGTTTCAGGATTTAGCCTTTAGGAGGTATATTACCAATCTCATAAATAAGGGAAAATATCCCCCCGGAGTGTCTAAAATACCCCTGAATATACACTTTTATTGCAAATCTAGTCAAATGCAATAAAAAAATTAATATTGTAAATTACTTTTAGGGTAAAATGCAAATAAGTCTTATGTAGTTTCTGTCAAATGCATGTTTGAAAATGGCAAATCATACCCTGTAGTTCCAAATTAACTCAATATGACCTCTCTCCTTCAATATCATTAATTTTCTTTTAGCCATAACTTCTTCATTTGAATTTCGATTTAGATGATTTAAGATGTTTTTGAATCCTCATTTTGGGCTCTAAGTTATGGTCACTTCAAAACTTAAAAATCATTAATAATCAAACTCGTTAATGGTGTAAATCATACATAGTATTTTGATGATAATAAAATCTTTTATTTATTAAAGATTTTGAAATCTTAAATAAATTAAAACTTTCGTTCATCTGCATGACTTTTAAAAACTAAAACTCTCATTTTATTATAAATAAATTTAATTTTGATATTTCATTCCTAAATTTAATAATTGATTATGTCAATTTCGATAAATTATTAGTTTAATTTCATTAAATAATTGAACAACAAATCAATTATGCTGCATCTGCATAGGCACAATCCACCTACTTTTGATGTAAGTACTAGAAATTGGGGAAAAAGTCAGACAATCAGCAACACGATTACCTTCTCGAAAAATATGAATGATTTATTGACAGTACATTACATTGGACTTGTAGAAGTATAAAAGAGACTTAAATTCAAGATAAAATTCAAAGAGGGAGAAGACATTTATCACATATTTCTAAAGGATGCAAGTAGAGTAGAACCAATCATACAAGTTCAGTAGCCAGCATTTGCCTGAGATTCAGAGCTAGATACCATCACTTGTTTCTAAGACAAAGCACAAAGAAGTTCAGCAGCAAGCATGTCTGCGATTCGAGATGGAGACGACCTCGTACAAAGGAAACATCATAATTTGAAAGAAAAGAGTCTTAAGCTTTTCAAATGTAGATACAGTATAGTTTACAAATGATAAGAACTGGATTGTCAACCAGATCAGCTCCTCCCGTTTCCAAAAAGGAAGTCCAGAGAAGATCCGCCACCGGGTGCAGCATGAACCTTGGTCGATGGACGATCCTGCCGACACATACATCAACATATACATTCCAATGATTATAAATGTAGATTTCAAAAATGAAATAAGACCAACTGATTACCAATTGATTCCTAATAGTTCTAAGAATCGATGTTAAAATTGAAAATGGAATGCTTTTCCCTAAATTAGACTAACTAGTCAAGTGTCACTCGAGCTAATTGCGAGTTAGTCATGTACTGCTGCAATACTGAGGATCTAATCAGTACTTCGCAACATCTGAGCTCATCCACATTTCACATAATATCTAAAAAGTTAACGTTCTTGAACAAACTTATCATTTACCAGTCGCTTTTCTTTGATGTTATACTCGGTAGAGTTTGCCATCAGCATCCTAAATAGTAAGAAGTAGCCCACGCATAAGCTGAAGAAGGCGATTTAAAGCATTGGGAAAATAGGCTCCTGTAGACATAACAGATTCTTTTCTTTTTCGACTCTTTTCTTTATCAAGAAATCAATTTGCCTAATGTTTTCGGTAATTTCTGCCTTCACTTTTGGCGCAACATACATCATGTTTATTTAAGACCACATCAACTTAATATCTTTTTAACACAGTTAGCCAACTAAAGATTGCAAAAACGCAAGTCAGGGGAGATATCGACATCTCATCACAGCATTGCTACTTGATGAGCCTAATATGAGTTATAATGTCAATATTCCAAGAATCCTACCGTGATAAAGTTGCCACAGTTCTGTCCATCCGCCCTATAGTAATTGTTAGTACGATTCGCAGGAATGCCAGCAGCAGTCTGTTTATCAATAGGTTGCGAAGTTGAAGAGGTAGGCTCGGAAGACCCATTGGATTTCTTAGAAGCTTGCACATTGTTGGTAGTTTCACCACTTCCAAACAGGTAGCCCAACGAACTCTGGCCACCACCGCTGCTAACTCCACGACCCATTTCTAGCCTTTTGTTTCTCTTTATAATACAAAAAGATGAAAACCACAGATCATTGTGATGTTAAAATGTTTAACTATTAGACAATACCAAAAGCAAAAGGAAGATATGGAATGGAAAGAAATATCATGAGAAGGCAGAGGCAAACAAAATCGCAGGCACATCGTGAATAAATACAAGCTCACTAACGGAGGCTCTTGTTGAAGAATGTCCTTATAAAATTCAATGAATTATAGATTAAGGCATAAAGCTACAATGACCATTTGGCTCTAGTTGGGTCTACCAAGCTGATTCTAAAATATCAATATATTTCAATGAATAAATTAATAAGGTATAAAAAGCTACAATGACCAACGAGGACTGAAATTGGATGAAAAATATGTTGAATATTTTCTCGAGCAGAAACATCGAATACAATATCGATACTATTTCAATGAATCTGGAGTAAAATGTCATGTGCAGTTGCCCACACATTTTTTTAAAGAAAGAGACCGTAGGTAGTATAGTTGAAAACCAGCACACCTTCTCACTAAGTCGCTCTCTCTTCATTTAACCATAATACCATATCAACACCCTAATTCCAACCGTCGGTGACTAGAAGAATTATGTAGTAATAAAAATTGTTCTTCTTTTCTTTGATGGTGAATCGACTCCTACATTAATTAACTAAGAAAACCGATAGCTACATAAGTTGGAAAAACGGACATCAACAAAGTTGAATTGTGCAATCCACACCACGTTTCTAAAACTTGGTAAGTTTGAAACTCAAACATCCTCAATCTTCTTCTTAATGTGATCTATAACTTTCACCCACACGGCTTCCAACAACAAGCAAAACCGGGATCATTTATTCATATCAACTTCATCAAATCTAACTATCTTCATTAACAATTTGAATTCAAAATCAATCCAGAAAAAATGCTAATTTTTCAATATCAGGAAAATTTCCATGTGTAGCACTTTTAAAAATTTCCATATGCAACATTTATTAAAAAAAAAAAAAAGTTAATCACTAATTGAATAAACGGACTGATTTACTATGACAACATTATATCACTTCACGTGATGACCATTGATTTACATGACACGGATTCTAAATTTACCATTTTTTTAAAATGCTACATTTGCAATCACCCAAAGATATAATGGTAAATTCAAAACATCACAGATATGGAATAGATATAATGAAATCATATAATGCAGAAAGAAAAAAAAGATAGAAAAGAAAACCATTCAAAGTCTAGAAAACCCTAATGAATGAAAGGTGGATCTGAAATATTAAGCTCAAGATTTGAAAGTAATTACCTTTGAAATGGAATCAGAAGGAACAGAACAGATAAGGAACTGAATGTTGGAAGCCAGTACCATTACAGAACTGCCTCAAATGTTATTTAAATACTAATTAATAATATTTTCATAATTCAATTTTTATTTTTAATTAAATTGGAATTTTAAAACGAAAAAATTGGAAACTTTGTTGAAAATGCAAGACTGGCATTCTTGTCGGTGGAACAATCGCTGTTCAGTCTCAATTCTTAAACTTTTTTTTTTCCTTTTTATTATAATATTTAATTCGAATTAGTGACGGATATAGAACTAGAGTTTAGGAGGGGCACAATATAAATGAAAGTGAACAAAATTTAATCAATTTAAATATTAACATGTTTATGCTTATCATGAGTAATATTTTTTTTTTTTTAAATATGAATAATTTTTTGTACTAAAAAAAAATATTAAATTACACTTTTTTAAAAATTAATCAATCTCTAGTTATATCAATTACTCAATTTTACCTTTTAAAAAACTCAATTATAAAAAAATAGGTAGTGAAAATTATAGAAATCATTTGAAATAATTATAATACATAAATAAGAAAATTAAATTAAAATCTAGTACCATAAAAATTGGTTAACAAAATTAAATTTGGGTAATTTATATTAATTTTTTATATGGATATAATATTTTTAATAATTATATATATAATGAAAATTAAAAAAAGAAAAAGAGATTAATATCATTAATATCCTGATTAATTCACCTAATTTCACTATTACCGGTGGTTGAGATTATATTTCACTTATACCCAAAAAACACCACATTTAGCGGTTAGTAGGGATTTTCCGGCAAAACTGTTTACTATTATGCCCCCAATTTCCCTTACCTTTCGTTGGTTCTCTTTCCTCCTTTATTACCGAATTTTATGTTTTTTTTTTTAAATTTGCTTGATTCGTGGGATTTGATTTTATCAATCTGTTTCCTTTTGTATATTAATATCCATATTTTCTTTGTTTCTTTTCCACGTTTTCTGCTAGATCTTCATTTCATTTTCTTCTTCTACGGTTTCATGAGATCTGAGAGTTCAACAATTGCGAGCTTCCCTCAATCGTCTCAAATCTGGCGTCGAACATGTTTCTGTCTCTATAGTCATATACAAGCAAGGATCTTCGTATGTTTCTTTTTATTCATTCAATCTGATTTCGTTTCTATAGCCCTTTTCCACTCTTTCAATTTCATAAAGTTTCGATTTTTATTTCTTTCATGTTCTAACATTTTGGTTATTCTTGCAGCGATTTTCATATCTTTGTTATACGAAGTTTGTGGAAGAATCGTGAACCCTATTTATGGATCGTTCGGGCTATTGCCGAATGTTAATATTAAATCTCAAAATTTTGATTTGAATTGACTTCCTGGTATTTCACTCTCTCTTTCAATCGAATGAATTTTTTCCAGATCTGAATGAATTTTTAAAACTGTTTATTTTTGTTCAACGTTTATTTTTATTCTCTATTTACATATCTATAGAAACTTTGATCTCTTTTTCATCTCCAATTGTTTTTCTCTTTCGTTTTTGCTACTTTTATCTCTGTATTTTGTTGGAGGACGAACAGCAAGGACATTTGAATTTTCCAAAATAAATGTTTACTAAAAGTAAACTGTTTTTAAAAAAAATTAAAATTTTTAATTGTTTATAAAAATTTGACCGTCTTCTCGGCCACCAAACTTATGATTCTTTACTGGTTTGGTTTTTCGGTCATGATTCAAATTCATTGCGAGATCTGAAAAATAGACGAAGGTGATCGTTGTTGTGGCTCGTGTTTCTGTTCAATCGAGGAAGAAAGCAGCAACCAAGGTACATCAATAAATGTTTACTAACAGTAAACCGTTTATAAAAATTTGTACCTTCCAATTCTTTTTCATCTCCAATTTTGTTCATTCGCTATCTCAGGAAGGACATTTGAATTTTCAAAATAAATGTTTACTAAAAGTAAACTGTTTATAAACAAAATTACATTTTCAATTCTCGATTGAACTTTGTTTTCTATGTATTTTATAGATAAGTTACTTTTAGTGAAATGTTTATTTTTATTCAATGTTTATTTTGAAAGCCTTTTTTACATATGTTTTCAAAACTGTTTCATCAATTTTTGTATCCAATCAATTTTAAGTGCACATTAATAAACTGTTTACTTTTTATCTTTGTTTTTTTAGGATGACGAACAAGAAAGACGTTCGATTTTTCCATGAAAAAGAAGTCAGAAGGTTGAAGAACAAAGTAGAAGTTTGAAGATTTTTTATTTTATTTTTGTTATAGTTTTTGTTTTTATTTAGATTTGATTTTTCCATTAATTTTGTAAAATTTAAGAAATTTTATAACTTTCCTTAAATTTTACACAAATTAAGGAGAAATTAAATCAGGGGCATGTTTGTCCTTTCACAATGTAATTTAATTGGCCGGTGGCGGTTTTTGGGTACTTTTGATATTTAATAAAAACATCCGGTATATTTGATATATCCATTATTTTTTTGGTTATTAGTGAAATTCACCCAAAGAAAAAAACCCGGTCCTTAGTGGGATCCGACCCTGATTCGAATGAAATTTTATTTTTTTAAAAAAAGCAAATGAAATTTAAATAGCTTTTTTTTCATATGGTGTTTTTAAGATCAGTTGTTACTATTATTTTTTATTTTAGCGAATAATTATCAGTTATTATTAGAAATCGTGGTTTAAAAATAATAGATGACTTACCACTTTAGTGAAAGATTTATATTTTTCTTTTTTTAATTTAGATATTACATCAAATTAGGAGAAAAACTCAAACTTTAAAACATATGAAAATAAAAGCAAATATCTAACTATTTGAACTAAGTTTCTCTTAAATTTAGATTTATTTTCGATCTCAAATTTCAAAACCTTACAATTTATTTTTTGATATTTTAAGACAATCTCAATTATCAGTTTTTCAATTGTTATGGTAATGGAAAGCTTTTTTTTTTTCGTGAATGGAAAGCTTATTGAATATGTTTAAATAATGACATAAACGTTATCAATGTGACTTTTTTAATAAATTATAATTATAATTTTTTTAATTCTAAATAAGTATAAAACTAAAAAGAATATAAAATAGTACTAAAATTAATTAAAATAAGTCTATATAAATCACATCATATCATCATTTAATATGGTTAATCATTTTTTTAATGTAACTAATAGTGTCATATATAATTTTAAACTAACTTTGTTATAATTAACTTGCTATAAAATAATTAATTAATTAAATGAAAATGAAAATTTGAGTGAGTCATGTAAAACGTAAATTTTCTTAAGATAATATTATATATGTAGAATAATAAATCACCTTATGAAAGGTTGTATCTGTTAAATAAATAATCACTTTTATTCAATAGAGGGATCTCATAGTTATACATATTTATTTTAGGTTTAAAACCTATTTTGGTTCCTAAATTATGATACTTATCTCATTTTGGTCTCTGAAACATTCAAAAGTTCTGTTTTGGTCCTTAAACTTTACATAAGTTTGTATTTCAGTCCCTCCCATTATCATTTTGTCTACTTTTTGACCAAAAACCCAAGATTTTAATTTAATAGTTGAATAAATGATTCGGCTTCGTAGTTTGAAAGTAGGGAGAGACTTATATTTGAACTAAAAATGGGTAAAACCACAAAAATAATTATATTCGTTCAATCAAAAAATATAATAAAAATGGTGAGAGATGTCTTCTAAAAATTAAAAGTGCAAGGGTGAGGGGACTATGATTTTATTATCGTCTCATAAATAAACGAAATTAATATCAGGTAAGTTTCATGTTAAAAATTAGATTAAAAAAACAAAAAAAAATAACTAGGAGACTAAAACAAGATGTTAAGTAAACTTTATGGACTAAAATAGGTTTTTTAAAAGTTCAAGGATCAAAATATAAAAGTTTTAAACCTTCATTTTATAACCGCTCATCCAACAAATACATACTTCCATCACATCACTAAATGAAAAAGTCACAATTGTGTTGGAATATATTCATTCATATAATCACAACATTCAACAGTTTATTTTATATCATTACAACCATTGACGATAATCACCTTCAACCATCAATTGAAAAGATGCATTTTATCGTCAAAATAACCGCCATTGTATGTGACCATTCAAGAGCCCTTTCAAACATCATTGTCACTATAACTACGATTTTTTAACAAAACTACCATTTAATTATTTTATAAATGAATGGTAAGTTATAAATAAAAACGATTATCACATGGATATTTTAGAATCTTATTCTAACTAACTCAAATTTTAATAAAATGTTTTCTCACAACAGTTTATATTCATGAAATGAGATGAAACCACTTTTAAGTTTATCTCAATTATAAATTGAATCTCTCAACGTGTAATCTTATTAATAAATAAATAAATTTGTCTCCTAAATAATTGTTAAGAGGATTCGATCTTCAATCTTTATACTGTAGGAGTGTTCAAAGAGTGTGCAAATAAAGTTAAATTACTCATTAATAAATGGGGAGAGAGAGGGAGAAAATTGTATTATATGATCAATATATGGTAAACGATTGGTGAAACTAACGTTTGGTTGCACATAGTTTTGGAAAATGATGGATGGTCAAAAACTAAGGTCACATAATTGAGAAATCTTATTCAAATTAGTTAGTTACGTTGACATATATATATATATATATATATATATATTTATATTTTGTCAATAACACCTACCTTATCTTAGAAAACAGTACAAATTTAATTTATTTTAATAAATAATATTTTTTTAACTTTCATTATTAATAATTTTTGTTTTTTTTAATGTTTCTAATCGGATGTTTTAAATTTAAACTTAATATTTTTCCTCTTGTATCATTGAATTCATTACAATTAAAGTGTTATTTTTTATTTTTGTGATAACTTTTACTCCTTTAAAAATTTATAATTTAGAATAAACCATTATTTAAAATACCTTTTTTTTAGATCTGTATCTTTAAAATTTCGGAAAAGTATCCACTTTTGTTATTGAAGAATACTTGCCTCTTCCTCCTAATCTCCATTTCTATTGATTAAGAAATAATAAGAGATAATTAATATATATTTTTATTAGTTACATGAGATCCATTGATTTGCTTTTAATCAACATAAAATGAACACGTAAGAAGATCAGGAGGAGATCCTCCTCGCAAGTATTTTTCATGTTAAAAGTATTTTCCTAACCTCCATGTATGTTCTCTTTCTATTGGTTAAAAAATGATAAGGGAAAATGAATGTATATTTATATTAATTACATAGGACTCACTAATTTACTTTTAACCAAACAAAAAATGAAGACGTAAAGAGGTCAAGAGGACCACCTCCTGACTAGTCAGATGACAAGTATTTTCCATATTTAAAATGTAAGGATAATATTTTGTTTCCTTTGATAAGAGAGGCACTCTCCATTAAAGATTAAAAAAAGAAAAAGCATAAACAAATTTAGAAACCCGACCGAATAAAAATATGTTATAAAAAGATATTTCATGGATTGTTTGGTTCACGATCAAAATTCAATTTTATGAATCTGGATTCAAAAAATAAAATGGATATGGATAAATTGATGTTTGGTTCATAACTCATTCAAATTAGATGGGGATACAACTCAAATTTTAAGCTGAAATCTGAATCCTCTATTTTTTATGAATTCAAGTCGTCCAATCCACTTCATCCAAAGAAATGAAAACGCAGGATTGCAATTAAGGAAACACAATCCCGTCAGTTATAACACATTCATACGATGACCCTTCATCTCTCTCGCTAGCTTCTCTCGAGTCAAATATTGCAAAAAAAAAAAAAAAATGAGGTACGATTTAAAATCTATTGAAAAAAAATGATGAATTGGATAAGACACCATTACTTTAATTCCTTTTCTTTTTTTTTACTATTTGTTGATCTCTCCCCCATTTAGTATAAAAATTATAATTGAATTACTTTGATTACAAACTAAAAACAAAAATAATCTTTGGCAAGAATTATATAAGTTGACATCAGTATGCCCAGTAACATATATTCTATAAGCAATAATCATTTTCTTGATGGAGAGGAAAGAGGTTGAGTGAATAAGGCTTTTCCTTAAGTATCAAAGCCTGTTGGCTAATTCCATTCAATTGTCAATTTTCCATAACCTCCATACCTACTTGTTCAATTCCCTAATTAACAAAGTTTTGAAGTATAATGCTCGTATTCATTCCATTTCAAAACTAATTGACGATGAGAGAAGTAGCTCGTAATTTTAGACTCACTGTTCTTGAGCAGGATCCCATTTTTAGATCAGATCCTCGTTTGAGTTTATTGGACTCTAATACTATATATTTATTCATAAGCTTTTATCTCAAAGTCAATTGACAATGAGAAGGGTAGCTGATTTTCTTATACACCTTGTTTCGTCCTTTCATCTTTCTGATGCATGGGCAATATGAGAGTGAGAGAGTAGAGCAACATCCTTTTACCCCCTTTTTGTCTAACTTTTGACTAATAGAAAAAAGTTCAAAGAAGTTAACTTCAAGCATTATGCTTCTAGATGTGACTGAATATTCTAACAAAGAAATCTAGTTGTTGGAAAATTCCTGGAATCAAAGGGGAAGGGAACAAAAATCCCCTAAATTCCACCCCCACCCCCACCAAAAAATAAAAAATAAAAAACTCTTCCACATGAAAAAAAAGGCACACACATGAAAAGAAAGTAGCATATTTCATCCTTTGATTCAAGGACCATACTTTTTTTTTAAATGTTATGAGCCTATACATTATTGACAATTTCTGACCTTCAAATGCAGCTGACGATTTTCTCGGGTTTCTAGATCATGCAGGTAGCATATGGAATGGATCTTTGAGACCAACCAGGCAGCTGCATTGCTCTGATTCAAACTATGCTTCTATGATGTATTAGTCTTTGAGATCTCTAACAATAGCTTGTGTAGAGCTTGGGGTTTTGAGAAGAAAGGTGAATGATCTGCACCTTTTAGTCGAAAGACCTGTTCTGGGGAACTTTTCTTTACCATGTTTTCTTGTAATGTGATGGGGATGGCATTGTCTTCGAGTGTTTCGATATAAAACTGTCTGACTGATCCATATTTTAAGTCTGAAAGAGACAGCTTTTCTAAAATAGGTGCAAAAGGTATAGGCCTCATTGATACAGATGCGAGAGCAACATCCTGGACCATAAGTACAAATGAGAGTAGTGAGCAAGCATGATATGAATGAGCTGAAAGAATTCGAGCGATGAAACTAAGGTAATGTGAATAATATCAACAGGAATTATTATATTAAGAAAAGAAAAAACCCACGTCGATGATTCTCAGGTTACCGAAGCATGAGTCATGGATATAAATCTCCAAAACAATCCTGTTTGATTTTCAGTAAACTCTTATGAACCAATTGAAATTTCCCAAATAAAGATCATAGGCTAAAACTAAAAGTTAGAACATTTAGACTGCATTTCATTTTAGGATTTGGCTACCTAAATCTTGAGGATCAAGAGTGAGATCCAGATATCCAAAATCCAAATATAATCAAGATGAAGAAATTTTGTTAAACCAAAAGAAAAAAGAAGTAGTGTGAAAATGTTGATGACGAAACCTTGATGGTTTTCAAAAAGATGAATCATTATCATCATTTCATTAACTTATGTCTATCTGATACATGAATCTTTCTCAATGCTTTCATTTTTATCATGGTAAGTAAAATAGCCAAGGAAGTTCTAATTGTACATTAGCAACCATCATATTCACATGCATCAAGCAAACCATACAAATTAATCGAAATGAACTCGATTGTGGGTGTTTAGAATCCACACATATTTGAATTCCAAGAAGAGAATATGCATATAATCCCATGACTTCCAACCAGTTAAGCCCATTAAAAAAAAACACAATTCTTCAATATTCCAATTTTTTAGGGGGAAAATTGGTATAGTCTGTGCATAACTTGAGGTATCCAAACATGCTGATAATTTTATGAGAAAAATTAAAATCACCTTGGCAGGACTTTGATTGAAGAACAAGTCTCTCAACAACGATTTCTCGAGGTTAATAGCAGTTGGGGGGTGGTCATTCCCATTTGTATATGAAAACATCTGAGCCTGCCGCATTAGATCATCCGAACCTGCCTGCAAAAGGTTCAAACAAATCATATTCAAATACCTTATCTACAGAGTTCTGGGAAAAACACAAAAAATACTGTAATAATTTTAGGATAGGCTCATAAAAATATTGCAATCCCTCAGACTCTAAACCTGGCAACCAGCAAAACTATTTGAATGTTCTTGAACCCATAGGAAGCGTTAGCTCATTTTTAAAATTCTCATTTCCTCTATAACCAAAAATAATCTGATCAATAATTTGAATCCTTTAAATATAACAATCCTTAATATTCTTTCCAGGAGGCAAGAGGCTGTGGAAGGAGTGCTATTTGAACCAGGAAAAAGACAGGCTAATCAATGGGAAAAAAGTCGGCAAAACAAAACAAATCCCTGAAATGCTTTGAGAGAATTTCCAAAGGCTCTTAATTTCAGACGTGCAATACGATTCAAATAAAGGTGCAGTGACTTCCAAATTAGAAACTTCAGAATTTGTATCACCGGATCACGAATTAACAGAAAATTAGCAATGAATACCTGCTGGGAGAACATGTCTAAAGCGCTCTGTCCATTAGTCAACATTGCTGCAGCAATAAATATGGCTTTTGCAATTTTAAAAGGAAATAGCTCCATTGCATATGCTATACATGCACCACCAAAATCATGTCCCACCAAGATAACCTACAAGAATTGAGAAACAAAGTGAATTTTGAAAGAAATTTGAATGTATGGGTTGAAAAAACATATCTAGCTCAAATCTCGATAAAATAGGCTTTTGAAACAAGTAAATGATCCAGTCACATGAATTCAACTTCATCAAATAATCGATCTTTTCCTAGACCCGTACGTACGAGACATTTCTGAAGCATTATATGAGGCGGAGTTCTTTTCCCTCAAACTTCATTGACTACACACATCAGAAGCATTAAATAGAACAGCAAAAGACCTTTTCTCCCTCAGCAAGCTTTTCAAGAAAATCCGTAAGCGGCTTCACGTATTGCAAAAGACTTGTGATGTGATTTGGATCAAATGAACTCACTCCGGAACCAGTTAAGTCAACTGCAGTGGCTTTGTAACCGCCTTCTTCTAAAAGTGCTATGGTTTTATACCAACACCATGCACCAAATCCACCACCATGGACAAGGACAAAATGATTGGTTTCCAGATCCTCAAGTTTTATATCCTGCATTGAGATCAAAAGATACAAAAATAATAGTTTTTAGTTTGATGAAGTAAATATAATTCTCCCAATTCTATGAAGCTTGAAAACAATATTAAGACTTTTTATTGGATTGTGTAATATACAGGATATAAATTACACTACTTTCCTACCATATGCTATATACAGGATATACAGGATATAATTCTCCCAATTCTATGAAGCTTGAATCCAACTCTTAACTACTTTCCTACCATCAACTTAGAATTTACACCATAGTTCCCAAGTCTAAGAAATTATCGTAAAATCACACTAGACCCAAAAGTTTAAGCTGTTGGGTTAAAGTAAATTTAAAATTTTCAAAGCGGGGTAGCAAGAAGATAACAATGTATAGATTCCGTCAAACTGTTAGATTAAGGTAAATTTAATATTTCAACATAATCTCCATTCTCCACAATTATAACATTCATATTTTTTATTATAACCGTGAGTGTCTGACCAGCTTACGCACACCTCAACTAATGAACGAGACAACAAACGACCCCACAACCAATTCAAATTCATAAACCAAACCTGATTAACAAGTTGATGAGGGTGAAGAAGAGGATCAGTAAGAGACCGAGCACGCGAACTAGAACTCCGAGGCAAAGCATTGCTCTTCTTCGACCCAGATTTCGGGTACCGGAGAGAAGTAGACCGATCAAAAGGGTCGCCGCCGGTCTGTTGGCGATGGTGCTGAAACAGAATAGCGGCGGCGAGAACTTGCTCTTGAGAAACAGAACTATCGGATTTTTCCTTCCGGGAAGAGCGAATTCGAGTCCACCGTTTGCTTGAATGGGTGGCCGGAGTTGGGTTTTTTTTCTGGATTGATTTGGGAGAAAGACAAGCACAGAAATTACCCATTGTTGAAGAACATAAAAGAATTTCAGAGAAGAGTTTTGGGGGAGAAATGGAGATGGAGGAGACAAAGACGACTGCTTTTTTGTAGGCTGCTGATGGGTTTGGGTGGCAGAGTCAGATTTGTACGTTTTCTTTCCCACAATGGTTTTTTCATAACAAATTTATAGTAAAGGCTAAACCAAAAGAAGCTACAAAAAGGAAGAAACTTCCATGTGAGTTACTTCCTCCATTCCATCTTCCAAGCAAGTAATTAAATCTAAATAATTTATTTTTAAATAAAATAAAATACAAAATTAAAATATAACAAATTATACCTAAGAGTGCATCTGCCCCTCAGAATAAAAAAATAAAAAAAGTAATGACGTTTAATATTCCACGGTATTAGTGGGGAATGGGTCTAATTGACATAATTTTGAAACTATGTGAATGTAATTTATTGTTTTTTAACAACTGGGATATTCGTGTATTTGATCAAAATCGTAATAGTCTTATTTACTGTTTACTCTATTTGAAAAGTTTAAATTTAGTCTTAATTAGGTATATTTTTGTCATTACTGTTAAATTTCTTAAATAAAATTTATGTAACACGTTTTCTTAGCGACTTACATGAATAATATTAAACATTTGAATGCTCATAAATATACTAAATTAATTTGCTTTCTTATTTTTTAAAAAAAGAGGTAGTGAGTTGACTAGTATAGATGTTGAACACTAGCAACTTACTGTGTGTTTTTTTTAATGTTCATCCAAATGAAATCTCATATTGATTAAAATTATGGATGACCATGAATTTATAAGAGAGGATAACATTTTCATCAGCATATAACTTTTTGAGTAGACATCAAAAGTAAAATATCATATATTATAAAAAGGCGTAATGGATGGTTGAAATTAAAAAAAAAAATACAAAGAATCTACAATTTACTTGAAAAGTTAAGAAAAAAACCTTGTATAAGAAAAATAAATCACTTCAATAGAAATGAATACAATGATATTAATATTAATGGGGCTTTGGGTGTATATGAACAATAATGAGATGTCTAAAAATAAAAATAAAAATATTTAAATAGGTCTCTAATACTAATCTAATTTGACATGATGAGATAAAGATTTCATACCCTAAATTCAATGTCTCACTTTTTTGTTATCATTCATGCAACACCATGAATATAAAATATGGTTAACTCACCGATTTAGAACAGAACTCATTGATTGAGACATTTAATTCAACCTTCCATTTAATCCTCACCCAACATCTTATAAAAAAACATGGTGAACTCTCAAATAGGATTTTTCAACTTTTGTTTTCGTTTGATTGATGGATGAAAATGAAATTGTCAAAACTCAAAAAGGAAAGATGAAAATATTTTATTTTCATTTAGATATGTTGAGTATTATGTATTTTGAGGTAAAATTATGATTGTTTTCTACTATGAGAAGTTAATATCATAATAATAGATTAATTATATTCCATTTAGCCCTCTTAGTGTTAGTTTTTTTTTTAAATCTAATTCTAATTTGTTTTTCCAAAATAAGTGTATCATGTTAACATGTGTATTGTACTGGTTTTGACCATTTTTTACTTTGACATTTTAATAGTATGAAAATATCCCATTTCATTAAAAATAAATAAATTTGAAAGAAGCCATTTGTCAAATTTTATCTTATTTGACACACAAGAATAAATAATAATAACAAAATTTATTATATATATGATTTTTCAAATACATATTATAAATAAAAGAGGGAGGAAACTCGAACTTATAATTAAAAGAGAAAGAGCACTAGATACACCTGACATTTTTTGAATAATTAATTTCACACTTCATAAAGTTGAAATTTTTCATGACAAATATAATAAAATAGGGGTATTTTTAAAAAATGGCATTTTTTGAATTATAAATTTTAAAAATGATAAAAGTTTTCAAAATTTTAAAAAATAGCACTTTTATTAAAATAATGAAAACTTTTATCAAATAATGAAAGTTTCAGGAAAAAAAACAACTATATAAATTTGAAAAATAATTAAATTTTAATTGAAAATATCCTAATTACAATCATAAAATATAATAATAATATTGATCATTCAATAATATAAAAGAAGAAAAAATTAATAAAAATGAGCTTTCATTAATTTATTGGAAGAAGAAATGTTATTAAAAAAAATCAAATCTTTTGAAATTTCTAAATAAAAATATAGCAAACAAGAAATCATGAAAAAATATATAATCAAACACCATGTCTAAATATTAGTTATAAAGCAAATTATTTTGTATTACTTGGGGAAAAAAAACATAAAAATAAATTTTACCTTCTCAACTTAAAGGGGCTTGGTGGGGAGACATTGACTTGTAGTCTTAAGAAAGGCTTTGTATGGGAGCTTGCTTTAATTGGTCGGATATGATCAGATAGCCATTTTAAGGTCAAGGTGAGCTTTTAATTCAAGAGCAAAATTGAATTTTTTTAGTTGGTGCGTATTTGACTCATTAGAAAATTTAGAGATAGAGATATAAATATTCCACGATTTACCATACACATGAATTGCTTGGGGTAAACTATAATAGAGAGATTTTGACGAGAGTACGGTTAAAACTTCCACGTTCACATTTGAAAAAGAGTGGATTCTTACCACTCTGTTAGATGAACTACTAACTGAGGAAGATATTTAGGTATTAACCGATAACTATCCACTAGTGAGTATCTAAGTATTCTTCACCGAAAAATCAAGTTGAGTAGATATATAATCACAAACTTTGAATCACTACTTATTAACTATCTTAAAAAATATTTTGCTCAAAACGAAATGTTTCGAACCTATTTCATTATAGATTAAATTATACGAATACTCATAATCTATGGATTTGGTTTCAATTTTACTTCTAACATTTTAAAAGTTTCAATTCTACCCTCAATTTTTTAATTTATTTTAAAAAATAGCTTTTGTGGTAGAAATTACCCTTTTAAAAATACCCTATGCAATTTCGTTTAAGTTTAATAGAAATTAAAAGATTGAGAGTACTTTTAAAACAAAAGGGTAATTTCTTGAAGAAAGCATATTTTAAAGAGAAATCTTTCAATAAAAGATATTTTTAAAGTTACTTAAAAGGTCAAGGATAGAATTAAAAACTTTAAAACATTAAGGTTAAAATGGAAACCAAACTCATAGATTATAGGAATATTTATATAATTTAACCTTCATTATATTATGATAGGCAAATCAAGCAAAAGTAAAAATCAAACAAAAAGAAGTATTGAACTTTTTCTGAAAATATTTTGTACTCTAATAATTAGTTACTTATCACTATCTATCTTTTAACAAAAGAAATTGAGTAATTATTAAAAAGAGAGAAACTTTATTCCCATCTGAGGGTTGCATGACTAATTAATTGCTTGGTTGTTTGAGATGTTGAGACTTAGGTTTTGGACCTTAGGAAAAAGAAAAAAAAAAGGGTTGGCTGACACACTGTCATATCTTCCTTTTTAAATTCTTTCCCTTTTGGATTTTCTTTCTTTTCCATTTTACTTTAAACATAGGGCATCAATGGGAAGGTGGACAGTAGAGGTTTCAAATGTCTTCCTCTTTAATGGCCTCATTTATATACATGATATATGATATCCATCAACTGTGTACAGCCATGCATGTTTCTCTTTCTTACATATGAAATGGCTATTTGAAAATATAAACTTAAAAAACATTTTCAATCTCTTCTATTTAAATTCAAAAAATTGCCCCTTTTTTTTCAAGAGTGGTAGTATAAATATATGCAAAAAATGGGTCTTACAGCCCGAACCTGAGGCACAAAGACAAGAACTCCCTATTCACAGCACGAAGAAGAGAATATATCATAATAAGAGAGAAAAAGCCAATAAAAAACCAACAACAAAGAAAAGATAACTAAGTAGAGAGATTTCGCACATAACAATTATTAATAATGTGGGCATCCATCTCAAAACCAATTGGTAATGAGAGGAGTAGCCCTTAGAGTTTATAAATATTATGAGTTCCCTACATCTTTCCGATGTGAGATTCTCAACATGCCCCCTCAAGATGGTGCCTCTTTTGGGCTCACCATTCTTGGGTAGAATCCCATTTTTGGATCGAATGCCCGTTTGGGCTTGTGGGCTCTGATACCATATTAAGAATGTGGGCATCCATCTCAAAACCAATATTAATAATGTGGGCATCCATCTCAAAACCAATTGGTTATGAGAGGAGAGGCCCTTAGAATTTATAAACCTTGTGAGTTCCCTACATCTTTCCGATGTGGGATTCTCAACATGCCCCCTCAAGATGGTGTCTCTTTTGGGTTTACCTTTCTTGGGTCGAATCCCATTTTCGGATCAAATGCCCGTTTGGGCTTGTTGGGCTCTGATACCATATTAATAATGTAGGCATCCATCTCAAAACCGATACCATATTAATAATGCGGGCATCCATCTCAAAACCAATTGGTAATGAGAGGAGTAGCCCTTAGAGTTTATAAATATTATGAGTTCCCTACATCTTTCCGATGTGAGATTCTCAACAACAATCCATTGTCAAATCACTATTGTTAACAATCCCATCAAGTAAATACGCGAAATCATATATCATGTTGGATCAGCTGAAAACCACGTGAGGAGAAAAAATTGATCCATCATGGAAACAAAAAAATTCCTCCAGATGTGGTAAACAACACATTAAGGGATCCGTCAAAGTCTGCGAACATGAGATTTGCCCTTGAATAACGTACAAAACCCAAGGAAAATCAATCATTCAAGGGACCTGTTGTGGGTGAAAATACATCAGTACACGTGGAATTTCTTAACTTGATCAAAGAATTCACAACTGGTATGTCTACGTCGTATGGAAAGATAAAGTTATGTTACCTGAAAAGGTACGTCTATGTAGCCTGGGAAGGACGTATGCGTCATCACAAGAGTGTACGTCTACGTCATCTAGTAAGACTACATACTTAAGAGTAACATTATTCAAGTATCTAATCAAGAGATGACGCATGGCATGACTGACCCGTGATACATCGTTGGGAAGAAACACGTGGCCCAAGCTCGACGCAACACGTGGCACAATGATACCATCAATTTCTTCTTCTATAAATAGGAGAAGAAACTCAACCATAAGGTAACGAATTCTACATTAATTCGCTCTGGCACACTAGTTTTGACTTAAGCATCAAGGGGTGTTTAGGCCGGCACCACACCGATGCTCTGTTCCTTTCTTGTGCAGGTACATACAGACCTTGTCAACTACTCAGCACACCGTCTACACAGCACCTTCAAATGCAGCGCACGACCTCCGACTCATCCTATCTTCTAACTTACGTGGAAACTCTCCATTTTTACGCAACAACAGGACCAATTCTATGCAAAGTGTTGGAAATTTGAAGGGTTTGTTAAATCCCTAAACTCCCTAATCCCAAGAACGATGAATATTATCGCAACAAAGACTAAATAATAAATAGGGCAAGAGAAAAAACGACACCAGAGATTTATACAGGTTCTCAATTAGTACGTCTTTTCTTTTGTAGACTCCTGCAGGGTCCATTATGAACTTGAAGATTACATTAATGGGACGAATAATAAAGAGTGTATAATTGTTCACAATTATACATAACCTCAAGAATCACTCAAACGATTTCCCCCTCTCTATTTTCTCTCAATACAAACAAACCCTAACTAACCCAATTGAAAGTCGTCGAATTGACTCTCATAGAATTGACGCCACAATTGTCTCGATGAAGGAGAAAATGATGAGATTAAGCTCACTGTATATTCGTTTTTCCATATCATTTAACCTCATTGTATATTTCTATAATATCACATCATTAATTACATACCACATATGCCCTCCGTTAGTGTCCCAGACAGAAAATGCAGATGAAAAGACTAAAACGGAATGAATTGTAAAATTCAGGGACAAAAAATGTAACTTTTGAAAGTTTAGGGACGAAAATATGAAACCGGAATGAAAGTTCAGGGACCAAAATGATATTTTACCCAAGTTGTTATTTATGAGTTTCAATTATATTTTTCTCAAGTCTATCTTCAATTTATTTTTTTTAGATTTTTTAGAAAGAAAATCATTTGACACATTGTACAAGAAAGGGAGTTTTTTTTTTTTACATCAAGATCCACGGGGGAACTTATAAAAAATCGGACTTGAACATGAAGAACAAACTTGAATCAAGGAGAAAGAGAGTTTTTCCTTTTTATTTTGATGTAAGATTGGTACTAATCATTTTAGTAGGTTTTTTCTTTTTCTTTAGGCATGATCCCATAATTTTTTTCTCTTAGGTTTGATATTTTTCCACGGACGAAAATTTGTGTGTCGTTCTATTCATTTAATTGAGAATGTTAGTTTATAATTTTAATCTATATAGATACTAACAATCAATTACATGAATCAGATAATTTGTTTCCCTTATATCCTAATTAATTTTTTTTATTAAGAGAGAGTTAGATTGGATTTAGAACTTAGAAAGACTTTTGAATATAATTTTTAAAAGTTAAAAGACCATATTGTTAATAGAGGTAATCTTTATTTTTGTTAAGACGTAATCTAATTCAGGACAAAACCTATAATTTAACCAAAAACTATACATTCAAACATGTCAGCCAGTAAAAAGTAAAAAAAAGCATATAAATACACAAGTAAAATATCTCCCATTATATAACATGTGCATGATTTTCAATCTCCCCTAAAACTAATCCTCACTTCTTTCTAGGGGTGTTCATTTTCCCCGCGGGGACGGGGCCCCGAGGGGACCCGCCCCGAAAGTGGCGGGGAATCCCCGTTCCCAACGGGGATGGGGATGAAAAATTCCCTGTCCGAGTTTCGGGGACGAGGACGGGGAATGCCCTCCCTGTCCCCGACCCAGACCCCGTCACCATCCCCGACCCTGTTCCCCGATTAAATCCCCAGAAATAATACATATTTATAGATTATTTTAAAATATCTTAATATTTCAAGTCCAATTCTTATTAGTCCATTTTATTACTTTTATTAAGCCTATTTCTCCTATTAGTTTGATCAAGCCCAACCTAATCTCTTTAAATTTAAAAATAAAACTCAAATATTGCTATTTTATTTCATTTTTTATTTTTTTAACGGGAAAAATTCCCCGTTCCCCGCTAAATCCCCGTCCCCGATCTCTTTGAACGGGGAATTTAGCGGGGATGGGGATGGGGAATTTGAGCGGGGACGGGGACGACATTCCCCGTCCCCGCCCCGTGAACACTCCTACTTCTTTCATGGCTTCTTTAATCTAATTCTTACCCAAAGTTGAGATTTAGAAAATGCATTCCCCGTCCCTGCCCCGCCCCGCCCCGTGAACACTCCTACTTCTTTCATGGCTTCTTTAATCTAATTCTTACCCAAAATTGAGATTTAAAAAATGAGCATTTTCTTGCTTTTAGCATAAAAGAACAGGGCCTTTTGGACCACTTCTTCATCTATTGAATATTACATGGGGCTATTTTTACAAAATTAAAAGATATATAACATCATAACAAAGCATATGTTTCACATTTGAGCCACCCAATGATATATAAATAGTTTAGAGATCAAATGTATAAAAAGTGATGCATTAATTGTATTTGGAAACCCAATCATGTGAAACTGTAATGATGATGTGCATTATTGAACACGTGATCTTAGTGATTCTTCCTCCAAAAGCAACACTAATTGGCCAAATACCATTTTGGGATGCAACCTTTACTTTCAAATATGGAAGGGTGTGCTTCAAACTTAATATGTTCGGGTTAACTTATGCGTATATTTGAACTAATCTTACGAGATAACCACACGATCATCATAAGATAAAACTTTGACTCAAACTTACTTCAATAACACAAAAAATTTCTTTTATATTAAGAAATCTTCAAACTTTTCAAATCACATAAGCACTTAATGATGACAATTAATAAGATAAAACTTTGACTCAAACTATCACCATTCACCAGTAATTTAAGTCATAATGATTTGCAAAAATAACGTATTAAAAGTAACTAAGAAAGAAGAAAAAATAGGTAATTTTTTTAATTGGTCAAATAATTTGTAAGGTAAATGGGGATAATTTGAGAAGATTGATTAATGGAGCATTTGCAAATTTAGTAATTTTTATAGTAATATTTATAAAATTAACAGCTCTAATTAATATTTATAAATATAACAAGTTTCGATAGTGTGAATCAGTGATAAGCATTGAATTATATATTTTTACATTAAGTTTATCATTGATACACACATTTTTTTATTGTTAATCATTAATTAACATAGTAAAAATTTTGTTATATTTATAAATACTTTTTAGAATTGACATATTTACAAATATTACATTAAAATCAACTTAAAAAAAACCTCATCAATATAAAGAAAAGAAAATAGAAAAAGATGGCTTTCACAGCAATCTAGAAACTTGGCAACCATATTTTTTTTGGTGGTCCAAAACTTCCATTGGAATCAAACTGTTTTGCACATGAAAGCTGAAAAATTGGAGAAGGACCACAAAATTCTGCATTAAACTGTAATCATGGTGATCTGTGTTAGGGATTTTGGGAAGTGGGTTAGCAATGGAGGGGATGCAAAAGGAATTAGTTTGGAAAGACATTGGGACTTTGACAATGTATTGGTTTTTCTTTAGAATTTATGTAATTTTTTTTAGGCTTAATTACCTTTCTGGTCTTTCGAACGTCGTGTCTATTTGTACCTTGAATTTTTATTTTGTATTTATTTGATCACCGAATTATTGAAAATAGATTTAAACGGTCACTGATTTATCAAAACTGTTAAATGAATAAATATAATGTTGACTATGTAAGTTTTATTATTATTGATATTTAATATTAATATGTTAAGGAAAGCTTCATAAATATATAATATCAATTTAAAAATTTAGGATGAGGGTGTGGAAAGTATTTCTCGTCTCTATCTTTAAAAATAAAAAATAAAAATAAATTCCTTTCTTGTTTCTAACCTATTTAGGACAGGTTCGCAAGGGACTTTAATGCCATATAAATTATAAAAATTTAAAAAAAAAATATTGAGGTAAAAGTTACCAAATTTAATATCAAGTGGTGAATGGTTGTAATTCATTCTCCTTCCTCGAGTTAATAGTTTTTAAACATTTTTTTTTAAAAAAAAAAAATGTAATTAACGGTATGGCTTCAAAAAAAAAAAATAAACACGGTATGGAATATAACATGTATTGTAAAAGTTTAAGGGTGATTAAATTGAAAATTTAAAAGATGCTAAAAGAATTGGGCTAATAACAAGTATATTCAAATAGGGGACCTTAATTACAAAAAAAAAACAAGAGTCCAAATTAATTACAAAAAAGGACGCCAGCCACCCGCTGGAGGAAAAAAGGTTCAAAAATACCCTTGCACGTGAGAATTGAAAAACGGCAAGTGAATTAAATAGAAAATCCCACGATTCGAGGTAATAAATTCGGGATTTCAAAAAAAGGGGGAATAAAATTAGGAAGAGGAAATCGTGGGAGATTCAAATTCGAAAAAAATTTCAAAGCAATACCGTCAGACAACGAAGAAAAGGAACGACGACGAGAAAGAGAGCAGATTTCTGTACAAAATGATTACGAAGAAACAAATTTTTCAGGCAAGAGAGAAATTGATTGAAGAAACTACGACTGACGAAAGGGAAAAACAGGAAAAACAAGGGATTGAGGGTGATTTTGAAGAAATTGAAGATACAAGGGGAACAAATGAACAAAAAATAGAAGAACCACATGGAAAGGTATGAACTAAATATTATTGATTATGATTTAAAAAAGTAAATATGTTAATGAATAATGTTGAACATAAAAAACAGGAACAGAGAGAAATTGATGAACAAGAAGCAGAAGATTACACCGAAGAAGATGTTGATAGTGAACATGCAAAAGATGAAATTGAAGAGGAGAATAGTGAAGAAGAAGAAGAAAATGATGATATGACAGGAAGTACAAAAATTGAAAAGACGGAGATAAATACAAAGACAGAATTGAAGTCTAAACAAGGAAAAAATAAAACAAAAAAGAGTACGAAGAAGAGTGGTATGGAAAAGAAGGTGGAAAATGCTACACCAGCAAAACACAAGGTATCTGTTTGATAAAATTAAATTGATTAATAGAATAATTGCATTTAATAATATCAAATGTATTAGGTACTGCAAAGTTCTGGTGTATTATGCCCAACAATAATGAAGTACATTTGTAAAACAACACTTTATTTCTAATCCATGTTGTTAAAAATAAGGGTAGGTACATAAATTTGAAAGGGGAAATATATAAATTACATTGGAATTTGTTAAACTTTATTGTATGCATAATATATACAGGGGCATCATTTCATTGTAATTACATTGGAATTTGTTAAACTTTATTGAATACATCATTATACAGGGGCCTCCTTTCATTGTAACCCTTGAGAATTGGCAAAGGGATAAGAAGACACATCCGTACACCAAAAAGACAAAGATAATGGATTTGATGAACTGTTTAAAAGAGGAGGCAACAAGGAAAATGAAAGAGGGGTGCTTCAAAGATATTATAGAGTTGGGTATTATGAATTTCCCACCAAAATTGATGCACGATCTCGATAGGAAAGATAGTCCTGGAATTCAAATCCAGGATGTCCTTAGCTTCAATTTCGACGGAAGGGTAGAAACATTCGGTATCAAAGAATTCTGCATAATTACGGGACTCTCCTGTAATGAAGAAAAGTATACCAATCTAAGAACCCTCCCCGAAAGCACAATCATGACAAAGTTATTTCCGAAGAAAAAAAAAGAGACAGAGATGATTTAGAGATGAAATACATGGAGATAGACTTCAACGATCCGAGATGTCCGAAAAGATGGCCGGATTATGTGTGCTTGAAGCAATACTACTACCTGGTGCAGAAAAACAACAAATGTTAAGACTTTGCATCTAAGACTGATAAAAGATGAAGAACAATTCAAAGAATATCCATGGGGAAGAATAAGCTATAACATAACTATAGCATCTATCAAAAAAGTGATGGAAAGTCCAGAGACAAACTACCATGCCCTTGATGGTTTCCCTCATGCATTGATTCTTTGGGCTTTCGAGGTACTACCCGCTCTTTCAAAAGATAATGTCTATGCCACAAGGATTGACACAACAACACCAAGAATACTAAATTGGTACGGTTCAAAACAAGGAACCTGGAAAGCTTATGAGAAAAATGTTTTCAAGACCCTTGGTAAGTTATTTATTGATTTTTATTAAATATTAGAATTATATTATGCAAAAACTACTTGTTTAATAATGTTCAATATCAATTCACATAGATTGAAGTTCTTAAGTTCATCCCAACAAAAGAGGAGTTGGAATCGAGATCATGTAAAGAGTCTTATGAAAGAGATGAGACAGAAAAAGTATGAAAGCAAATGTCAATAAAGAGGACGCAGAAAGAAGAAAAAGAGAGAAAACTGACATAGACGCGACAGAAGATATCGAAGAGCTAAAATTAGCAATGAATGTACTGATTGATCAGAACCATATACTAAAGACAAGTATGTTCACTGTGAACAAGAAATGTGAAAAATTGAAGAGTTGGGTGGAGGCACATTTAGGGGTCAAATTTGATTGGATGGAAAAAGAAATAAATGAAGAAGCACAAGATGAATCTGATAAGGTAATTATATTTTTGGGCTAATAACACTAATATTCAATCAATACATGTTTATTACTAAAAGAATGGGATTTGAAAATTAATTACAAAGATAGACGCCTGCCACCTGCCGGATGAACCTGATGACCGAAATGCCCCTGCACGTGTGAAAGAAAAAACGGAAAGGAAAATTGAAAACTGGCCCACGAAATCAGCTCGTAAATTAAGGGATTTTAAAAAAGAAAGGCCGGATATTGTGTGCATTTTTGAGATCGTGGGGATTTCAAAATCCAAATAACAAAATCAGTTTGGGATATGAACAAAACCCTAGGAAAAATGGCAGTTGAAAGGAAAACAATGAAGATGAAGAAGGAGATAATGGAGGCTAGGAAACAACTGATTGAAGCTTCAAAAATGGTAGAAAGTGGTAGTGTTGAGAAAAGTAAGAAGATAAAGAAAACGAAGAAAAGAAACTTCCAAGTGAAGAGAAGAGTACTGATCGATATGCAAAGGTATGTAACACATCCAAAATATTTTTAAAACTGAAACATTCAAATTTTTCCTAAAACAGTTGTATAAAATTAAACAGGAACCAGATCCGATTGAAAATCAGGAAAAAGAAAAAGGTTATACAACAGAATATTTTGATAGTGAACATGAAGATGAAATCGAGGATAGTAGCTTTGAAGAAGATGTAGATCTGGAAAAAGACGAAGATACAGAATAAGTGCAAAAAGAAAATGTTGAATCTGCAAAAAAACAGGGAAAAACAGAGGGGGCAAAGAAGGGAAAAAAGAAACTATGATGACGAAGAAGGTGAACATTGCAACTCCGAAAACAAACAATAAGGTAATTATAGATTTAAATTAAATATAATTACTTAAAAAAAACATTTAACAAACTGCAATATTTTGTTCTAATTGCATCCTGGATTTGTTCTGAATAATGGATATGAACACACAAGTATTTAAGAATATGCAAAGTGTATGCTTTGATTTAATTATGTTAAATGTTCTAGAAAAATTGTTCTGAAATTGAAAAGTGTTTTAATAAATTAAATATTTGAGTTGGGTATTATCAATTTCCCATCAAAATTGATGCAGCATCTGATAGGAAGGATTGTATGTAATTCAAACCCAAATGTTCTTAGTTTCAATTTTGACTTGAAAGATTGAAACCTTCAAGATAAAGGAATTTTGTATAATATTAAATGTTATGATCTGTTTAATTTTATACAATACTAATCAATTTTGGCAAACACAGGCCATCACACAGAGCAAAATCACTAAGGCCCAAAATTAAATCAAGATCAACCAAATATCCTTACGTAAAGGAATTTGGTTCGAAGGAAAAGCCGATTACATTGACTCAAGAACTGAAACGATCAACACCAACATTCAACTTATTCACTCAGGAAGGAAATGATGATTCTATATGACTTTTTTTTCAATGATGTTTTGCTAATTATAAATTCATAATTTGACATGGATTAGGTATTTTGATGTCATTTTCTTTTGAAACTTTACTTTTGGTGGGAATTTATATTGTGTCTTTTGATATAATTGATTGTTTCCAAATTATGCTAATTATATGAATAGTATACATTGATTAAACTACGTGTTATCGAAGTAAAAACAATTTAAAAAATATAAAATTATAAAAACAGTTGAATAATAAACAACTGTTTAAATACAAAAATCAGAGGAAAAAGAATTTGATAAAATACAATTATAAGTATAATAATTGATATATAAGTTACAAAGTGAAAACTGTTTAATAATTATAAATAATATCAAATGTTTAATAAATAACAAATGTTTTAAACATAAATAATATCAAAGTGATCCGAATTAAACATAAACATATTTGACAATATTAAATATTTAAAAAAACCAATATTTATAAATTCATAATCCGAATTCAAATAACAACAATTGCAAAATTGGTCAAATTAACATAAAAACAACAAATAGTTTAGATAAATTATTAAGAGTTAAATTCAATCCTACGAACAAGGGCATTCCTACAAGACTTGCGGTTATGACCACTACCGCCATATCTGGAACATTTCTTGGAGTTTTAATCTTATTTCATCAATAGCAGAAACAATGTGCAATTCTCTAGCACAAAAAAGGATAGAATTGTAGCTCTCACAGATGTTCATAGTCATAACATTGTGTAAAACCCTGACTGTAATATACCTACCCATATTAGAGAAAGAAAATGTGAAAGAAATCGAAAGAAGAAATGAAAATGAATGAACACGTAAACTTGGAAAACAAAAATGTAAAATAATAAACCCTAAAGCAAAAATCAAGCACGAAAAAAGGAGCAGAAATGATACGATATGAACAGATTTGGAAAGAATATGTGGAATAAATGAAAATTTGAAAATGAAATATTAAATCAGAAACGGTTAGGGAACAAAATCTCAATTCATTAATATATGAATTAAATTAAAATATCCGGATATTGTAAAATTTTATTAAAAATCGTTTTACAATAGTGAAAATAAAGAAAGAGAAAATAAGGGGTAAACATGGAATGAAAAAAAGAAAAACCACCAAAAGTGGCCTACAATGGATATTGACCTAATTAAAATTGAAACACCAATATTATTGTAAATACATGCTCCGATTTGATTTAATGAGTAAATATTCCTATATTTTTCATACATGTTCATAATTTATACTTCTAAGGTTTATTCATATTACATAATTTATACTAATAAGGTTGATTCATATTTCATAATTGATAATATTTTGTGAAATTTCATATTTGTTATAAAACAAAATGCTATTGGAATATGTTAGGATTTTGGAATTAAACAAGACCAGGAAGACGGATCGAGACAAAAATCATTCAAAGGACATGACAACACCGGTTGCGAATGAAGAATTCGGTAATGCAACTGATAGGAGACGTGATTGATAGATCCGAGAAAGATAAGGGAAAGAAAAAAGTGGAAGAAGAAGAAATGAAAGACATGATTACAGAATCTGAGGCCGAGGTAAAAGGTGTATTATTATATTAAAATGTTAAAATTATTACTAATGAAATATCTAACAATAAATGTATAATATATATTGAGTTAGATTGAAGAACCATTAGTAAGAAAGAACTCAAGAAAGAGGAAGGAGGTAGAAAGATTGGAGGGCATGAAAGAAAAAAGAAAAGAAGCTGCTGAGAAGAAGAAAGCAAAGAAGCAAGAAACAAGGGTAAATTTAAATATTCGTTTGATAATATTAAACAATTTATACACTGTTTTATAATACAATAATTTAACTATAATGCACAAATAGGTAATGACTACAAGAGCAAGATCACTGAGGCCAAGGATAAAATCAAGATCAACAAAAGATCCATATACCGAGGAATTTGGATCAAAGGAGAAACCAATTACATTGACTCAAGAATTGAAAAGAGATTCACCAACCTTTCATATACTCACCCAGGAGTAGAATTAAAATAGCCAAATATGGATTTTTTGTTTAGTTTAGAATATTGTATTGAATTATGCTACATTGGAACACCAACAATTTAATTTTTTCCATGAAGTCTTTATTTTGAACACCAACAATTTTGATTGTTATGTTTATTTAATATTTTCAAATTGTTTTTACAAAAACCATCTGATTGAAAAGGTAATGGTAATGGAGTTTAAAAAAAGATCAACAGTACAAGTAATTTACATTCTACAGAAAAAGGAAAGATATTTTAAAACATATAAAATGTTTAACAATGAACAATAAGAAAAACAAATTATTAACGATGTATGAAACAATTTAATAATATTCGATAAACACAATGTAAAACCCCGTTCTCAATTAAAATTTGGAAAATATTCAATAACGAACAAAAAAAGACAGAACCTTTCCAACAATTTTGTTTATTCTGTTTATTTAATATTTTCAAATTGTTTGTAATAAAACCATCCGATTGAAAAGGTAATGGTAATGGAGTTTAAAACAGATCAACACTCCAAGTAATTTACATACTACAAAAAAAGGAAAAATATTTTAAAACATATAAAATGTTTAACAATGAACAACAAGAAAAACACATTATTCATTGATAACGGAATAAACAAGACTGCTTATGATAAAATACAACACACAGAATGCAAAAGACAGAACCTTTACCCATTCTAAATTTATCAAAACAATTTGATAACAATAAATAAAACATTGAACAAAAATAAATATTTATAATATTAAACAATAAACAATTAGTATTATATATTCTCAGCATTGTAACCAATGATTTGATAATATACAACAAACAGAATGCAAAACATGGTTAAAATTAAAAATTAGAAAAACTTCAAAAATGATAAAATGTTTAGGGATAAATAATAATTATGAACAATTCCAAGAAAAAGAAACAATCTGATAACATAAAACATAATAAAACTCAAAGAACATTGAGATTATTCAAAAGGAATTGAAATAACAAAACGATTAAAAAATTCAATAACTAGGAACTGAAATCGATCTGACGAATAAGAGCATTCCTGCAAGACTTTCGATTATGTCCACCGCCACCACATCTAGAACAATTCTTGGTTTGAGAAGTTCCAACTTGGAATCCCGACAAGTGACGTTTCATTCTTGGACGACCACTGGACGCCTAACATTAGGAGGATGAACAATAATAGAACAAATTTCAGGTGGGACACACCATGCTTCTTTATTGCCAACCGGATAAACACTCCCAATATACGTACACTTCAAAGCTTCTGGATGTGTAATATCCTGTTCACAAAATTAGTTGGTGGCGGTCTTTATACAATATTGCAAAGACAAGCATGTGTGCAAGGGATTTTAAGCATATTCCACCGTCTACAATCACACATTTGCTTATTAATGTTAACAACATACTCCATATCAAAGTCAATAACATGATATTCAGCATCATTAATAGGGCGAACCTGCAAAAAAAAAAAAGAATTTAATAAACTCAAATACATGTATAAAAATCAAATTATTCAACAAGACTTTTTACCGTCATCCGACTGCCAATATTGATGTTTCGCCGAACAATACGATCAGCCCAAGGGGTAAGCTTAGAGTGAATTTTAGAGGCGAGATGACGACGGTCGTTAAACCATTCTTGAAGCTTTAATCGAATCTCATCGATAGCGGAAACAATAGGAAGTTCTCTAGCGCACAGTAAGGCAGAATTGTAACTTTCACATATGTTCGTTGTCATAACATTATACCTCATTCCATGAAAATAAGCACGAGACCAAGTACGGGGATGAATATCATTAAGGTAAGGAATGATATCAGGTTCACACCTAAATAGTTCATTCATAAGACTTTCAAAATCAGAATGTGTGTAAGCTTGAGCACATCTTTTAAACAAATCTGCTAGTCCTTTTTTTTTTAATCTAGACTTGATATTGGCGGCAATGTCCTGCATACAATAACCATAATGACATCCAGGAATAATCTTCTCTACTGCTTTCCGTATGCTCGGGTGACGATCCGAAATTATAGCAATGTCTGGAACATGACCATACACATTTTTTAAATGATAAAAGAACCATTTTACGAACAATCGTTCTCAGAATCTACAACAGCAAGTGCTAATGGAAATATTTGATTATTTCCATCAAGGGCGCAAGCAGTCATTAAAGTACCAGCATACTTCGCTTTCATAAACGTGCCATCAACAGATATAACGGGTCGACATGCAGTAAATCCTTTTATTGAAGCACCAAGGCTCAAATATAGATACTTAAATCTATTCTCATCATCCAGCAAGTAACGAACATATGTTCCTATAAAAATAACAAAAAACAATTAATATAATTAAATTGTTGAACAAAAGACACCATTTATTGTAACAAAAAAACATTGAACAAAATACAATAATTGGAATAATATAAACAATTGAATATAAATAAAATATTCCTGGGTGAAAAAAATACCATAATTCTTCCGTTATAACATGGCAAAAACTTGGAACCAGGCATATGATTCTTTTGGATTTCCTCTTAATTCATTCAAAATAATCTCACGAGATCTCCAAGCCTTCATATAATCAATGTGAATACCATGATGATTTTGCATGTAATTCATTATATCATTTGGAGTCATAAATGATCCAGAACCAATTGAGAAATTATCTCTAATGTACTCGAGAATAATAGAAGATCGAGCTTGAGGATGAGACCCCGTGATCATATCAATATCACAACAATGCTTAAAACAAACCTTGAAACAATCCAAGAATCAGTCTTAAGATACCTGGTGTAGCTCTAATAAAAAAGGAACAGTTCTCATCCTTACAACAAGCATAATAGCGTTCGGTATCGATTTTTTAACAACCATTTTGAAATTGTGCTTCAAAGCAAAAATGTTAATTGCTTTAGTTAAAACCAACTTCGAGGAATATAGCGTATTATCAACCTTAAGATAATAGCTATCCTCTGACGATTTACGTTAAGAAACGTAACATATTCAAAACCATCAAGTGTTTCAAGTAAAAAAGGATCATTACTGCTATCATGAAATACGAAGTCAAAATGGTTAATTTCAGCAGACATTTGGACAACAGCATTATTCACACCCACGAAATCCTCCACGACTATGGCTACGTACTCCGTATCTTCAGACGAGTAGTAACAGAAATACGATAACATATCATCGGAGTCTAAAACGATGTAGGACTTATGATGAACAACGGAACAGATCTCCATACGCAATCTATGGCAGTGGACATTAAACCCAACCTCACGAGACAACCTATTATGTAAAACACTCAAAGTAATATTTTTTGGAATCCGAATGACAATAGAAATGTAATTAACGTACACTCCATCCTCGTCAAAACTCCCACCATGAAAAAGCTTTGCGTCTATGTACCTACCCATATTCAACAGAAAAAAAAAAAAAAAAAAAAAAAAAAAGATGATAAAGATGATAAACGGCAGAAAACCTAATAAGAAGAATGCATAATGAAAGAACCCTAAAAAATTTTCAAAAGAAACGTAGACAACTAGGATGTTAGAAAAGGAAAGGAAAAAAAAAATAAATAAATAAATATTGAATTAAAGATACGAAATCAAAACTGATTTGAACAGACAATTAATATACAAAAAAAATTCAAAATTAAATGAAAAAAATCGGGAAATAGAACCGAAAAAAAAGCTATACAAAAATAAGAGTAAATCAAGGAGTAAACTAAACAAATACCTAAAATAATATAAATAATTAAATAGAGGACAGAAAAGTAAAATAACAATGAAAAACCACCAAAAGTGGATTACAATGGATACTAATGTAATTAAAATTGAAACACCTGCATTTGCGTAAATACATGCTCCGATATGATTTAATGAGTAAATATTCCAAAAGAATTTACTCATAATTTAAATAAAATAAACGATTTATTAAGTATATAGCATTTTTTAACGGGTCATGTTAATATATACCCACACGTTTTTTTATCTTATTAATGCTGATTGATTTTATGATATTTTGGTTTAATGTCCATTTGAAACTTCCATGATTTTAGAAATTCCTTTTTTACTCTTCTTTTTCCCTCCTTTATCTATGACATCTTCTTTCTTCTCTTCCTAGTCAAACCAATTTATTCATCAATCCATCAAAATCTCCGTTCTCGCAAGAGTTCATCATTTCAGTGAGTGGATGGATTTCCTATTTGGGTTCTGTCTTCTGGAGCCAGAAGACAGAACCCAAATAGGAAATCCATCCACTCACCGAAATGACAGCCCTTTAATGACACTGTTGTTGGATTTTCTCTAGATTCGAGCGTGTAAGCTTCTTCTTACCATATCACATTAGATTAGAAGGTTTCTTATATAATAAAAGCCCATAATCTTCAACCTCCAAGAACACAGACGTTCTATTCATTAGACAAGTCATATCCTTAGTACATTTAATGATGATGTTGTGCAGAAGAAACAAAGAAGAAAAAGACATACATTTAGTGTACATAATTCTCATGATGTGTGTGTCAACAACGTTGCATTTTTTTATGATTCCTCGGATGAAAAAACAAAGAAGAAAGAGACGTACATTGAGTATATATAATTCTCATGATGTACATGTTAACATTGTTGTTGGTTTTGTTAGGTTCATAGGATGAAGAAACAAAGAAAAAGGATATGTAGAATAAGTACACACAATATAGCATGTCCACAATAATGACACGCTATATATTGAAAGGAGAGATACGATTATAGATTATATTTTTTTAGTTTTGGTTGATTTTGTAGTATATATTAAAATATCGTTTTTTTCGTATTTTTAATTGTTAATTATAAGGTGTAATCTCCGAGATTTACTCCTATTTATTGTCTTAAGAGGGCGTTTTTAACCTTCTTACCATGAATTTCTCTCTCCTAACATGTAGATCATGACTACTTTCTGTAATTTTTTTAGCTTATGTTTATAAAGCCTTATTGATCTAAGGGAAATTTTCACAACTACCCTATTTCACATTCCTATTATCAATATTAACCCCTTCAATTGATAAACTATCAATATTACCCTTTTTTAGAATTAAGTAATTTCAAAAAGACAGTAATTTACCATCTTGACCTTTCCAATTAAAAAAATCATTTGTCCACCAATTATGTAGGCAGTCGGTTTTTTTCAACATCAAACTGAAGCAATCGGATTTCAATTTTTAAAAACAAATTTATAGGTAACTGCATTTTACCCTTTCTCTGTTCAAATTCCATATTTTTCTCACACCCAACAAAAAAACAGTTTGAAACTCTCTCTCTTTCATCATCTAAATATTTTTTAAAATCTTTGATCTTTTCATGCTTAATTTATCATTTTATTTATGAGTATCTCAGATTAAACATCTTCACAATTTCAATTAAATCTTCTATAAATATCTGATAATTTTATCATTCCCTTTGTTGATAAAATATCTTCTGTTTCCATTAAATGTTTTTTATTAAATTATATTCCTTTGTGCTTGAAACAAAAAAATAAAAATGTATTTCTAAAATACCATTTTTTAAACACAATTACTTTAACAAATAATTAAAAAAAAAAAAAACTCAGAAATATACATTTATGTCACTAAAATAAAAACTTTATGGATTACAGATACTATAAAAAAACACTTTGAAAAATCATAGACAATGAATCAAACGAAAACCCATGTGTATAAAACTCTAAAAATTAATTTGTTTATAATTACTATTTGTGTAAACACATATAATTTGAATTTCACATTGAAATCCATTGTAAAATTTCTCAACAATATATACTATTATGAACAGTACAGAAAATGGGTTTTAAAAAAAACAATAAAGAAAAAAATCCTTACTTGTGGCCATTTCAAATGACTTTTTTCATATAAGTCTGAAGCCATGTGTGAGTGAATGTGATTTAATCTATAACTTTTTTTTTTTAAACTAACCGTTTCAGAAGATTTTTTCCATCGATTCTTTTGAGAAACTAGATCAAGGGTATTATTGGATTAAAAAAAAGAACCTAACTGCCTTTTAAAAAAAAGGGTAAATAAGATACAATTAAAATTATGATGGCAAAAAAGATAATGGACTTATCAAAAGGGTTATATCTGATAAAATTCCTTGATCTAATATTGGGGCTATATACATTAAATAGCCATAGAATAAACCCAAGTTTGATGATGTAGAGTCCATTCACATGAGATAAAGTACTACTATGGGCCGTAAAAAAGAGATGGCTCTAGGAAAGCCCAAGTTTGATGATGCTGAGTCCATTCACGTGGGCCATAGAAAGGAGATGGGTCTTAGAAAGCCCAAGTTTGATAATGCAGAGTCCATTCACATGGGCCATAGAAAGGAGATGGGTCTTAAAAAGCCCAAGTTTGATGATGCTGAGTCCATTCACGTGGGCCATAGAAAGGAGATGGGTCTTAGAAAGCCCAAGTTTGATAATGCTGAGTCCATTCACGTGGGCCATAGAAAGGAGATGGGTCTTAAAAAGCCCAAGTTTGATGATGCTGAGTCCATTCACATGGGCCTAGGTTCTTCCACTGTCATACCATAAATAAAAGACAAATCTTGAAATATTAGGGAAGCGATAAATTTCAATGAAAAGAAAGAGAGAGCGCGCAAATATAATTAATTGAGTCAATTCGGATATAAACCATTGATTAACACATGTGGTTTCATCTAAGAAAGTGGTTCAATCCCCACCTAAATACTTTATATATAAAAAAAAAATAATAATTATATTATTAAATAAATAAAATGGTGAATATTTTTATAACATAGGATAAAATCCATGATTTTGATATTAGTGGGAGACGTATTATAGTAGTTAATGAAAGATAAGATATTCATCGTTTTTAAATATGGTTTGATTTTCCAACCTACATCAATAAGATATGGTTTGAATAAGATATTTTTAAGTTGAAATTGTGAAACTGTATAGAGATCATATCCAAGCAATTATTTAAATAAACTATTAGTAAGTAGGGTAAAATGCAAATAAGGCCGTAGTGCTTTTAACGAATCTGAACACCGCATCTTTAAAAATGGCAAATCGCCGACTTGTGGTTTTGATTTTTTTCAATCGGACCTCCCCTTCAATGTCAATAATTTTCTTTTAGCCATAACTTCTTCGTTTAAACTCCGATTTGGACGATTCAAGATGTTTTAGAATCCTCATTTCAGGCTCTACATAAATGTCACTTCGAAACTTTTAAATCATTAATAAATAAAAAAATTTATTAACATCGAAACACTAAGTATGATTGACATCGTTAACTCTTTTGGTTATTGATGATTTCAAAGTTTCGAAACGACGATTATGTAAAGCCGGAAATGAAGATTCCAAAGCATCTTGAATCATCCAAATCAGAGTTCAAACGAACAAATTATGGCTAAAAGAAAATTATTAACATTGTAGGGGAGGGGTCTGATTGAAAAAATTGAACCACAGTTGCGATTTGCCATTTTCAAAGTACAGGGGGTGTTCATGCATTTTGAAAAGACCACAGGGGTCTTATTTGCATTTTACCCTAGTAAGTAATATGGCCGTTTGACAACCTTTTGAGTTTTTCCATGTTTTTTTTCCTGGTTTCTTAACCTTATTTTCTTAAAATGAGAAACATAAACATCTAGTTGTTTCTTATTTATTGAATGAAAAAAATAAAAATGTGTTTGATAACCGTTTCTTGTTTTTGTTTCTCATCTAAAAAAAATATGTTTGACAATTATTTATTATTTCTCATTGGTAAATAAGATATATGTATCGTAACTATTTTATATTTCATTAGTCAAAACATGATAAAATAACAAATTTGTTAATATATTTAAAAAAAAAGAACATCATTAAGATCTTCCTTTACAAACTTTCGTTTCGTATTCCTCGATATTTGAACTCTTTATGCTCTGTGTACACTAGTTTGTGAAGAACATCATTTCTTGTTTCTCGTTTATAAATAAGATATATATTCGCAATAATTTTATATTTTAAAGTCAAAACGGGATAAAAATAATATTTAATAATGTATTAAAAAATAAAAATGGGAACAAGAAACTAGATTTTATTGTTTTCAAAATTTCAAACACAATTTTGAAAACAATTCTGAAAAATGAGAAACAAGGAAGACTTCTAGGGGGTATTTGGTTGGGGGTTTGGGAAATGGATGTCTGGGTTTGTGATGCCTGTGAAAGAAAAGTGTGGGTTTGTGAATAATGTGTTTGAATTGTATGGGAATGAGAATGAATAGTGAAAATAATGTGAGTGTGTTGGAAATGAGATGTCAAATCCAATAATAATCTTGGAAATGTGATGTCAATCCCATGTAAAAAGAAAGGTCCAACAAACATAGGAATAGATTCACAAACTCATTCCCACACTCATTTCTCATTCTCAAACCCTCAAACAAACACCCCTAGAGTTATCAAAGAACTATATTCTTAAAAAAAAAAAATAGAAATAAGAAAATCAAACAGACCATAAAGAGCATTACACTAGTTTGTGAAGAATATTTTGATTAAAAAAAAAATCATTAGCAAATTAAAAAGAAAAAGACAAACGTAGGATCCTACAATGCTATTTGTTGATGGGATCCATCATTTTCATTACATCATGCAGTAGAAAAAGAGGCACCTAATTTCTGACAAAAGCAAGCCTTTGCTCTCTCTCTCTCTCTCATTCAGCCATTTTCAATTTTACATTACCAAAACTAAACTGAACAAAAGTTTTTTATGACTTCTTTTTTTTTTAACAATATTCTCTTGACTATGGAATTTTGCAGCATCCATACCATTGATTGCCCATTACTCAGCCAAAAAAAGCTGTCTTCTTTTTCAAAGCTATTGTACTCCTTTCTGACACTACTCCATTCAATGAGATTCCTGGATTTTTGTTTCAGTTTCTCTATTGTGGACTTTTGCATCATTTTCAAGGGTTTTTTTTTTTCTCTTCAATTTATCATTTTGATTGGATGAATTTGTTTAAACAATTATTGTTATTTAAGATATATTTTTTTAAGAGAAATTTATGTGATTGAAAGTATAAGTAGATATTATAAATTTTTTATTAGGCATAAATCAGTGATCAGTATTAATTACTATATGAATCTGTTACTAATTTATTATAAAAATATATGATATTCAATGATAAATCACTGATCGACCTACTTAAAATTTACTAGATTTACAATCATCTATTTTTAAACATCTTTTGTAGCGTTCTTGTTTTTTTTTTAAATTATTTTTTATTGTAAATTTCCTATTTAGAGTTTGCCTCTAAAAACAAAAATTTAACAATCATTGCTGATTATTTATTGAAATAAGAAATAAAAATGCGTGATTGATCATTTCTTATTTCTTGTTTTTAACTTTGTTATTAAAAATACAATTTTACTTGAAAAATAAATTTTAAAAACTAAGTTAGTAAATTTTTTTGTAGAGAGATTTCAAATGATACTTTTTTATGAGTAATTTTATAAATAGTAAATGTTTTAAAATATTTTATAAATGACATTTTTTATATTGAGATCCCACCAAACTCAATATGAAATTGCTGAACCTCAGTGGTGGGCGTCGAATCCATAAAAAATAAGAGTCCTCTACTTTCGGGTTTATTGATTTGTAGCAGTGGAAAGTAGGGTCGAATCCACAGGGATTGGTGAATTAAAATTGGGGGTTTTTGAGTTTGTTAAGAAATTGAGAAAGAAAACAATAAAATTTAAGAAAGATTCAATGAAGAGAAGGTTTCAACCAAATGTGTAATCATCGTTCAATTCATGATATTGATCATCGATTATCTAATGAAATCCTAAGTCATTCTCTAAATTGGTTATTGAAGGGATGATTTACTAAATTAGCGGAATTTTATTTAGTAAACTTATTAACATTTAATAACGGATCTATTAACATCATGCAATTTGTGATAAAACATGTAGATTCATGCTTATATATTCGAAAATTAAAACCGGAACTTACATTGACTGAATAATGGAGAATCGGTTGGAGGTTTCTTCTGACTTCAAATCCTCGAGAACACCAGGATCTTCTACGCTATATCCCGATCGATCAAACGAAATTCGATTGTGGGATCGAACTTTAGAAGAAATTGGGAAGAAGAAAAAATATTTTTCTTCCCAATACTATGAGAAAATCGGCCAAGGGAGGGAGAAGGGAGGAAGAGAGATTTTTCAATTTCCAAAGAATTGAATTGTGTGATTTATGAATGACCCAACCCTCCTATTTATAGAAAAATAGGAATCCTAATCACATTAGGATTAATCTATAGAGATAAATACAAAAAGAAAAAAATATTATCTCTTCTTTTTATCTTGCAATTTCGAAAATGCATAGATAAATAAGAGATTATTTTCTTTTCTTTTATTTTATTTATCTTGGGTAAATAAATCTATGTAATTATTTTAGGATATAATTCAAACAATTATCTCCTCCAAAATTACATATGGTGGCCAAAAATAGCATCATAAAATAATAAATAAATATAATTTATTTAATTAATTACTTTAGGCCAATTCCAATTGGGTTCATTAATCCAATTGGGCTTGAAATTCTCTCTTAAATTAATAAGTCCAACTTAATTAATTTATTTATTAATTACCATTTAAATAAAATATTTTATTTAAACAATTAATAATATTAATATTTTCTCCCGACTAAACATTATCAAATTTATATTTAATTATTAATTTCCATTTAAATAATTTTCATTATTTAAATAATTAATAATAAATATTATAATTATTAATTTCCATTAAATAAACTCATTATTTAATTAATAATTTTATTGACAATATTTTATTATTAATTAATTAATTTTAATTATTAATTTCCGTTCAAATAAAATTAATTATTTAAACAATTAATAATTGTCAATTAATTTCAAATTATTAATTACCATTTAAATATACTCAATATTTAAATAATTAATAATATCTAATTAATAATATTTCATTATTAATTTCATGTTTAAATAAACTCATTATTTAAACAATTAATAATGTTTATATTAATTACCGCTTAAATATACTCAATATTTAAACAATTAATATTGTCTATTTTAAGTAATTCACTTTACTTAAAATTTCCATTTCTTCTACTTGATTTCGCGACTACGATATTTGGGCTAGCATAGGGACCCGATGGACCTATAGATCATGGGCTTAATAATTAGTCAATTAAGTGATTAGCTCATAATTAGTTAATTACTTATTATCTAACTATGAATAATTCCACTATAGATTCATAGCTGAACTCCCCTCACTATAGATGAGTTATGTCCATTTAGTTTATCATTTATTTATATTTGTGATATTATCCTTCACGTGGAACCCTCATAATTACAAAGGATAAATTTACCATTTTGCCCCTGTAATTACCGCTTTATCCTTGTGTTCCCGCTGATTCTCCAATGAACTTTATCTTTAGTCGAACTAGAGATAAGATACTTCGTGATCAAATAGAAGTCGTGACGTCACTTGTTCATGTCTCGAATCGAGACATCAAGGAGTTTCCTAAAGTTCCTAAAATGTTTAGGTATCGCACCGATACCTGGTTAATTTATAGGAAAGTTATGAATTCCATCTCGTGAAAATGAGTTCTCAGCTACTTATCTAGTCATGTTCCCAAAACAGGAGTGTATTGAGCGTTCTTACAAATCGCTCTCAACTATGTGAATCAAAGAACATAACTCCACAAATAGGAGTCCGCATTTCACTCAAGGATTGAGATCTATCACGGTTGATAAACTTAGTTTGATATTCGATTATTTCTCGAATAACGGTACTAATGAGAAATTTGATCGAACATCGTGGTCCTGTCTTATTCAATCAATATTGCATATGATACTTCCATTTCATGTCTCCCACATGAATGATCAGGATTCGATCATTTGTCTATAAACAAAATGCGAAGCTATCAACGATGTTACCAGGATAAGGTTCCCAAACGTTATCCGTTTCTTGCGTAGACACGTTTAAGTTACTCATCTCGACTTTAATCCTCTTGTATGACTCACATACTAAGTCGTGATTTCATAAGAGTAACTTAGGGTTTACTATTTGAATGTTTGATATTTATATATTTCCATATATTCCTAATATCATTAATTGAATCAATCTAGATAATATAAAGAACTTATGTTTATTTATTTAATTTATTCTTAATAAATTATTATTATTAAATAATTACAAGTTCTAGGACACCATTCCTAACAATCTCCCACTTGTCCTAGATCTTTGGAGATTTGACTTGTAATTCCAGTCAAACTGGATGACTATCAACTACTTAGCCATGGTAGTCATTTTAATACTTTATCAGTAATGTTTTCATCTGTTTAGTATGTAATTCTTTTGTCTGATGTTAGTTTCATTAAGTGTAATAGATTCCATATTTTATCGCCATAAAATAAACTCTATTAACTATTGATTTGAAACTATCATGTTCAAACACCTTTTCATTTACTAACAACTTAGTAATTTTAAGCGAATTTAGAGTTTAGTTAGTAAAACTCATTTTACTTATACTTAACTCATTCAATGATTAATTCGCAAAGGTCTTTTATCGAATTCTTACATGGAAGTAAATTCATGTTCGAATTTGAGCCCGTGCAACTCATAAAATTTCTCATTTTATCTATGTACACTAACATACTATTTGCAATTATTATTTTAGTCACATTGGTTCTAGGATTCTCGAAATTCTTAAGCTCCCACTACAAAGTAATTCTCCATTACTTTCATTTGATTAATGATTACAATTTTATACTTGTTATTATTTCAAAAATAATGTATAAGTATAAGTGACCATTTTTCAACTCCACTATTGAAAATTCGTGTCATTTTTATTTCACTTATTTTGAACTTTATTCATTGATTTTGAAGTCAATGAGTTTCACTTGGACTTGAAAGTCCTTTGGTTCGTATTATGACGCTCCCACTCAAATAAAGTTCTATAAGTAGTTTTACCATTTAAACTTTTAAATGACTACTTGTTTTATTGTGAAATAAAATCATTGTAATTCTTTTCTATCTTAAGTATGGTTTAAACTTTTTCAGGATCACTGATTTTTGAACTTTTCTTTGATAATTTGTGAATTCAATTATTCACTAATTATTACTCTCCGATTCTGTTTTGTTTATTCCATATCGGTTATTACCTTTAAAACATCCTTTTAAATAATCGAATGTTTGGAATATAAGAAATCGATTTAATGTTTACTTATCACTTAAGTCCTAACATCTAAATGTCCAACTTTAGTGATGTTTAAGTCTAGTTATCTTTGATAAATCAAAGGTATTTGATTTTACTTATCCCATAAGTTCGTGGATTAATATGGTTATCATCTCAAACTCCTTGAGAACCA
The DNA here is from genome assembly GCA_028015215.1 of Gynostemma pentaphyllum. NCBI lineage: Eukaryota > Viridiplantae > Streptophyta > Magnoliopsida > Cucurbitales > Cucurbitaceae > Gynostemma > Gynostemma pentaphyllum. Next base: position 42,338,818 of record CM051345.1, on the reverse strand, counting down.
TCTTTAAGAGATTAATCCCTCCAACTTATTTAAGTAATTTTAGACTTAAGTATTTAAACATTTTTAAACCTTTATAACTTGTTTAGATATTTTGGAGTTTAGAATTTGGTTTTGGAATTTATTTGTTTTATACTAAGTATTTTGAATAACCATCCAATCACACTTTGGAACTTTGTAATATAGTTGTAGAGGAATATCTACCTAAATAACTCTTATTTAAAATATTCCCAAACTTGGTTCATACGAAATGAGAACCAATAGTTATTACATATTTCAAAATAAAAAACAAATTGATAACTAAACTAATTAGAAAACTATGGTTTTGGTAAGAAGAATATTTTCTTCCCTTTTAGACTATAGTAAATCGAATATGAGGAAAAATAGGAAGAATAAGAGTTTTCAATTTCGTAAATTGAAATTAGAAGCTTTTGAATGAATAACCAAGACGTTTGTATTTATAAGCAAAATAGTTTTCCAATCGAATTAGGAAATACTATTAAAATAAATACAAGATAAATGCCAAGAATAAAATCAAATTTTATTCCTTATTTATCTTACGTGCCGATTTTATGTGTATAAAATCAATAAGAAAAACTAATTTTTCTTTGTTTTAATTTGTCTTTGGTTAAACATTCTTTTATATATTTATTTTAGACAAAATAATTCAATAATTATTTCCTAAAATATCATATATGTGCTGATTTTGGTATTCAAATAATTTGAACCAAAATTCTATTGAATTCACTAATTCAATTCTAGATTCTTCCTTATTAATAAATCTTATTTATTAACTCTTGATATTTATTTAAATAAATCAATTATTCAAATAAAATATCATATTCCGATTTTGTATTTTATTATTAATAAATATTTATTATTTACTATTTAAATAATCGAAATTATTTGAATTAATAATAAATATGTTATTTACTATTATCCTTTTAAATAATCGCTATTATTTAAAATTAATAATAAATGTTTAATTATTAATTTCCATTTAGGTAAACACATTACCTAAATAATTAATAATTATTTATTAATAATATTTTATTATTAATTACCATTTAAATAAACACATTATTTAAATAATTAATAACAATGATATTAATTTCTTTTTAAATAAACTCATTATTTAAATAATTAATATTGTCTGTTTATTTAAGTAAACCGCTTTACTTAAATTATTCATTTCCTTTTCTAGGAAACATAGTTTCATCGTTCGGTTTGTTCTTTCCAAGTATAGTGACTAAAACAGATGCTATATTACCTGGAAATTTAAATAAACTTTATCTTAATAATCTAACATGCATTCAACATTCAAATACTCAAAAGTTTTGACATATAATTAAATATGATGCATGAATGCGAACATATTAATGAACGGAAAAAAGCCCTAAAACATGTTACTATGTCACGATATTTTAATGATACCAGGTGAAGTGCCGTCGAATGATAGGTCGGTTACCATCATTAAAACGAGATGCCACTCGAATAATTGACAACTCCAGAATAACTCATATTCCTATGTCATTGTTTACCGTGTATTTGGTCAAGAATTTCGATAACAAACTTTATCAAATTTCCTTTTAAGTGTGACCCACCAATTTAGTCTTTTAAATAAAATTGAAGAGTGTCTACGAAGTGTAGATTCGATCTTCAATCAATCTCATTTAAAATTCTTTATCCCTTTCGGAGACCCACTTGATATTGATTTATACAATAAACCTTCCTATGGGAATGAACACTGCAGCAGTTGTGTTACGAGGCCATGTATAAATCTCACGTTTCGAGCCCATTAGTGGAGACCATAGGATACATTGACATGTTTCCTTCTCCCACTTAATATTTTGAGTTAGGGTTTCATAACTTAGACTAATTCAGGCTAACTCATTAATCCAAGTTTTAATTAACCTAATCAACTTTAACTCTTAAATTGGTTAGATTAATTTTATAAAGTGATTGTTCAAGTTTTCCTAGCATGGGATGAAAAGACTTATTAATCAATCATGCTGATTGTCACTAAGATTAAGATGCATAAAAAATTACGGATTTAAACACCTAATTAACAATATATCAAATTGAAGGATGATCAAAGGATCCTATTTGAACAATCATTCAAAAAGATAATAGATGAAACATAGAAAAAATATAAATAGAGAGATTAGAAGAGAAAGATAAATATCAAATCTCACAAATAACAATAATTAAAATTTGATTAACCTTGGTTGGAAAGAGGAGTTTAGCTAGACAAAGAAGTCATAGCTAGAGAGGAAAAACCTTAGAAAAACGGCCTAGAAATATCAGAAAAAGAACCACCTCAAAAACTAGGGTTTGAGTCATTTAAATAAAGAAATATCTAAAAATATCGAGCTGGAGCCGCGGCACAGAAATTTGGGCGCCGCGGCGCCAAGCAAAATAACAAAAAAAATAAAGAATTCATGATTTCTGTACCGTGGCGCCTAGAAATATTGTTACTAATTAGCGCCGAATACTTTTATTATTTTTTTTAAATAATGGGTATTGCTGACTCCGCGTCAGCAATTGATTTTTTTTTTTAATAATAATGGGAATTGCTGACGCCAAATTGGCGTCAGCGATGGTATATATATATATTTTTTAAAATATGGGAATTGTTGACACCAATTTGGCGTCAGCAATGGGTTTTAAATTTATTTTTTTTAAATTAATATTCATGTGTTCTTTCCCACCTAACATCAGTGACGTTGCGTCACTGATGGAGAAACTATTGGTGACGCCCGTGTTTGGCGTCACCAATAGTCAGTATTGGCCACGCAATATTTGTGCGTGGCTAATTCCCGCGTCACCAATAATACAGTTTTTTGTAGTGTACGACACCGAGCTCTCTGAAATTTTGGCTTGGATTCAGACTTTTCTTTGTGGTCGCGGCCATTAAAAGTTGTTACCATGACACTGAAGCGTCAAGAAAGGTATAAAATGTAATTTTAAGCCATTTTTCATCCTCTTTTCTCCAATCTAGCACATAAACACAAATCATAGATAATTAATTAGTTTTTAGGCTATTTAATCATCAAAGAATGAATAAAAATCTCAAGTTTATGTGCAAGAATAACAACTTATCACTCAGTATGAGAAATGTCATTTTTTTTTTAAATTTACCAAACTTTTTTTTATTTTTCAAAATATTAATTCATAAAATGTCATTTTTGAAAAACTCATTTTTTATATTTATTATGTAATTTGTATGTAAAAAACGAAAAAGAAAAATTACAATTTTATTAATATTTTGAAAAATTAGCAACATAAAACTTGAAACAAAATACTATATTTAAGAAGAAGAAAAACTATTACAATTTGAAAAAAATGTTTAAAAAATAGAATTGATAAGCAATAAGAGGGTGTTTGATGGGTGAAAATGTGAATAGGTTTGAGTTTGTGGAACTTTTTCTAACGTATAGTTGACACAAGTTTCATTATTGATAATGACATCACCATCGTATGTTTATTATTGAAATTGACATCTCATTCTCACACAATCACATTATTTATACTATTCATCATTCTAATTTACAATCTAATGAATAACTCTATCTCTTTCTCATCTATCTTATTTTCATCCAATTCCCACGTTATACATTCCATTCTCGTACACCAAACACCCTAAATACCCAAACTTTTTTTTAATTAGAAAAGAAAAACTTTGAAGGTACATTACCAAACAACCCCTACATTACTGAGCAATTAATGTTGTGTATTACCTCTATATATTGTCAAACTCTCTATTTTTTTTTTCTTTGTATTTTTTTTAAACTCGATGATAAATGGAGTTGATTATAATGTTATATCAGTTACATTCAGAGTTATATTTTCTTATCAACTCATATATTGTCATCCTGATCCAACTACTATATGTATGGAGAATTTTTGAACTTTTAAAAAAAAAAAATGATTGAACGAGGAGTAGACTCAACCTTTTAGACTTATAAAAGAGAATATCGATATATTTTTAATTGAGTTAGGTTCAATTTAATATAATTTTAAACCATTTAAATTATTATAAAGTAAATTTGGTGACATTTTACTACTAGAAACAACATTTCTCTCTTCCACTCTTAGTTAATTCTTTAACAAATGACAATAATCTTTTGATATACAGTAATTGATTTTATGCATTTTCAACACTTGATGATAAATTACAATAATAAATATAATAAAAACAAAAAACAATTTTTTTTTAAAAATTTCTCTTATGAAAGCACAAATTACGAGGGAAAGTTCCAATCTAATTTTAATATTTATTATCAAAATCAAATCATTGAAGCTTCGTTATAAATTAAGTCAGCATGAGGGCTTGTCATCTCCATCATTTGTACCATGAATTTCCTCACCAATATAATAACATATATATATATATATATATATATATATATATATATAATATAATTCTGAGTTTTTTTCTCATTGATCTCTTTCTCCCAATTCCCAAAGTACACAAAATTAATTATATTAGGAATTGGTCAAAACTCAAAACAATCAAAGCCTATTAAAAAAGAGTAATTAAACTTCTTCCCATATATATATAAATATAGTAGTAAGGTGGTAGGATAGGGTCAATAGGCACGTGATTGTTTAGATCCCAATGAACTGTCACATTTTAGATAGTGGTTTAATACTTGACTTTTAGCAATTTGTCAATCTTACAAACGAATATACTATGTTCCACATATTTAAACTTTAAATCTTATTTTTTATTTTTAATTCTTGCATTTTCATAAAAATACATATAACTTTATACAAGAGTAAAATTTATGTTAAATTCATAATATAGAAATTCAACGAAAAAAATCATAATAGACACGTATATGAAGTTTAGTGACGAAAATAACAATATTTGAAATATAAATATGAAAATGTTAGGGAAATTCCAACTCATAAACATTTTTTTCTACCTTATTTTTAAAAACATCACTTTTTACTTTCATTTATCAATGAAATATTTTCATTAAATTAATATATTCATTTCTAATTAATTTTTTCTTTAATATTTTTGAGTGATCAATTTTATTATTATTTTTTTATCATATTTTTAATTGAGATGTTTTAGATTAAAATTAAATAATTTTATAAATTTTGTTAGTTTTTCCGATTTTGATAAATTCACTATAGAATGGATGAAATTATTAGGGCTATTATCAAATATAGCCAATATTGAGACTCGGTTTTCAAAAAAACCATAAAAATTGAAACATATCAAAATTACCCAGCACATGAGAATGAGCGCATATGAAGACATGCGTTATTACCATAATATCCTTCTTTCATAATTATCCCACAATTTTTATGAAAATATGATTATAATTAATATATTATTGTTGTAAAATTAAATTAATGATATAAATTTAATGCTAGAATTTACACATTGTTGATGTAAATTTACATTACTGATAAATTATTATTGTAAACTTACATTACTGATATATTATTAAATTAATAGAATATCTAAAAATGGGTGAATCTGAAAAAAAACATGAAAGTGTGGCATATATGAAAACAAGACTCAAAAGTTGACTACCACGCATAATTTCCAAATTATTATATAATGAAAGTTTTAAAAAGTACTATTTTTTAAAATTCACTTTTTTTTTTGTTATTTTTTAAATTTACAAATTAAAATTGTCATTTTTTAAAATATCCAACCAAAAAAACATTTAAACCTTATATTTATTAGGTTGTCTGTTTCCCTTTGTTTATCTATTTATTATAAACATAAGGTTCGGCAGAAAAGTTTATAAGTGTTTGGAACCAGTGAGTCTGATTTTGTTATTCAATTTTGATACGAATCAAAGCAAAGTAGAATTTTAATTTTAAAATCAATTAACATATTGATTTTGTTATTCATGTAACTGAGCTGATTTTTTCACCCTTTTAAAAAAAATCTTGATTATAATTATTTTTTAAGAATTTATATTTATAAATATTTCAGAAAATTGTGTTATCTGGAGATAGTATTTTAAATTAAAAAAATTAAATATTTATAAAATGAAATTAAAAAATAAAATTGACCACGATATATAATTAAAAAAAAAGAATCATTCAAAGAAAAGTCATACTAAAAAAAACTAGAAACACATTTTATTGCAAAAAAAAAAAAAAAAAAAATCTAAGAAAAATAATCAATCATCAATATCTTGAAACTACTTAAAAAATGAAAGTTTTAAAAAAATATTAATGATCTCTAAAAAGCTAGAGGTACTTAAATATGAATTTTAATAAATTAACTTAATATGACAGATGAGCAAGAATTTTTAATTAGTTTTTCAAGAATTCAACTCCCTTCGCCCGGCCAATTTAAAATTTTGGTTAAAAAAAATAACACTTTAATATTTATATATTTAATAAGAAAATTTTGGGAAAAAAAATATATGAAAATAAATTTTTTGAAAATGAAATAAAAAAAATGTTAAATAACTTTTTTTTTTTTTTGGGATTGCTTCTCAAAATATCTTTTTTCTTTTTCAGTTTTATTTCCACCCATTTGATACATTTGATGTTTCCAAAAATAGATAAAATATCTTAGGATTTTACTTCTTAAAAAGTTCATTTTACAACAATTAAATAGATTTCTTCATCATCTAAAAAAAAGGTTTCTTCATCAAACAAGCTATTATAAATAAATTATAGATAATCTTTTTGTGAATTTTGTCCCCTAAATAATCACCATATTCTTAAATGAACTTAGAATCCTAAGTTTGAGATCCATAGAACCTTGAAAAGCCATCACTTTCATGTGTGTGGAAAATGGGATAAGATGGAATCTTGACTTTACCCCCACACAATGAACCAACACCATCCTCTGAATATGAGAGACTATCCCTATTTTTATGGGTCACCCCTAAATCTCAAACCTCCGATTAATGATTCCCCTTAGAATGTGCAAATATAAATAAATTAAAAAAAAAACCCCAATTACATTAATTTTTTTTTAAAAACAAGAAATAAATTTATAAAATTGGGATCTTTTCAACAAACTATGACAATTACATTACTTCAAAAAAAATAAAAAAATATATGACAATTACATGGATTTTGCTTGATTATTACTTTAATCTAATGGGGAATATATGATTGATGATCTTCCCTATTTTGACTTAGAAAACCTTTTATATTGATGAAAATGTGATAATCACATGGTGATTTGGTGGGGAGTGGCAGAATCATGTGGAGATGCACTATATGATGTGTGATGATGCTTGTTGGAACCTAGTCAAGAATTGATGGAGATGGCTCAAGTTTGGCCCCTGCCTTGTTTCAATTAGTTAGGGAATCAATCATGTGATCTCTTCACTTTTTCCATGTGGTTTTGTATCCATTTTCAAATCCCATCCATTTCTACCATCAACATCATATTCCTTAGTTTTTTTTTTCATAATTTTATTTTACATATATAATGTCTACATATATGACATTAAAATGTTATATATTGAATTAAAGAAGAGAGGAGAAATTTACAAAATGAATTATATCTTCATTCATAATTAGGAGAAGTCATTTATACAAAGTACTAATGGCATAAGAGTAAATTAATTTACTAACTAACTATGTAACTAACTTCCTTAACTCTAATAATATTATTGTCGAGTTTCATCCTCTCTATTTTAAACAAAAAGAAAATCATTTTTTACCCCTAATTTTTTGAGGTATAATAAACTTAAACCTTAAATTTTAAATGTTGTCAATTTTAACCTTATACTACATAAATTAGTTGAATTTTAACCTTCTATTTACAAGTTGTTAAATATATCATGTGTAAGATTGTAAATAGAGTTTATTCGTATACATGATAATAGTAACATATTTAAACGATTTAGAGAGAAGAAGGTAACGTTGATGTCTGTGATATGATATTTTATGAAAAAGGGCTGCGATTAGCAAGACAAACGTGTGATCTAATATTTCATATAATTTATTTTCTTGCACTAGATAGTTATTTTTTTTTAGTTTTATTGTCTAATTTTTCTAAATTTTTTAAAAAGCTAATTAATTTTAGTATGTGTTAAGATAACGATTTCTCTGGATTTATCATTAACATCAAAAGTATTTATAATATTACAATTGCTCAAAAACTCTCATCAACTACTCTTAACAGAATAACAATCCTAATAAAAAGTTACAATTATGAAACTAATTACACATCTCCTAATAGGATGAATAATTATTAAGATATTAACATACAATTATTAATATAATTTTAGATTAAAATTGATAACATTTAAAGTTCAAATCGATAATATCCAGGGATAACTTTTTTTCCCATTTTATATCAGTTTAAAAAAAAGTAGAAGATTGATAATGGTAAAATACATAGTTAGGTAAAAAACCCAAATGATTGTAATTGTTGTTGCGGAAAATGGTTCGCTTCCACGTACACAACGAATTTAAAATGTAGGATGAGTCGAGGTAGTGCACTGCACTAGAGGTGCTTCGTAAGCGGTGTGTTGAGTAGTTGACGACTGTATGTACTTGTACAGGAAAGGAATAAAACACCGGTGTGGTGTCGACCTAACACCCTTAAGAGAATTAGAGTAGCATTAGTTATCTAATGAATGGATTTCTTCTCATATTTATAGGAGAGAATGTTGATGACATCACCGTACCACATGTCGCGTCGGGATTGAGTCATGTGTTTCTTCTCAATTACGTGTCGCTTGCGGGTTACACCACGTGTCATTTCCCCATTCAGATACTTGTATTTCGTCTCAAGTATGTAGGTCTCCATTCAGATACTTGTATTTGGTCTCAAGTATGTAGGTCTGTACTGCGTAGCCATGTCTTATCAAGTGCGTAGATTTTATGACCAGGCACTAAGCTTAGACAGCGTGCCCAGATACTGTGCTTAAACATTTTTGTCAAGTTATAAAATTCCACGTGTTAATAATTCACCCATAACAATACTTAAAAATCTAGTACATTTTGATACTTTTTAGCCAACAAAAAGTTAGGTTTTATAGGATTCCTCTAAAAAAAAAGCACACGTTTACCAAAGCATATATATGAGTGTAAGTCCATGAAGGTTGCAGTGAAGCGACACTTGATGCATGGTGCATGGGGGCTTTAAGGATTAGCACATGGGCTAGAGGATTTCGAACCAATCTTGTTGCTCTTGAAAATGAAATCTATCCCCATTTTTTAGATGGAAAATCAAAGCCTTTCAGCATTCATTTTGCTTTCTAATTGATTTATCCATTTTTTCCTTATATAACTATCTATCTAGTTTCTACCTATAAGAAAATATTAATGGATCTTTTTTTTTTTTTTTTTTTTTTTAATATTAATACGTAAATAAAATTTTTGTACTTCCTAGCTATTAAATCTAATCACGTGGATCTTGAAAATATTATAACTATTATTATTTATGGATTCCACATATTTTTTTCCCAAAGGATTCCACATATTCAAAGTGGTAAAATATAAATTGATAGATCATTTGAGGTAGTTCAAATATAAAATGACAAACCATGTGAGGCAATTTTTTTTTATACAAGAGGCCAAGGGCAGTAAAGTAAAACAAATCGCTTTCTTTTTAACATAATTTGTTGGGAAACAACCCGCCTTCAATTATCATATTGGTATGACCTAATTTTAGTTTTATCTAAAAGATCTCATACTAATGGAGATGTTACTCCTTTATATTTTCGTGATCATCCTTTGATCTAATCAATATGAGACTTTATTTGCTATCAATAATAATGAACATAATTTTTAAACAATTTTAAGAAGTGATTTATCTATTTAATATAATATTTCATATGTTAGTGATGGGTGTCGAAACTACAAAAAATAAATACTTACTCTTGGAATTTAGGGGCCTTTCATTTCAATGTAATCTAAGATTATGGAGAGATGTATATCCACATAACATTGTTCATTTTGCTACATTTAAAGATATCAAGGTATCTTAGATTACATTTAATCAAAGAATACATGGTATCTGACCATTTTAGATTGCACTCTCCACCGATGGGTTTTTGAGATTACATTACGACTATATTATGTTTTTTACTTTTTAGCCCTTCAATATTATAAAAAGTTAATTATGTTTTTACATAAAATTAATAACATATGAAAAGGTAATTCTATTTTTGGATAGAATTAATAACGTAAGAAAATTTATCTTCTCATCAAGAACTAAATTTAGAAACATAAATAATTTTTACATTACACTAATTACTGATACTTTAATAAATTAATTCGTATCAAATTAATATATAAATGTAAATTTAAATGTTATTAAATATTTAAATAAATAATTTATATATTAATTGAATTGTTAAAATAGTCTCGGTACATTAATCTATAAAAAAATATTAACTAAATTAATATGTAGAATTTCTTAATAAGAAAACATAGAACAAGGGTATTATTGGAAGAATTGTTAATTTCATTACATTCCCACCGTTAAATACAACATAACAAACATTGTAATCTTTTATACCAATGAGATTCTCATTTCTAATTGTTGCAAAATGAACATTGTAATCTTATATTCTCTGCAATCCAGTTACCATGTATTCTAGATACCCAACAATCTTAGATTACATGATATTTGAGATAACTGGAAGTGAACGGCCCCTTAGAAAGTTGTATTAGTGGCGAGTAAGTTCAATCTCCACAGGGAAAATGGAATTAAATTAAAGTGAATAAAAACTGGGGGGTTTTGAGTTTTGAAAATAAAAAGAAAACAAATTAAAAAGAATAAAAATCAATAGAGAAATCTTCCAACTAAAAGTTAATCTCGGTTATAGTTCATTAATTTGATCATCGATTACTAAACATACATTTCTAAATTATTCTCTAAATTGGTTGGAAGTCACCAAAACCAATCAACAACTTATAAGTGCTCTTCCTTAACTATTCGATAGCCAAGATACGATCTAATGACTATTTCCCTAATTAACGGATAACCCTAAAATACGATAATAAAATTTAACCCATTAACAACATTAAGAAGAGAAGAACCCAATTCTAACTAACAAACGCAGTACGACCGATTCATTTAAGTTAGATCATAAATTTTCATAACATGAATTAAAGTGTCCAAATCAATTTATGTTAATTTGGTACTTGTATTAAAACAATTAAACAATTACGGATTTAAACGTTCTAACTAGCGATATGAAAAATTAATCATTGAACAAAGGGCCCTTTTGCATAAGAATTAATCAACAATAAAATATACAAAGAGAAAACATGAATAAAGAGAAAATAGGAATAAAATTGAGGACAAAACCTCACAAATTCATGACCAAACATCGATAATCTTTTAGTTGAATAAAGAAATTAGCTAAAAAACGTAATAAAAACTATATAAAAGTCCTAAGAAAAATAGGGGGAGAAGGTATTGTGAAATAGGAGTCAAATGGGGCTTTAAATAGGCCAAAAAGGGATAAAATTGAAAAAAATCTGCTTCCTAATCTGTTCCAAGTCGTCTAAGCTGCCGCCAAGCCGTCAGCACCGTACCAACCGCTTCGTTTCTGTGAGAAGATTCATCCGCGCGATGATTATTGAGCAGAGTCGCCAGCCGCACTTCTTCCTTGGAGATAAGCCAATGACGTGTCGTTGTTGGTAGAGTGACACATCGCTCCTTGCTGCTGATGCATGGTATTGCGCGCTTACGTCAGCACGCACTATATTCTTCATGAGGATGACGTCAACGCAGATTTAAATCATTATTTTATTAATTTCTCGTCGTCGCAACCAATGGTCTCACTACCGCTGCGACCACTCTAGGGTTTTTAGCCTGGAATCCGATTTTCTACAGGCCGCGACCACTGGGTCTCATCGCCGCTGCGACTAACCATTTTGAACCACTAAAATGGGCATAACTTCTTTGTTATAAGTCTGATTTGAGCGCCATTTTCGCCTACGTTCCTGATATTCAATGATTAATAATATTATGGACATTTGAATCAATTTAAACTCATATTTTAATTATTTTGAGGATATTAATACTAATGAATACACGATAAATTACGAGTTATCAGTTAGTAGATAGAGTATCTTCCTCCCTTTTTTTAATTTGATATAACTTTTTAAATTAGATTAAGTTTAATTTTTTCGTTTAATTAGAAATAAGACTATCCATCTCAAAGTGCTACTTCTTTTTCTTCATTAAAATTCAAATTTGGAATAATCACCTCATTAAATCAAGTTTGCAATCAGTTTTAGTTTGAACCACAAACCTGATTTATAATATATTACACATAGATAAAAGAGGTAGTATTTGCTTCTTTTTTTTTCCTTTTTCTAGATATTATATCTAATCTAAAGATGGAAACTCGAACCTTTGATATATAGAAATATAGCACCAAATACCCCTTTTATTTGAAGTATACTCAGGTTTTGGATAAATTTGCTTTTTGATTGGTTCTTTTTGTAGTTCACCTTCAAACCCTTTCATATAATTGGCTTATACTGTTTCTTTTTGGATTTGTCTCTCTTTCAAATCCAACTATTTACTTGAAAACAAATATTGGAAGTGCACTCTTGACTGGATGTCCTTTGCCTTTGTACTATATAGTCATCACATATATTGCTCACATGACTCCATGAACAGGGAGGGAGAGATGGAATCTTCAAATGATTTTTTATAATGTTACATCAAATCGGGAGGACAAAATCGAACCTTCAACCCTATGGAATGAACTCCGATACGTAATCAATTTAAGTTATGATCAACTTAACTTCAAATGGAAGAAATTTAAAATTAAAAAAGACTAAGCTAAAATAAAAGTTACAAAATAAAAATGGGCTACTAATACGATAATTTAATATTATATGTGACAGAAACCGTGTTTACTTCTATTCAATTGAAAATAGAACTCTACATTTAACCGTTTATAGCATATCAGCCACATTGTTTGCAAACAAACCTAATTAATAATTTCTCTTATTAAATACTTAAAATGCATTAGTCCACATTAGTCCACACTAAGTAGTACAAGATTAAAAATATATATATTGGAACTTTTTCCTACAACATTCAAAGTAGAATTTTTAATAAAGGCCATTGCTGAAAATGAAGGTTTTTTCCACTCAATGTCCTGTAGAAGAAGGAAGACATGGAAGAGGGAGAGAAAAATAACGGTTTTTTTTTAAGTTGATGGAGTAATTAAAGTATATCAACAAATTAGACCATCGATTTCAATTTTGATGTCCATTTTTTAATAATTTCCCAAGGCAATGATATTCTCCCATTTCTTTTTTTCATTCATTTATGTTTTAAGTAGACAATTTGAAATTTAAAAATACAGTGAGGTATAAATTTCAATTTTCCTATTAGATGGGGATCCAACCACTCATTTACTAGTATGAATACACATCTTACAGTATACGAGACAATTGACTCTTTATAATCTTCAAATTAGTATGATATTGTTCATCTATTTATTCTCACATCACTTTTTTTTAACGTTATCTATGAAAAACTTCATAACAATAAAGATGTTATTCTCTTTTATATAACTCCACGATCATTTAGACTTCTAATTGTTGAGAATCTCACATCGGAAAGATGAAGAAAACTCACAATATTAATAAGATTCATGGATGAGCTACTCCTCTCATTGTTAATTGGTTTTGAGATGAAATCTCATGATATCAAGATGGTATCGAATCAGATTTATTGAATCTTCTATCTCACCACAATCATATCAAATTTAGACCATCCTCCACAATCATATATCAAGTTTGACGATGGTCACTACTGTGGAAACGAGTATCGTGACCGTGGCGATGATTTGACAGAACCAAACTCGTATACTATTCGATATGAGATTTTGTTTTACATCTTCGATTCTCAACATATCTCTAAGCTCTTGTAGTTGAAAGAAATAAAAAAATAAAAACTTTGAAGACACGTGTATGAATTGTGAAAAATGGAAGTACAACCTCTCTCTCTATCCACAAAAAGACATATCAATCGTACAACACTAGCTTCTTGGAACATTTCATAAGTTCATCTGCATTGCACACTCTTTATTATTATTATTTTAGGTTAAAATAATAATAATAAAGAGTGTGCATTATTATTCTATCATTTGGAAGCTTTCCATAATTCATATACTTATTGTCGTTTACCAATACCTATTGTAGAGACTTCATTGTAATTGAAATACTCAATCTATGAAGCTTTTGTTAGATTGCACACATGCAGATGTTCATTTATGTATCCAACCATAAAACGATAATTGCAACTAGATGGAAGAGAAAAAAAGTTAGAGGAAGTAATTTCATGTTTTTTATTCTTCTTCTAAATATTAATGAGAGCTTTTTGAGATATTAAACAAATTAGAGGAAAAACTCGAATCTTTGACCTCAAATGATGAGTTCAGATTGGGCTTATCTTGCATGAATTCGTGTATTCCGAAGTTAAGAAGCGTAGATTTATATAGTTTGTATTTGAATGTAGATATAAAAGAATGAAGTTTGTATATGGGATTTGAGTAAAACAATATTATTATTTTTTAAATTATCATATAATTTTAACTATTTAATTTTCATATATTAAAATTTGTGAAAGGGTTTACCAATTTTGATTGTTTTAAACTCAGGTATTTAAGAAACTCAAACTGAGAGCATCCATGTTATTAAGAATAGTCCTTTTTAAGCAAAATAACTTGTCTGAGAAAATAATTTTAAAAAATAGATTAATAAACAAGAATTAGAAGAAATTGAAAATAACATTTTATTGTTTTCTTAACAGCTTTTTATATTAATTACACTTATTAATCATTTACAAAAAAAATTATGCGTAATTTAATTTAAATATATGATATTTTAAAGTTAAGATATAGAACTAATAAATGAAAAAGGCCGTTACAAATATAGCATAACTTAAAAGGTATATATAAATATAGTAGATTTTTCTATAAAAATTAATGATTACCAGTGATCAACGCTAATTATCTAAAGTGATTAACATATTGATTATTGACACACACAAAAAATTATAATATTTATAAATATTTTTTTAACCTAGTCTATTTAAACGTAGTTTTTATAAAATTCATCCAAAGAGGCCTAACAACCCCTAATAGTTCTAAAATAATCTAATGACAATTCTCATTTTGACATTTGAGGTTGTTTAGCAACTTGCATTTTCTCAATCAAATTGCTAATTAATTTTTGTTCTTATTTTTTTTATCCTTTGACATGTAAATAAGACTCAATTTTAAATGTAAGTATGGAGTTCTTATTTATGTACATGCGAGGAATTCTTTCTTCTTGCACTAATACAAAAATGAAAATTTTAAAAAAAAAAATATTGGTATATCTATTTATATATAACTAGTCTTTTACCACGTGCGTCGCACGTGATATTTTTTCTAACATAGAAATATTTAAAAGATCGAAATATTTTTTATTTGATTTTTCTATGGTTTATAAATCTTTTTCGAAATGATTTTATTAACATATTATTATGTTCTATTTAATATTTAAATTATTGTATAGTTTACTAATTTACATAATTATATGCCTTTTTATATAAGACAATTTTTTTAACATCTTTATTTTTAAAATTTATACTACCAAATAAAAAATAAATTGTTTGTTCTATATACATATGTTAGTTAATTTTTGCATTTATAGATTATTTATTTCTAATTTTAATTAAAATTTAAGAAATTATATATTTTTTTCTCTTTGATTTTTAAACTTTTAAATATTTTTAATTAAAAAAATTTAAATTTATTTAAATATTATACCATTACTAATTCAATAAATTATATTTTGTTGTAGTTTTTTTTATCTTATCTGTTTTTTTAAACAATTTAAGTTTTTTTTTAATATTTTTAAACTTAAAGCACCGTCACCTTTATTAAATCATTTAATATTTGAATACTTAAATATAATTTATTTTTCATAAATTGGTGATAAATCTAAACAATAAATTCATTTTAATATCACATTCATTTTCATATGTTGTACTTGTTTTTTCAATTATTTTATAATTTGATGTTGTGAAAACAATAAAAAAAACCAAGAAATTTATTCAATAAAATTGACAATTTCTTATTTAATGAAGAGAAATATTTTATTTATAAAAAAAAGAGAAATATTTTATTAAAAATATAAATAGTCATTTAATAGATAGTAAAGTATAAATAATAATGACATTTTTAGTAATTTGAAGGTTTTAAAAGGGTATATATAATAGCATGTTAGTAATTTTAAGATTTTAAAAGGGGTATAGTAGTCCAAAAAAATTTCTTAAACATCACCACTTTTATATATTAAAGATGTAAGTATACTGAAAAAATATCCCGTGATAAATCAAAACTCATGAGGGTGAATTGCAATTTTCTTTATAGAGATCACATGCGATTGGTTATATATATATATATCATAAATTCACATTAATTTTCAAACAAAAAAAATGGTATATGTGATTTTTTTTTTTTTTTATATTACATCAAATTGAAAGAGAGGAGACTCGAAGTTTCGACCTCGATAGAAGGGAGTAAGTGTCTGACCAATTGAGCTATGCTGATATTGACTATGTGAATCTCAATTAATACTTTAGCCAAAAGTTGAAAGGTGAAAAAGACAAAGTAATAGTAGCAAAAGGAAATATCACATAACTCCATTTGATTTCTAGTCTCCTCTGTCCGGAACAAAATCTAAAAAATATTCATCATCCGAATCCAATTGAGGGGCAGTTTGATTTGCATGTTTAATTATAAAACCTAAATTTACATATTATGAATTTGGGAAGTCTGAGTTCATATAGTATGAATATAGTACACGAAAGTTTATATAATTCTATAAACACGTGTATATTTAAACGTTGAAAAATTACTACATGCTCACAACCTTATGAATTAAAAGAGTTAATTTGATTTATTGTACTAATTAATCCAAATTAAACCCGCAACCCAAAGCTTTTTAGTTCCAAAGCTTGCTTAAAAGCAAAGCCTTCATAGTTCTAGCTTGCTATCATGGCAGATTTATAGGATCGAAATAATAATTTTATTTCAGAAATGGAAGTGAAAAAGTTTTACATTTTGTTTGTTTTACAACTTTAATTAATCTTTCATCGTAGGTATATTTTGAAAATCGATGCAAAAGTTGTCATCATATTATCTCCCACGTTATCTCAAACGTCTTAATTTTGTTGTTGTTGATATTCATGTAAGAAGGCAAAATCATTGCTTTTACAATTAATAAGGCTTAGGAATATTGAATTGAAAAGACGAGTGAAAAAGTGTTTCTTTGATAATAATAATAATGTCTTGAGACACAAACGGTAAGAGATCATCAATTGTGGTCTTACAAAGCATTGTTTTTTTTAAATATAATTAGATAGCTGATTTTAATATATCAGCTCTAAAAAACTTTTATAAATACAATAATTTTTACTATGTTAATCAGTGATTAACAATGAGAAATATGTCTATCAGTGATTAGCAATGAGAAATATGTCTATCAATGATAAATTTAATGTAAAAATACGTAAATCAATGTTTAACAATGATTCACACTATTAAAATTTCCTATATTTACAAATATTTTTTAAAAGGTATTATTTTTACTCATATTACTAAGAAAATTGTTAGATTTGTAAATGTCTCTTTTTTTTTACCGACCATAAAGTGAGACTGATAAGAGAATACTAAGCATCGTAGCTGTCAAAGGTTTGTTTAGCTTTGGAAAAATGGAAAAGATGAATCAAAGTGTTTTGAATTAAAGATTGGCCAGTTAGTTTGAGCTTTGCTTATATCAAAAGGGTATTTTGGAAATTTATATGGACAATGGTGGAATAAGAGGAACGTTTTTGAAAGACTATTTTTTTTCCTTTTAAATATATCAAATTAAATTGAGGGACAGGAGATTCGAATATTCTAACGTATGAAAATAAAAATTTATGCCTAACTGATTATAGAGAATGACTTCTTCAAATAAGGTTTTTAGTCTCTATGCTTTGTTACTCTTTTTTCTTTATTATTCATAAATTTTTATTAGGCTTATTAAATCCTTATTAATTTAAAAGGAATTCTTAAAATAATAGGATTTTTTTTATAATTATTTATATCACATAACTTCTTAAAAATATCTTATTGCTTATAGTTCAATAATTTTTTTTTCCTGAAGTAAATTATAGAATTGTTGACTTTTAATTATTTCTATTTTAAAATTTATTTCAGGTTAAATAATTGTCATTAAAATTATACAAGTTAATTGTTGATTTAATTTTGATAATATATTTCTTAGTTCAATAATTTTATGTTTTGAGTTCAATAATTCATTGAACAATAAATATGTATTTAAGTAAATAATTGAAAGAAGTGACATACAGATAAATAGATCTCTAAAATATAATATTTGAGACAATTTCTGTTTACTTTTAAATGAGAAGGAGATAATAATGTAAGGTTAAATTTAAGATTTTGTGGTTTGATATCACGTTAAATCAAAACTAGACAAACAAAATTTAAAATGTTGGACTAAAGCAATTATAATATTTTTAATATATTTTCAACTCAACAACTAGAAAAATTAATTAAAGTACAAGGATTAAATGAAATTTTTAAAAGTAGAAGAACCAAATTGATATAAGTAATAGATTAAAAGCACTAATATAGAATTTATATCTTGAAAAGGGATAATTGTGAATCACACCATGTTGTTTAAAAACATTGTCACCCCTATAGTTTGTAAAAAGTACAAATCACATCCCATCCGCTTGTTAGTTTTAATGAGAAATTAGGATTACGTGCTTATTATACATCTTCAATTCAAATTCCATTATAAATAACAGAAATGTTTAATAGATAAGGTATAGTTTGTAGAATACGTCACATTGTTAATAAAATGTGAAATCTACAGAAAACACCTATTAAAATTGTTCTTTATTTTGAAACAATAAAAATAAGAACATTTTTTTAATGAAATTAGAATAAATAACCGACGTAGAATAAATACATATTCTAATTTTATTAAAACTAATCGATAGAAAAATATGGATTCTAAATCGTATTTAATTTCTAATTATCCCTTTTAAAAATGCATGACAATGACAATTGACATAAGTATTTAATAGAGGTGTTACTTAATCTGGTTTTCTTTCTCTTTAAGAAAGAAAAAAAAAAGGAATTAAAAATCTCACTTTCTTAAAATTTGTTCCAATCTCTGACAGATACACATGCTCAAGAATAGAGAGGTCCACCCACTCCCATTATCTTGTCCACATGAAAGTGTGAAAAAAAAATAAAAAAAATTCCCCATTTCAGATTTCAGATCTGCCCCACACATCCATTCCCAGCTAGCTAGCTCCTCATCCTTCCCACTCCATTTCCTCTTTTTTATTATTAATTTATCTTTTTTTTTTTTTTTGGTACCTCAAATTTTACCCACAAATCCTTACTTCTCATTTACATAAAAGACTAAACAAAAAGTTCATCAATTCAGAGTTTTCATTCTTCTTCATCCTTTCCACAACCATAATGTTATCTTTAATTAGCTACATTTCCAAAACATATACCAAAAATATATAAACCAACTCTTTTCTTGTTCTATGATAAATCCCAAAACATACCATATTCTTTGAGTTTGATTATTTTTATTATTATTATATATAGATAGATAGAATTTCCCTCAAGTTTTGGACTTGTAATTCTTAGAAAAGTGGGGACTACCCTTTTCTTTTTTAATTTCATTCACATTCTCTTTGGTTTTGGCAGATGATTTTGTCTGCCTTGTTCTGGTTTTAAGCCAATAGAATTTTAGTCATTTTCTCTATTATTCTCTGATACTGTTTATTTGATGTATAAAAGGGAGATAGAGAGGTAATTAAACAAGTGAAGTCTAAAGATAGGAGGTGAAGATGTCTACAAGGCTAACTTATTCCTTATCTGATGAAAATCATACCTTGCATAAGCAAATTGGATGTATGAATGGCATTTTTCAGATTTTCGACCGTCGATATTTCCTCGGTGACCGGAACGTGGCTGCCCGTAACCG
This sequence comes from Gynostemma pentaphyllum, assembly GCA_028015215.1. Taxonomy (NCBI): domain Eukaryota; kingdom Viridiplantae; phylum Streptophyta; class Magnoliopsida; order Cucurbitales; family Cucurbitaceae; genus Gynostemma; species Gynostemma pentaphyllum. The sequence continues at coordinate 42,318,820 of CM051345.1, read as the reverse complement.
CAAGAAACTCCCACCGGCAGCATCAGGTATGGTTCACTTCAGCTCATCTGAAACAATTAGCACTGTCTAATAAAGCAATCAGTAAATGGTAAATGTAGTGTCCATTTATGTTACAATGTAGATGAATTTGTTAATAGTTTTGCTGTTATTACTTTGTTTTGGCATGTCAAAATGAAGAAATTATGCCGATGGAACGAAACGGTACCGTGCCGAGAACTCCGGTAAGAATTGAGCATTGGAAACAAATTGATGGTTTGAGTTATGTGAAGAATTTTTAAGCATTGTTTGCAAAGTGAATGTTTCATTTCAATGTTTGCAGGGGAAAAAGCACAAGAAGAATAGCAAAGAGAAACAGAGAATCTCCACAGAATCATCCAGGACCTCGTTTTCGTCTACCACTTCGTGTTCTTCGAGTTTTTCATCTCTAGATTACAACAGAGCAGCTCACCTTGAGACATCATTGTGCAGCCAATCTGATTTACCCGGAAACACGATGCGGGAATTTTCGAAGCACCAGCAGTATAATCCTAGTAAGCAATTAAGCTCCCAGACATTCGGTTTCCGGGATATCGTCAAAGAGAATATAAACAAAGAAGTTTATGGGATTTCAGTTAAAACTGCTGCTAGAGAAGCAGCAGCAGATCGTGCATTTAAACATGTGGACTCTCCAAGGCCTACAAGATCGGTCGAATACGATAATTCGAAGACTGCTGGTTCGAACGAATCGTTTCGTGTTCTCGGAAGGCTTCGAGAGGCACATAGAAATGCTAAAGAAGAGAATGACATATCCCCACATTCAGCAGCAAAGATCAACCGCAGACTCTCTTATGATGAAAGGGAATCATATGATACATTGAAATCAACCATAAAGATTAGAGAACTACCGAGGTTATCGTTGGACAGTAGAGAGAGCTGGAGCAGGCGTTCTGCTTCGGGAGCAAGGTCAAATGATCCAGTTAAGGATATGCAGAAGGGCAATTGTCGGGGTTTCGACAAAATAAAGGATGACTTACAAGAACCGGTGAGTTCTAGTCGACCATCTACGGTTGTAGCCAAGTTAATGGGATTGGAGGCTCTCTCAGATTCAACTTCAACCACCAATAGTCCATATAGATTGATCAATGTATACCCAACTCATGACCTGAATGCTTTGCCGAGATCATCGAGGATAAACGATGATAACACGCAAAACCGGTTTTCTGGGTCACCAAGGATTTCTCATGGAGATTCCTTCTCACCCCGCTTGAAAAACAATCATGTGGTTATCAATCCCAATGCAAGTTCAAAGCTACCTATGGAGACAACTCAAAAGAGCCAGGGGCACAGACAGAGAGAGATTAATGAGCCATCTTCGGTAAGTCATGAACTTGCCATGAACTCTTTTTCTGTTTATGGAGAAATTGAGAAAAGGTTGGCTACACTTGAGTTTACAAAATCTGGTAAGGATCTCAGAGCTTTGAAACAAATACTCGAAGCGATGCAGAAGTCTCGAGCAATGTTGGATGCAAAGGAACAGGCACCAGACTTGGCATCACAAACAAGCACCCAAGGAACTTATGAATTCAATCGCAGTTCAGGAGCTAGCTCGAGAAACTTACAAATCGATAACTCGTATTCTTCCAAAGTCAAGGTTTCCACCACCTCAAAGACGAATAAATCCTCCATCATCATCATGAAACCTGCAAAGAACATTGGAAAAATTAGCAATTTCACTCCCTCGGTGCCATCAAATCATCATGATGCATCAGGTATGCACAGCATTCAGGATGATCACTCTACTAACAATAGGAATCAAAAGGTGAACATGCAATCGACCAAAGATCTCGGTCCACAACATACTCAACTGAGATCCCTCCCCAGTCATTCACAACCTGTAACAGACAAGAATACCAACACAAGAGTTTCAAAATCAACAAAACCGACGAAGGAACATTGTGTTGGTAGTGGTACAGAAATCTCAACAGCATCAGGAAACAGTCCAAGAGTAACAAGCTCAAGACTACATAGAAAATTTGGGCTGGAGAAGCAATCTTGCCCCACCACCCCATCATCAGACTCAAGCAGGACAAAGAGAATCACTGACAGAGAAGTTGGAACAACTTCCACTTCCACACAAATAAAACTCAGGAACAAATCTTCCGGTTCGAACCAGAAAACTAAAAGTACCCAACAATCAACCAAGAGCCGCGTATGCGCTGGAGATGTGAATCGATTTGGAAATGCCCTTCCTCTGCAGTCTGAGAGCAAAAGGAGCGTTGCATCACACACCGATAGAGAAGAAATTAGCAACAGCCAATTTGACACAACTAGAAGCGACAATGTTCTAAAGGATGAATGCAAAGAAAGAGTGAGTGTTCTTAATTTCACCAGCTCAGTGGTAAATTTGATTACCTAGTGAAAGTTATTGTTTATCTAATTAACAAATTTGATTTCAATTGCTCAGAATCTAGAAGCGAGCTCGAGTGACAGTGGCACAATTGCCAAACTAACATCAGTTTGCTCTGAGCAACAAAGTCCCGTCTCTGTTCTTGATTCTACATTTTACCAAGACGATTCACCATCTCCTATCAAGAAGATATCATATACTTTCGAAGGTACCGATCTTATGCTGTCACTTTTTTTTCCCACCTATTCATACTTGAATGGATCTCTCTGTTTTATACTGGAGAGAGACGTGATGATCATATCAATTATAACTGTGTATTGATTTTCAAACAATAAGCACAAGTAATTAGTACAAGGGTCTCAACTCTTCAACACTTAAGTCATGCATCCGCACTCGATTACAATGTCATGTCATATACTGTTTCAAAAAAAAAAAGTTAGAATTTCATACAACTTTAAAAGAAAGGTCTGTGTGTTTAGCTAGAGGAAGCAAAAAAGACGCAATGAGCTAATGCATTCGCTTGTGAAAGATGAAAATCCGTAGTTTCATAGGTGCTACTACTGTGAGATTCTTTTTCATAACAAAAACTCAAAATTTTCTTGTTCCAGACGATGAGACCCTAAATTCAGTAGCAGAATCAATTCAACGGTCACCAGTTCATGCACAAAAAAGCGCAGATACCCTCAGCACTGAGATTAAGATCTTGAAATCGGAAATCGACAACTTGAGGAAGAGTATTCAACTAGTAAACTGCAGTAACAAGGAGGTCTTGAAGGATAACAAAAATCCACTCTATGAAGGAGTGAACTCTCAGCACAAATATATTTCAGAAATACTATTCGAATCGGATCTCCTCAAAGATCTTGATCATGGCCTGTTTGGCATTCAGCTACATTCACCAGGACACATGGTCAACCCTGACGTATTTCTTGCACTAGAGCAATCCAAGGCATTCTTGTTACCATTAAATGGCGAATGGGACAGCAATAGAAATGCCAGATCAGACGCCCGCAATAAAGTCCAGAGAAAACTTGTATTTGACGTTGTTAATGAAATTCTATTGGATAAACTAATGGTTGAATATTCTTCCAAGCAATTGCTTTCATCAAGTAAGATAGCAGGAACAGAATCAAGAGGGCAGCATATTTTGAGAGAATTATGCACACAGGTTGATCAACTACAAATTAGCAACCAAAAGAGAAGTCTAAATGATGATGACGCTTCAAGAAACATGATGTGGAAAGATTTGATGCATCCTTCAAAATACTGGGGAGATTACCAAAATCATGTTGCAGGCATAGTGTTGGATGTCGAGCGGTTGATCTTCAAAGATTTAATAACCGAGGTTGTGACACAAGAAGCAAGTGGTCTACCAGGCTTCTCTGATAATAAATGGAGGGAATTTAACTCAAACTAGTGACTTTCGCAACGACATTGGTATCCATCGGTCCTCTTCACATATTGCATCTTTAGTACTTATTTGACAGGGTTAGGTTCATTTGACATTTCTCTTTCAGCTTTTATCTTTTTTTCCTTTGTGTACAGCCACATTAACTCTCAGGGTGAGAATTTAGATTGTTGCTGCCATTAGACTCGTGTTAGAACAAAAAAGTTACTGTATATTAAGGCAAAGGTATAAGTAGCATCCTTGTTTTAAAGTTCTTTCCAGATACATTGTTCAAATCACGACGCCCTCTTGGAACTCGCATGTCCTGAAAATTGGATAATTTTCATAATTAGATTAATTTCATATGATTTCCAAACCATAGCAGTGTTTTCAGGATGTGAGCATACAAAACAGTGTTGAAAGCTCATAATGTTACACCACTAGATCTCACAAGCTCAAAGCCAATTGCCATATCCTCCTATATGATAACAAGCCCCTCTAATGATAAGGTGCACAATTGAAAGGAAATTGAGAGTTTTTCCCCCCCAAAATTAATCATTTAACTTCACTGGGACGAGATCGACAAACGAGAGAGATGATGCTCGTCCATTGGACCATAGATCATACCATCCCTCACATCTTCAGTTCATACACAAATTTACTACAAATTGCACAATTAATTGAGTCACAAAAGAATCTTGAGATCATGCTACAAAATTTCCACCAAGAGAATTAATAAGCAAGATTTTCCTATCTCAATGTGGCTATCTCAAGGAAACAAGTTACAAATATGAATGATCAAATAAACTAAATCCACATGATTTTAAATCAGAAAAACTGATAACTGATGGGTTTCAAAATAAAGAGAGACTAACGGAAACGAACACGAAACCCGATTCACAACGACAATCGATCAAACAAATTACCACAAAAGTTGTTTCTTTAACGTGTTGTTATGAAATCAAATCCATAAGCAGTCATTAGTAACTGCGTTCAATAACAATACATGATTTTCAATTCAAGGGTCATCCTTAACTTGAACTTGGACTTAATCAGTGGATTCTAGTCTAGCCAATACACTGTCTCATTCTCATCTCATCTAAAATCTGACATACAACAATTTTCAAAGCCATGTTCAATATCTGAAGCACCTATTGAATTATATCAGATACATTACACTTGTTCTTCAAGCAAAATTAGCCTAAATATTTGCAGTTTTCCCAATATCGTGATCATATCGAATTGCAATTTTGAGCAAGAGTTTGAAAGGCAGATTGTTAAAAATTTTGAAACCTCTCACGGCAATCTAAAAGCTCAAGCTGTTGGGACAAATTTAATCATATCTTCGTTCAATCATTTAACTAATAGTGAATTTTAGATTTATCAAACCCAAGCAGTGAAAGGGTCAGGAATTAAGTTAAGGGGGTACGACACAGTTAAGTCGCAATTTAAAACTCCCCAACCAATAGAAGCATAATCGAAACACACAAAGGCCTAGTAAAATTCATTAACTTAAGCGGTTTATGTGTCACGGATTCGACACGTGTCAATTTGATTTTGACACATAAATGGTTGATTTTTAGTTTGTTATTTTTTAACTAGGTTTATTGTCGATTTTAATCAAACCTGCCTATGAAGATGCGGAAGACATCAAACCACTTTATTACAATTTAATAAAAACTCCTTTGATAATTTATATATAATTTAAGGATCCCAAATTTTTAATAATTTAAATATCATATATATTTATTATTATTTTACAAATTGAGGGGTGCACGTGCTCCCCCTAGCTCCGCCCCTAAACACAAGCATATGTAAAGTGGTTAGGCAGCTACTCCTTTACCACTATGAGATAGAAGGATCGAGTCTCTCCTCCCCTATTTGATGTAATATCTATAAATAAATAAAATCAGTGAATTTTAAATTTTACAGTTTATAAATACAGACATATTTTACAAACGGCATTCATATGTTAAAGAAATTTCAGTTACTTTATATAGAATTGGAATACGTGGCACACTTAGAATAAATACGTATCTAAAATTCATTAAAACTAACGTATAAAAAAAGTATGATTTACAAATTAAATAAATCACAAATATGTGATTTATAAATTTGGTAAACTATATACATATGATTTATAATTATAACTAAAAATTATTATTTTTGTAAATATTAAAAAAGAGGTTAGATTTGCAATCACCTCATCATGTCCTTTTATGGGCCGTGGGCTTGGTCTACTATAGGTGCTTATTGTCATGAGGTGATTTTTGATGGCACACTCGTGCGTCACTTAGGGGACATATGAGGCAAAGTTCCTAAGTAAGCCTGTGAGATCACTCGCTGGAGAGTATTTTATTGTAGAATGTTAATGTGCAATAAAGACAAGATTATTTGGAAGAACACTTGCATTGCACAAAAGAAGGTTTTACAAAGGAGAGCTCTTGAGAGAGCAAGTAGGTGCCTAGAGATTTTGGGTGTCTAGGTTGCTAGCTTTCTTAGTCCGTCTACGAGGATGGAAGGCTTCTCTTTATATAGGCCCCCACTTCCTTCTAGATCTTTCTCACCTACATCATTAATATAGAATGTTCTAGATAACAAGTGTGTGGTCCATCCTAGAACATTCTAGAAAAATCTAATGTTTACAAGATATTTACAAGACAATACTAAAAGATTCCAGAGAAACCTAGAAGAATCTAGACAAGTCTTGAATTTATTGAAGCATGGAGGTTTGTGTGGAGGATTCTAGAGCATCCCAGACCATTCCGCCATATGAACCTCTCTAGATAAGTATTGTAACATGGCGGGTCGTGACATTCTCCCCCACCTATTCTCGCGACGTCCTCGGTAGCGATGTCTTTGATTGTGTTGACTGCCTTGGTGGATGGTTGACATTCAATGGGCACGAGGCATGTTTTGGCGCCATCCATGATGCAAAGGGTGTTGGTGGCTAGCACAGGGAAAGCATTAACCTGTAGGAAAAAGTCCATGCCAAGCACAACTTTGTAATCATCCAAAGGGGCTACGGTGAAGTTAAGTTTACCTTGCCACTCGTTTATGGACGTGTTGATCTTTTCTGCTACACCTTGGACAGCCTTGACTGATGTATTCGGTGGTTTGATAACTATACCAATTGGCTTGGTGGTTAATCCAAGGTGGTTTGCTTCAGTGATGGATATGAAATTGTCAATGGCACCTGTATCGACAAGAGCAGTGATGATTTTTCCATTGATGCACGTCTTGACAAACATGAGACTCTTTTTGGAAAGCAGGTTAGGCTGATGGCTTATGCAACCCAACAATCTGATGGAACCCATGTACGCTTCTTCGTCTGTTTAGGTTTCTTCATATTGAGTAACAAGAGCATGGAGGACTCGACGTTTGGGGCATTCCTTCACCCAATGGCTCCCGTCATAGATGTAACAAGGACTTGGAGGCGGTTTAGATGTGTCAAGATGTTTACCTTTGTTGTAGGTTTTGGATGTCTGTGCATTCTGTCTTTGGTTTCTCTGGGGTGAGCTTTCACGCGAGTCGTTGCGCCGTTGTGGCGAATTTGGACGTGATTTTTGTGCTTTAGGTGAGTCTCCCCCACCATTGGCGTTGCTCTTAGTTGATGATGACAAAAAGTTATTGTCATTATGTGGGGTAAAGTCAACAAGTGACTCAGCCTCAGCAATGGCGGTGGCAAGATCAGTGACTCCACGTCTTTTGAGCTCCAGTTTGGCCCATTGTTGCAAGCCATCCATGAAGTAGAACAATGAATCACCATTAGACATGTCAGGAATCTCGAGGATGAGCGAGGTAAACTCTTTGACATAGTTTTGAATGTCATTCTCATGTTTGAGTCTACGTAGACGTTTGCGTGCGTCATCCTGGGCATTCTCAGGATAGAATTGTCACTTGATGTTTATTTTAAATTCATCCCAAGTTCTAATGACACATTTTCCACGTTCAATATCTGCATGTCTACGTCGCCACCATAGCATTGCAGTGTCAATAAGGTATAATGTAGTTGTCCGTATCTTGGCTTGCTCATCTGTGATGTTCATGCCGCTTAAGTACTGTTCCGTACTCCATAGAAAATTTTCAAGTTCTCGAGCATTACGATCTCCGGCATAAGTTTTGGGTCTTGGGATTTTAATGTGATGATCATAATTATTGGCAGCAGGGGCAATTGTGTTTTGAGTGGATATCAATGCTTGTTTGCATAGTACCACATCACCATTCAAGTCTTCTATTTGGGCCCGAAGACATCAAGTTGCTCCTCGAAGTGGGCACGTAGAGATTGAATCTCACCCATAAATTCTTGGCGCATCATTTGCATTTCACTGCGCAAAGTATTGCCAAGCTCAAGGATGTTGGCTTTGATGACTGGAATAATAGAGGCATACTCCATCTCCAAGGCATCAAAGCGCTCGGTAACGTTACTTACCAAAGAACTCATGTTGACTAGGGCGGGTTCAATTCGAGATAGGCGTTCCTCCAAGGCACCTTGTGTGATAGCTTTGGACTTTGAACGAGTGAATGGTGGTTGTGTGCGAAACTCCTCTTTTTCTTGGATAGAAATTTCCAAGGGGTTGAACTCTAATGGGTTGGCCATGGTTTAGGTTGACGAGGTTGACAGGGTAGCGGTGGTGTTATCAATCTGCTCTGATACCAAATATCATGAGGTGATTTTTGATGGCATGCTCGTGCAGCACTTAGGGGACTTATAAGGAAAGTTCTTAAGTAAGCCTGTGAGATCACTCGTTGGAGAGTATTTTATTGTAGAATGTTAATGTGCAATAAAGACAAGATTATTTGGAAGAACACTTGTATTACACAAAAGAAGGTTTTATAAAGGAGGGCTCTTGAGAGAGCAAGTAGGTGCCTAGAGATTTTGGGTGTCTAGGTTGCTAGCTTTCTTAGTCTGTCTACAAGGATGGAGGGCTTCTCTTTATATAGGCCCCCACCTACTTCTAGATCTTTCTCACCTACATCATTAATATAAAATGTTCTAGATAAGAAGTGTGTGGTCCATCCTAGTGTTAGGAATGGTGTCCTAGAACTTGTAATCATTTAATAATAATAATTTATTAAGAATAAATTAAATAAATAAACATAAGTTCTTTATATTATCTAGATTGATTCAATTAATGATATTAAGAATATATGGAAATATATAAATATCAAACATTCAAATAGTAAACCCTAAGTTACTCTTATGAAATCACGACTTAGTATGTGAGTCATACAAGAGGATTAAAGTCGAGATGAGTAACTTAAACGTGTCTACAGTAAACGGATAACGTTTGGAAAACTTATCTTGGTAACACTGTTGATAGCTTCGCATTTTGCTTATAGACAAATGATCAAATCCTGATCATTCATGTGGGAGACATGAAATGGAAGTATCATATGCAATGCTGATTGTATAAGACAGGACCACGATGTTCGATCAAATTTCTCCTTAGTACCGTTTACGAGAAATAATCGAATATCAAACTAAGTTTATTAACCGTGATAGATCTCAATCCTGAGTGAAATGCGGACTCCTATTTGTGGAGTTATGTTCTTTGATTCACATAGTTGAGAGCGATCTATAAGAACGCTCAATACACTCCTGTTTTGGGAACATGACTAGATAAGTAGCTGGGAACTCATTTTCACGAGATGGAATTCATAACTTTCCTATAAATTAACGGTATCAGTGCGATACCTAAACATTTTAGGAACTTTAGGAAACTCCTTTGATGTACTGATTCGAGACATGAACAAGTGACGTCACGACTTCTATTGATCACAGAAGTATCTTATCTCTAGTTCGACTAAAGATAAAGTTCATTGGAGAATCGGCGGGAACACAAGGATAAAGCGGTAATTACAGGGGCAAACCGGTAAATTTATCCTCTGTAATTATGAGGGTTCCACGTGAAGGATAATATCACGGATATAAATAATGATAAACTAAATGGACAATAACTCATCTATAGTGAAGGGAGTTCAGCTATGAATCTATAGTGGAATTATTCATAGTTAGATAATAAGTAATTAACTGATTATGTGTTAATCACTTAATTGACTAATTATTAAGCCCATGATCTATAGGTCCATCGGGTCCCTATGCTAGCCCAAATATCGTAGTCGCGAAATCAAGTAGAAGAAATGGAAATTTTAAATAAAGTGAATTACTTAAAATAGGCAATATTAATTGTTTAAATATTGAGTATATTTAAACGGTAATTAATATATATTTAAACGGTAATTAATATAAACATTATTAATTGTTTAAATAATGAGTTTATTTAAACATGAAATTAATAATGAAATATTATTAATTATACATTATTAATTATTTAAATATTGAGTATATTTAAATGGTAATTAATAATTTGAAATTAATTAACAATTATTAATTGTTTAAATAATTAATTATATTTAAAAGGAAATTAATAATTAAAATTAATTAAATTAATAATAAAATATTGTCAATAAAATTATTAATTAAATAATGAGTTTATGGAAATTAATAATTATAATATTTATTATTAATTATTTAAATAATGAAAATTATTTAAATGGAAACTAATAATTAAATATAAATTGGATAATGTTTAGTCGGGAGAAAATATTAATATTATTAATTGTTTAAATAAAATATTTTATTTAAATGGTAATTAATAAATAAATTAATTAAGTTGGACTTATTAATTTAAGAGAGAATTTCAAGCCCAATTGGATTAATGAACCCAATTGGAATTGGCCCAAAATAATTAATTAAATAAATTGTATTTATTTATTATTTTATGATGATAAAATCGGCCATGACATGTATTTTGAGGAGATAATTGTTTGAATTATATCCTAAAATAATTACATAGATTTATTTACCCAAGATAAATAAAAATAAAGAAAATAAAATAATCTCCTATTTATCCATGGCATTTTCAAAATTGCTAGATAAAAGAAAGAGATAATTTTTTTTCTTTTTGTATTTATCTCTATAGATTAATCCCAATGTGATTAGGATTCCTATTTTCTATAAATAGGAGGGTTGAGTTATTCATAAATCACACAATTTAATTCCATAGAAAGTTGGAACTCTCTCTTCCCTTCTCCCCCCCCCCCCATAGCCGAAATTCCCTAGTTATTATTGGGAAGAAAATATTTTTCTTCTTCCCAATTTCTTCTTAAGTTCGATCCCACAATCGGATTTCGTTTGATCGATCGGGATATAACATAGAAGATCCGGTGTTGCTGAGGATTGATGCTGTAAAGAAACCTCCAACCAATTCTCCAATTTTACTCAATGTAAGTTTCGGTTTGATTTTAATTTTCGAAAATTAAGCATGAATCTACATATTCTTCGTGTTTTTAGCACAATTTGCATGATATTAATAGATCCTAAATTAAGTGTTAATTTGTGTTACTAAATAAATTCCGCTAATTTAGTAAATCATCCCCTCACCTCGAATATTCTAGAGAAATCTAATATTTATAAGATAATTACAAGAAAATACTAGAAGATTCTAGAGAGCCTAGAAGATTCTAGAGAAACCTAGAAGAATCTAGATAAGTCTTGAATCTATTGAAGCATGGAGGTTTGTGTGGAGGATTCTAGAGCATCCCAAACCTTTTCACCATGTGAACCTTTCTAGATAGGTATTGTAACACGGCGGGTCGTGACATTATGTAGTCCTAAGAAAAATTATCAAGAATACAGAAAATTCTTATCTAGCAGCCAAGGCTACACCGGACCAATATAGTGTAGTCACATGTATTTTTGTTTAATAAAAATAATTATTTTTTTCTCCCACGTGATTGCACCTTATTGGTTCGGTGCAGCCTTGGCTGCTTAGCATTTTCCCAAGAATACTCTTTAACAATTCAACCTTACATATTATAAATAGTAATTTTTTCACTCTTATTGACATCTAAAAAAAGAGATAAAAATATTAACACGAGCATAGTTTAAGTGGTTAGACATGTACTCTATTCTCATGAAGTCGAAGGTTCGAGTCTCCCCTCCCTTAATTTGATATAATATATCAATTTATATATATATATAAGCTTATTGTTTTCCATTTCTATACAATTTTACGTGAGTAGGATACATAGGGTGGTGGGTGCTGGTAGGATACATAGGCTTTAAGGATAATATAGTAAATTAGGTCTAATTTGAATGAGATGCAGTTAAAAATGGGTAGTTTTGATATTCAAAATATAAAAAGGTAGAAAAGGAGAGTTAGTTAAAATTTCTCCAGTCAAAATGTATAATTCAATCTAGTTTTTTTTTAATTAATTTTTTGCTAAATTATACAAAATATCGAGGTTGGTTTCATTTTCATCCCTAATGTTTAAAATGTTTTAGTGGGTTTATTTTTCATATAATTGAAGTTTTAAAACAAATTAGAAAACTGTTGTACACTTGAAATATTTTAGGAAATCATTGTAGTGCATTGATGTGACGCAAAGGTGGCCTTCACCCAATCCATTTCTTCTTCGCCACATTAGTAGATTATCACGATTTCCTAAAATATTTCAAATGTACAATTTTTTTTAAAGAGTGCAATTATTTAAAAAAAAAAAAAAAAAAAAACTAAGTTAAACATTAATATTATGATTATCCATGCAAACAAAATGATTTTTTTTTAAGTTTGCCATTAAATTCATCATTTTGTTGATATGGATAGGAGTGAAAATTAGTTGAATTCTCATATTAGATGGAACCGAATAGAACTAATCAAACCAAATCATATGGTTCAATTAAATGAAGGTCATCGGTTTGAAACAACTATATTTTTTTCTATTATATTTGTCATTCTTATCTATTGATTTTTTTTTAATTATACATAGTTTAATTCTTAAATATATTAATTATCAAATTAATATTTTCATTCTTGAACTTTTATGACTATAAAATATTTTAAAATTTAAAATATAAAAGAAAATATTAAAATGTATGAAGATGTAACCTTGATCAAATTTGGTTCCTAACTTAAAAACAGTTCTATTTAGTGCCACCTAAACTGATTATCACCCCTATCCATGCCAACAAAATATAACGAATTTGATGGCTAACTTATAATTAAAAATTCATTTTTTAAATGGATAAATTATAATATTACTCTTTAAGTTAGATTTTTAAATAATTGTAGTTTTAAAAAAAAAATTAGAAAAAGATTGTATATTTGAAACATTTTAGAAAACAACGGTATTGTACTGATATGGCGACGAAGAAAGGACTGGATGAAGATCATGTTTGGGCCACATCAGCACACTACCACGATTTTCTAAAATGTTTCAAATATACAACATTTTTCTAATATGTTTTAAAACTACAATTATTTTTAAAATAACCTAATTTAAATTATATGTAACGACTCATTACCCGGTACAATCATTTAATTTTTTTCAAAATTTAATATTATTTAAATTAAATAATATTATTTAGTATTATTATATGTAACGATCCCTAATCAACGTTTGTTTGAAACTCGTAAGGGTGAGTTTCTTAACTTATTTAATAAACTCATTTATTTTCACAATTCTAATACATTTTTTTTTATAACAAAGTTACAATAACAAAAGAGCAAAACAAAAACAACAAAACAAAAACAAAACTACTCTAACAACTCCACCATCCAAGTAGGGAGATTATCTACTTTCCAACATCCTGAACACCCCAAATCTGCCGCTCTCTTAGCTAAATGGTGAGTAAAATAATTCCTAGAACGACGAGTGTGTACAAAAACACAGCTAGAAAACATACAAGATATCTCTCTAATTAACAAAATAAGAGAATCTATTTCAGTGATATCAATAGACAGAGAATTTAGAAGCCGAATAACCTCCAAACAATCAGATTCCACCAACAAACAAGATGAGTAATTCACAGCTTGAATTCCTTCCAAAACGGCTTTAGCTTCCAAAAATTTGATCGATGGAGAATTTCTAATAACTTTACAACCAGCCACAATTATTTCTCCAAGATGATTCCGGAGCACCCAACCTGCACCCGCTCTAGTGTTTAATAAACTTATTCATTTGCACATCTTCAACATATATTATTCTAACTTATACTTAACAAACCTAATATTTTACACAATCCAAATACATTGTTAATAACTCATTGCTTAAAAAACCTACTGCTTAACAACACACCGCTTAACAATTCAAACCTGCAAACAAAATGCACCCTTGGTGATTTATTATGACATCATAACAGGAGGTCCTAAAGTTTGAATTTCGTGATGACATTTCCCCCCTCATTTATTAAATATTTCTTGGATTGAGCCTTCTATAACTATCCTAATTCACAATCGAATGGGAGTGTTGAGAAAATATAACACAAATCAATTATCTCTTTTGCTAACAAATTTTATTGGTTGCCTAATTTCCTACTTGGATATGTGTTTGGTTGTACAGACCCGACTCTTTGATTTATAAATAAAACAAAATGATGCAAGCAGAATCATTTAAATCTTGTAAATCAATGAGTATCACCCTTCATAATTTCAAAATAAAATCCAAGTTCTTAAACATTCAAAAGTTAGAATACGCATCCATTTCATAATCGAACTCAAATCCAAAGAGTTAAAGTTACATAAATTCAGAAATCCAACGAAATAACTCCAAATCATAACAAAGTATGCTCAATAGAGCGCAATAGATCAAAGTATATAAAATAAAGCATAGTAAGTCTATGAACATAAAGATAAACTAGTTCATCACATCGTCATCCATCTAAAGTCACGCCGCACCAGCTCCACGAACCGTACTTGAAATGTAATATCATGAGTGAAAAACCCAGTTAAGATAAACAGAAAAGATAGTAAATTTAGATCCCAAATCTTAATCTAGATAAGTGTCCATAAGCCCTACTAACTTTTGACTACCCAAACATACTTTCATATATCTCTTACAACTCCTAAGGGCATAAAATTCTAAAATCATATTCAATTTTATAACGATACTCATAATCTCATAAACTTATGCTAACTCATAACAAAAACACTCTAACCACAAAAGCACACTTAATAAGTACGCTCAGTCTCAACATGCTTCAATAAAAAAATAATCATCTGAATCAATGATAATAGTGTAAGTACACGTAGTCTCAATATTACTCATTAACTCGCCTGAACCATGCAAAGTACACGCAGTTTTCACATGTATTACATTTAACATCATGTGAATAATTATTGATAGTGAAAGGATACACATTTTAACAGTATCTCATTATCTCACTCAACAATACAAAATACATGCAATCTTTACATTCACCTCATATATGTATCGCAACATTTATGGATAATACCAGATCATGTAATTTACTCCGTCAGACATTATCTCATCGCCCATCCCCCAATCATGCAAAGAACACGCAGTCTTTAGCATTCCTCATGATACATATGTTAGGAATGGTGTTCTAGAACTTATAATTATTTAATAAAGATAATTTATTTCGAATAAATTAAATAAATAAACATAAGTTCTTTCTATTATTGATAACTCTATAAAATAGAGTTATTTGGTCCTATTTTAATGATTATGTGATGATTATTTGATTGAACTTTGCTCATATTATGCATGCTTTGAACTCATTTTGCATAATTCTTTAATAAAGCTTATTTTTGGGAAAAACTCAGGTTTTTAGCACTTTAATGTATTATTTGGATTGTTCTTGGCTTTTGGTATGTAATAATGTCAATTTGAATGAGAGAAAGTCCTAAAAGAATTGAAAATTTCATGCAGGAACATAGAAAAATTGCAAATTTTACAATAGTGCTGCAGCTGTGCTGCAACACACTGAAGCAGAATTGGGCAGCAGCAGATTTCGAATAGCAGTCTTCATAAATCAATGTTTTGGGCCTGTTTCAGCACACCCACGCATGGTTAAAGAAGCCCACTACTTTGGCCCTATTTGGAGGAGATTAAGATTAAGCCCAAGCCCAAAAAGCAAGGAAAAAAAGAAAAATTAACCTAAAAACAAATGGGCTAAAAAATGTGAGGCAGAGAAAGAGAGCAGCGAACGTGGAGATCAGAAGGAGAGAGGCAGCAAGTACGTGAAGGGCAGAGACGAACGTGGGAGACGGAGCAACATCAAATACGTGAAGGATCTTTCCTCGCCATTAGAGAAATTCGTTTACTCTTCCTTCCATTCTTTATTCTTCATTCTTTTAGAATTTCTTTATTGAATTGAAGTAATGTTAGGTTTAGTTTTTATTTTGTTAAACTCTTCTGTTAATTTAGGTTTTGTTATGAACTAAATTTTATTTGGTTGGAATTGATAGATGAACCCTAAAAGGGATTAGTTTTCATAGCTTTTAATGAATTCAATTTTTATGCTCAATCAATAGTTTGATAATTTCATTCTCTTTGCTTATGCTTGATCAACCTAAGTAAATTGCTTAGTTTAATTTTAATTACAAAAGGTTAAAATTGAATGGAAAAATATTGATTGATAGGGGTTAACGGTTCTTGAAATTGTTTTTAGTAATGCATAGACATATGTAATTACACCCTAAAGCCTAAACCGGTGCATCAAAGCGTATTTTTAATCTAATTTAACCTAGACATAGGAATTAAGTTGGATTAAGAATTAGAATCATGCTAGGCTTGACAAAGTCACATGAACAATTGAGTTTGCTTGCATAAAAATTGTATTTGTTATTGCAGATTGCTGCAGCACAGCCACAGCACTGCTGCAGCAATTGTGAATTCTAAGACTTTTTAGGGGGATTCTTGATTTTCCAACCATTCATCTCTACATAGTTTAATCACTTTAATATTTGTGCACATTTAGGAGTAATTTCAGCCATTTTAGTCCATCTTACTTTAGAATTTTGTCATTTAGTTTTGCATAATTTCACAATTTTAGTTATTTAGTTTCATAAATCAAATCACCCCAATTTATCATTGTTTTTATTTTCTTTAAATTATTTGTTAAACACCTACTTAATCTACTAATCCTCGTGGGAACGATCATTCTTATCACTTTATTACTTGTTTGACTGCGTGCACTTGCGTATCACGATTTCACACAACAATTATCTATATTGATTCAATTGACGATATTAGGAATATATGAAAATATATTAATATTAAACATTCAAATAGTAAAACCCTAAGTTACTCTTATGAAATCATGACTTAGTATGTGAGTCATACGAGAGGATTAAATTTGAGATGAGTAACTTAAAAGCGTCTACAGTAAATGGATAACATTTGGGAACCTTATCCTGGTAACACTTTTGATGGCTTCGCATTTTGTTTATAGACAAATGATCTAATCCTAATCATTCATGTGGGTGACATGAAATAGAAGTATCATATGCAATGTTGATTGTATAAGATAGGACCACGATGTTTGATCAAATTTCTTATTAGTACCGTTTATGAGAAATGATCGAATATCAAACTAAGTTTATCAACCGTGATAGATCTCAATCCCGAGTGAAATGTGGACTCCTATTTGTGGAGTTGTGTTCTTTGATTCACATGGTTGAGAGCGATCTGTAAGAACGCTTAATACACTCTTGCTTTGGAAACATAACTAGATAAGTAGTTGGGAACGCATTTTCACAAGATGGAATTCATAACTTTCCTATAAATTAACGGTATCTTTGTGATACCTAAACATTTTAGGAACTTTAGGAAACTCTTTTGATGTACTGATTCGAGACATGAACAAGTGACGTGACGACTTCTATTGATCACAGAAGTACATTATCTCTAGTTCGACTAAAGATAAAGTTCATTGGAGAATCAGGGGGAACACAAGGATAAAACGGTAATTACAGGGGCAAAACGGTAAATCTAATCCGCCTGTAATTATGAAGGTTCCACGTGAAGGGTATGTTACAGATATAAATAAAGATAAACTAAATGGACAATAACTTATCTATAGTGAGGGGAGTTCACTATGAATCTATAGTGGAATTATTCATAGTTAGATAATAAGTAATTAACTGATTATGAGCTAATCACTTAATTGACTAATTATTAAGCCCATGATCTATAGGTCCATCGGGTCCCTATGCTAGCCCAAATATCGTACTCATGAAATCAAGTAGAAGAAATGGAAATTTTAAGTAAAGTGAATTACTTAAAATAGGCAATATTAGTTGTTTAAATATTGAGTATATTTAAACGGTAATTAATATAAACATTATTAATTTTTTAAATAATGAGTTTATTTAAACAGGAAATTAATAATTAAATATTATTAATTAGACATTATTAATTGTTTAAATATTGAGTATACTTAAATGGTAATTAATAATTTGAAATTAATTGACAATTATTAATTGTTTAAATAATTAATTTTATTTGAACGGAACTTAATTAATTAATTAATAATAAAATATTATCAATAAAATTATTAATTAAATAATGCGTTTATTTAATGGAAATTAATAATTAAAATATTTATTATTAATTTTTTAAATAATGAAAATTATTTAAATGGAAATTAATAATTAAATACAATTTGATAATATTTAGTCAGGAGAAAATATTAATATTATTAATTATTTAAATAAATTAGTTTATTTAAATGGTAATTAATAAATAAATTAATTAAGTTAGACTTATTAATTTAAGAGAGAGTTTCATGACCAATTGAATTAATGAACTCAATTAGAATTGGCGCAAAATAATTAATTAAATAAATTGTATTTATTAATTATTTTACTATCATAATTTAATTTGTATGAGATAATTTGTAGGAGATAATTGTTTGAATTATATCCTATAATAATTATATAGATTTATTTACCCAAGATAAATAAATAAAGAAAAGAAAATATTCTCTTATTTATTTATGGCATTTTAAAAGTACCAAGATAAAGGAAAGAGATAATTCTTTTTTGTATTTATCTCCATGGATTAATCCTAATGTGATTAGGATTCCTATTTTCTTATAAATATGAGGTTTGGGTCATTCATATATCACACTATTCAATTCCATAGAAAATTGGAACTCTCTCTTCCTCCTTCTCCCCCCTTGGCCGATTTCCCTATAGTTCATTGGGAAGAAAATATTTTTTCTTCTTCCCAATTTCTTCTTAAGTTCGATCCCACAACCGGGTTTCGTTTGATCGATCGGGATATAGCATAGAAGATCCGGTGTTGCTGAGGATTAATGTTGTAAAGAAACCTCCAACCAATTCTCCATATTTTACTCAATGTAAGTTCCGGTTTGATTTTAATTTTCGAAAATATGAGCATGAATCTACATGTTTTGTCACAAATTGCATGATGTTAATAGATCCGTTATTAAATGTTAATAATTTTACTATATAAATTTCCGCTCATTTAGTAAATCATCCCTTCAACCACGATATTTGATCAAATTACTCATTAGTACCGTTTACGAGAAATGATCAAATATCAAACTAAGTTTATCAATCGTGATAGATCTCAATTCTGAGTGAAATGTGGACTTCTATTTATGGAGTTATGTTCTTTGATTCACATGGTTGAGAGCGATCTGATATGAACGCTCAATACATTCCTGTTTTGGGAACATAACTAGATAAGTAGCTGGGAACACATTTACACAAGATGGAATTCATAACTTTCTTATAAATTAATGGTATCAGTGCGATACCTAAACGTTTTAGGAACTTTACGAAACTCTCTTGATTTACTTATTCGAGACATGAACAAATGACGCCACAACTTCTATTAAATCACAGAAGTATATTATCTCTAGTTCGACTAAAGATAACGTTTATTGGAGAATCAGCGGGGACACAAGGATAAAACAGTAGTTACAGGGGTAAAACGGTAAATTTAATCCGTCGTGAAGGATATATCACAGATATAAATAAAAGATAAACTAAATGGACATAACTCATCTATAGTGAAGGGAGTTCAGCTATGAATCTATAGTGGAATTCTTCATAGTTAAATAATAACTAATTAATTGGTTATAAGTTAATCACTTAATTGACTAGTTATTAAGTCCATCGGGTCCCTATGCTAGCCCAAATATCGTTGTAGCAAAACAAATTTATTAATTTAACTTAGGAAGAACAAATAATTTAAGTAATTGAATTTACTTAAAAGTAGGTAATATTAATTATTTGAATAATGAGACTATTTAAATAAAAATTAATATTAATTTTATGATAATATTAATTGTTTAAATAAAGGGTTTATTTAAATGGAAATTAATATAATATTTTAAGGCAAAATTAATTGTTTAAATAAATAGTTTATTTAAACGGGAATTAATGCTAATATTATTAATTATTTAAATAATAATTTTATTTAAATGAAAATTAATAATTAATATTATCAATTAAATAATGAGTTTATTTAATTTGATAATAAATATTAGAGGGAATTAATACAATTGGTTTAAGAAACAAATTGGTTTTGGCCCAAAATAATTAATTAATTGAATAAGATTCAATGGTAATTAAGATATTAATTCTTGGCTCAAATGTGTTCAATAAGAAATTATTATTTTAATTTTTTCTAATTTTAAAACACATATATAATTATTATTAGATAAAGAAAAGTAAATAATAATAAATGAATAAAAAAAAATTCTTAGCCATGGCGTCAACGTGAATGGGCTTTTGCATTATATATTTTTTATTTGTTTTATTTATCTTTTCCTTTTAATAATTAGGAGATGATGAATTCTAAGTATATTAGATATCATATTTTTCTATAAATATGACTTCATATTTTGTACTCTTCTCACTTTAATTAGGAAAGTGAAAATTATCTCTTCAATTTTTGTCCAATTACCGATTTTCTTTAAGAAAATTTTTCTTCTTTTATTCTTCCGGATCGACTCCCACTAGTCAGTTTTGCTTTCGATTGGGATATAGCGTAGAAGATCCGGTGTTACTAAGGATTGATGTTATAAAGAAACCTCCAACTGATTCTCCATATTTTACTCAATGTAAGTAAGGGGTTTTAATTTTTCGAAAAACTAGCATGAATTTACATGTTTTTATCACAAATTGCATGATGTTAATAGATCGTTAATTAATCATTCATTAGTTTACTAAATGATTTTCCGCTAATATAAAAACTCATAAACAACCCAAGAGCAATTAAAATCATTAAATAACAGGTAAAACTACCATCGCCCATTTTAGTCCAAAATTCACCCAAGGCATAATAAATTTTACACTCCCAAGATTCTAACAATAACGTTGAGCATGCTCTTAATAACTTATTTCCAATTATACTTAACTTCTGATCTTACGAATTGTTCATCTAATTTAGTTTCTATATTTACTAAAAATCATATTTATCTTCCCCTTTAGCAAAGCAAACTATACACGATCCGGCGAAGTGTTAACGGGCAATACCACACCAACTAAAAATAATTAACCATAATTAATTTAACTAAAATAATAATTACAAGCAACAAATAACGATCAAAAGACAAAAACGCTTGGGAGGGCTCCCCCTCATTCTCGGCCGAACAAGGGACGTTTGAAAAGTTGTTTTTTTCGGGTTTTGGGCAGTTGTGTGACATTCCAGGTTCTTTTTTTGGTAGTTTTTTAGAGGTATTTATCAATGGGTAAGCATATTTTAGGCATTTGAACAAGATTTATCCATCCAAATTCAAAGAAAATCAAAATAATACAAATGAAAAAATGAAAAAGAGGTCCACAGTTTTAAGGAGATTTCAAGGGGCCTGGTCTTTTGCATTTTCTTAAGTTTAGGGCCAAGGTTTTGGGTGAAAACAACTTAACAACCGCTTTGATTTGAAATCTTAGAGTTCCATGGAATGGAATTGAAGATTTCAACTGAACTTCACTACTAGAAATCAAATGAGAAGAGAACTCAGGAAGATTTTGATGATTCTTACCTTTTAGGGATGGGAGAAAGCTTCAAGGAGTAGATGAAAAGAAAACATAAGTCGAGAGCGTTCCAACGCAAAAAGAATAATGTGAAACAGAGGAGGGAATTAACTTTTTATTTTAATCATAAGACAACATTTTTTTAATAGTTTATTTATTTTAAGTCTAAGTTTTGTAAAGTAAACAAAGCCTTTTAAATTATATGATGTATTGTTTTCAGAGTCCTCTGTTCAGAGTCAAACAGTGTCCGTTGGGAACTCAAAGATATTGTGGCTGTTTGGAGTGAACTTGGAGTGTCAAACAGACTAGTCTGAACCCGAACCACTGTTGACTCCCCCAGTGTTGGTTCATCGTTAACTGGATATTAAATTAAATATTGTTAACTGGCCTACTAATGATATTTAATTCACCTAGATTTTAAATAACACTTCAAAAATATAAATTATTAAATAGATGACTAAAGTATCTAAATTCTAATTTAACTAAATTAAACTAGTTAAACTTTAGAAATTAAATGAATTAAATACTTTAGATAAAAATAAAATAAAAAATCTACCTAAAAAATAATGGGATGTTAGAGCAATAAATCATGATTAGTTGTCTCGATTAATATAATATATTTTTTGTTAAAAAGTAAAACAATCTAGGAATATACTATTTTTTTATACTGAACAGAACTAACTTTTTTATTATTAATTTTATTAAGTACTTTCATATTTTCAATAATAGACCTCAAACATATACCAAATCCCTATTCAAAGGTAAACAACTTCTAGTCCTCTCATATTCAATTAACCTTTTAACTCACGCATCCATTTCAACCGGCTCACCCCCTTCAAAAATGGTGTATTAAATAATAAATAAATGCCTTACCAAAAAGAAAAAAAAATTAATATAATTTTCTCGAACTCAAAGTTATATTAACTTGTATTTCAAAGTTATGGCTTGTCATGTGCACTCAAGCCTGTAATACGGAGCTTGCTAACTATATTGTATAAATTTGTATGAATGGGCTATTATATACTTGATTCTCTCTTATAAATTTATAATAAACCTCAAGTTGCAACCTTAACAATTTTCTCTTTAGATTGACTATGGAGCCTCCCCTTACATGGTCAATAACCATTTTCTGTCCCCGTATATTCTACGGACTATCTGATTTTTTATTACTCTTTGGTCACACGTTATTAAATGTCTTCACCCTGAAGAAAGAACTATATCAATTCTCAACTTTGACATCCGATGATTTATCTTCAAGATTAAATTTTAGTCATATCTTTAATTTTATTATTTGTTAGAACACAATCCTCACATTGATATGAGCTCTTTTAGGTAGAACTCGTTAAACTAATCTTTCTATTTATTTTTTAGTTTATAGGAAAGTTATTAAATGGAGCTTTAATAACCTAATAAAAAATTAGTTGATCTAGTTTTGATCCCTTTTAGCAGAAAACGTGTATTCACAAATTTTTTATCTAAAATAAAATACAATATACATCCGTGATTCACGTGGTTATAATTTTTTTTTTTATATATATATAAAGATATGTCTTATTCGTGAGGAATATGTTTGGTTCCCAACAATATTTTACGAAGCAGGGACTCGAGCCAATAACATGTCACTTTCAGGCGAATACCATACCACGTGAAACATGCAATTACTCTCGTTTCATTTAGTAAATGATCATTTTTTTTATTGATATCATTTCTGAATTAAATTCCACTAAAAAAATTAAATAATTATACAAAAAAAAATAATAATTTTACTTATAATTTTTTATTTAAAAATCAATTCATAATTAATTTAAAATTTTTTTTTTAATTTAAAGAGTATATCCAAATAGTAATTATGTGTCTATGATCCATTCCAATCACGCGCACCAGAATCTGATTCTAATCCCGCGCATCAAACTTCCCTATAAGTTCTTTAAATTTTATGATATATTATTCCAAACTATACACAATTTTAAGAATAATTCAACCCAAAAAAACCAATATAATGCCAACAAACAAATTGTGATTTCTTTCATCATAAGGTTCCAAGTTCATTCTCAACAATGGAGAAACCAAAAAATCTGGTGAGAATTCTTGAAAACTGCAAGATTTCTCCTCCACCAGATTCACCTTCTTCCACCATTGATTTCTCTCTCCCTTTCACTTTCTTTGATGCTCTCTTCTTGAAAATTCCTCCCACTGAGCGTCTCTTCTTTTACTCTCTCTCTCACTCTTCATCAAATCAAAACTCCATTCTCTCTCACCTCAAACACTCCCTCTCTCTCACTCTTCTCCATTTCCTCCCTCTCGCCAGCACTCTCTCTTGGCCTCCTCACTCTCCTAAACCCACCATTCTCTACACCCCCGGCGATTCCGTTTCCCTCACCGTTGCCGACACCGATGCCGATTTCGACTATTTCTCCAGCCACAACAATGTCCATCAGGTTGAAGAATGTCGTCCTTTCGTCCCCGAATTGCCTGCCACCGATACGTCGGTCCCGGTATTGGCTCTGCAAGTTACTCTGTTTCAAAACAGGGGATTGTCAATTGGAGTCTCTAACCACCATGGTTTTATGGATGGGAAAAGTTCAATCATGTTCTTGAAATCATGGGCTTACATTTTCAAAAACACCGAAAACGGAACCGAGAAGCCTCTAAATCTAAACCTCCCACCGGAGCTAACCCCGGTTTTCGATAGGTCTATTATCAAAGACCCGAAAGGAATCGACATGCTTTACATCAACTACTGGCTAAATAAAACCAACCCCATTGTCAAAACCTTGAAATATTTCCCAAATCTAGGTGTTTCTCCTGATATGGTTAGAGGAACATTCCAATTCACACGAAAAGACATCGAAAAGCTTCGGAAATCCGCGTCGAAATCATCGAAACCGATCCGATTCTCTTCGTTCGTGCTCGCATTTGCCTACATATCAATCTGTGTGATCAAATCAGCAAGAATAGAAGAGCAGAAGAAGAAAATATATCTCGGGTTTTATGCGGATTGGAGAGCGAGGCTGAATCCTCCGATACCGACAAATTACTTCGGTAATTGTGGAGGAAGTCATGGAGTTTTCGCAGAAGCAATGGAAGAAGGAGATGGAATCGAAAAAATATCGAAAAAAATCCATGAAACGATTAAGGAATTGGATGAGAATGTGATGGAAGGAGCAGAAGAAAGTTTATCGAAATGGGAAAATGTAGAAATCGGTGGGATTAAGTTTATAGGAGTTGTTGGATCGCCGAGGCTTGGAGTTTATGAGTTGGATTTTGGATGGGGGAAACCTGAAAATGTGAAGATGGTTTCCATTGAAAGAACTGGTTCCATTTCTTTGGCTGATAATCGAGATGGAGATGGAATTGAAGTTGGTTTGGTTCTTTCTAGACATGAAATGCAGGTTTTTTCTTCTGTTTTTTATGATGGTCTCAAGGCTCTTTAGATCGTCTGGTCGTGAAATTATTATTCGATGTGGTCGTCACAATGTCGGATGATTTAACAAATATATCATTTCATTATATTGTCCCATTCTCCCCATATATCCTTCCTATCAGGGTCGAGAATGAAGGCTTTTTAATGTGGGACATCAATTTAAGTGAGAAATATCAGTAGATGTTATTTTATAAATTTATGTATTTTAGATATCAAAGTAAGGGACACAAATGTTTTTCTCTAACTTTTATAATCATCGAAGTTATTGTTTAGACATACGTTAAATAGATCAAAGACCTAATACACTCTAAATGTAAAACCGTGAGTTAAATATTTCAAAAAGTGTTATGTACGTGGGTTTAAGAAATTTGAGTTTATTAGTCTGGGTTTTAAATGAAACGGTAAAAAAAGGATTAACCTCGGCTAAAAAAGTCTCATTTAACATCATCCAAAACACATCCAAAAAGAATGTTAAATAGCAACAACAAAAAATTGTTTGTTCTTGAACTTATATTTTTCAACAAAAGAAATCACCCAAAAAGTTTTTTAAAAAGTTTCAAATTTAACCTTCAACCACCATCGTGCGCAAGAGAGTTATATAAGGCTTGAATCATAGCTGATTTTTTTTTTAAAAAAAACTTGAACAAAACATATGATTTATGCTCATGAAATCGCGCAAGAGAGAAGAAGAATAATCTAGGACAGAATCAAGGAGAGGAAGAAATGTGTTTTTTTAACTTGAACAGAATATTTGTCGATGAAATGGCGCAAGAGAGAAGAAGAAGTTAGGTCAGAATTAGAGAGAAGAAGTAATTTAGGTCTGAATGTTTTTTTTACTTGAACATAAATTGTATGTAGAACATACAGTTTATATCTAATTATAACACTTATGTCCTCCTTGACAAATCGTCTTTAGAACAAATGTTTACAGTTTACATAAGCATAAATCGTATGTATTATAAACGATTTCACTTATTTTTGGACAACGTTTCAAATTGACGTTAGATTTAACATAAGTTTTAAAAAGTACAATTTTCTACTTTAAAAAAAATCGGGTTTTAAAACTAAAACTTAAACCTATGAAGTTAAAGAGTTAATATGACGTATTATAGAAACCGATAAAACAAACACCCCTTTATTCACATCCCCTTCTTATAACCCACAAATTTTTCACATAAAATCTTCAAAAAAAAAAAAATCATATATACCAAACAAACACAAACACACTTCCAAACCATTTTTTGAGTTCAAACATATGGCAGTTAACATGCATATGATCAAACTTGTCCAAAAAAAGTTTGTCCCATTCTCATTTCTTTCCTTTCCATATTCACATGCATCTTCCTTCTCCTTCTTCCTCTTTCCCTTCAACCAAAAATGGCTCAAATCCCATCACTGAAAATACTTGAACTCTGTAATATTACTCCTTCTCAATCTCCCTCTTCCATTTCTGAACTCTCTCTCCCCACCACTTTCTTAGACACATTCTTCTTCCAACACTTTCCCAATGAACGTCTCCTCTTCTTTTCTCTCTCCCCTTCACACCCTCCATTTCTAAACTCTATTCTCCCTAAACTCAAACTCTCTCTCTCTCTCTCACTTTATCCCATTTCCTCCCTCTTGCCGGAAACCTCACTTGGCCCACTACCTCTCCTGAACCCCTCATCCTTTACAAACCCGGTGATGCTGTTTCTCTCACGGTTGCCGAAACCGATGCTGATTTCTATCGTCTCTCTGGTAACGAACCCCGTCAAGCGATGGAGTCTCGTTGTCTCTTACCAGAACTCATGAAAGCAAACGATGCCGTTGCTCCGACGATGGCAGTTCAAGTAACTGTTTTCCCGGGTAATGGATTTTCTGTTGGGATTACTAGTGATCATGCAACTCATGATGGGAAAAGTTCTAGTCTTTTCTTGAAGGCATGGGCTTTTATTTGTAAATTTGGTTCTCTGCCGGAGGAATTAACCCCGGTTTTTGATCGGACCGTAATTAAAGACTCTGCATTGGAGAAGCTATATCAGGGTTATTTGCAGAGATTGAGAAACTCTAATCTCAATGGCAGTGTGAAAAGCTTAAAGTTTAAGCCAAACAATGGGGTCACAATGGACATGGTTAAAGCTACATTTGAGTTGAGCTATTTGGAGATAGAAAAACTGAAGGAAAAAGTGGGAAAATGGGGAAATGGGATTTGTTTATCCACATTTGTTCTTGCTTATGCTTATGTAGCTGGATGTTTGGTGAAAGCAGAAGGATTGGAAGGTAATAAAAAGGTTTGTTTGGCGACGTTTGCCGATTGGAGGCCCCGTCCGGAGCTCGGAATTCCAGTCAATTATATCGGAAATGGCGGAGGACCTATCGGCGTTTTTGCGAAAGTAAGCGACTTTAGACACAAACAAGGAGTTGCCATAATTGGGAAGAAGATTAAGGAAGGGATAATGGAGTTGGAAAAGGCGGCGAAGGAGAGGAAGATGGTGGAACTGATGGGGCAGAACATCACAAAATATATGAAAGAAGGAACAATAGAAAAGGGACTTTCTGTTCTTGGGTCACCAAGGTTTGGTCTTTATGAGATTGATTTTGGGTGGGGAAAGCCTGAGAAAGTGGAGTTTCCTTCCATTGATGGAGGCAACTTGATTTCATTAACAGAGAGCAGAGATGGAAGTGGAGGTCTTCAAGTGGGTGTTGCTCTTCCAAATGATACTATGGATCTTTTTACTTCTCTGTTTTTTGAAGGTTTAAAGGCTGTTTGAATCTTAATTTCATCAAAATGGATAAAGTTTCTGTCTAGTTGTAAAAATAAGAATCTTTCCTTTCACAAAGGTTTGGAATTCTATTATAAAAAAAAGTTTGGAATTTGGTTCTAAGTTAATGGTTATAGTTTATCCTACTTTCAATTTTTAAGAAGTTCCCCTTAAGTTGTTAATTAATAACAAAACCTATGTATATGTTATAAAGAGGCCTTTAATTGGTGTAACTATTGAAGAATCAATCTTGTTAAGCAAATGTGCTTTTACTTAAACCATGCTGGTTTTTCATGAACTACTCACATATATATGAGATAATTCAATGAGATTATTAGAATGTGATTGAACCTGTGATTTTAATAGAAGAGAGAAAAACAATTACATAGATCATCATTATGATAGTTGTATTGAATAATTTCTGTCTCTTTAAAACAACTGATGATAGGGTTTTGATGAAGAAAAGTTGAGAAATAATTGAGAAAAACCAAAAAGATTCCAGATTCATTTCTTTCATGAATTAGTATATTATCTGAGAAATTCAGCCTCAGAGAGATAACTTCAAACTAGAAAAAGAAGAATCAAGGATATGTTAAGACAACTTGTGGGGATCAGGAGGGGGTGTGTTGATAACCTGAATGTAGTCCTAGATGGGTATATATATAACTAATAATTCTCCTGCTATAACTCAAGCAGCCAACAAGGATCAGAGTCGTCCGCCGAAGCCGAAGTTTTTCCCCTTGATGTGGACTTCTCTGTGATGAAGAGGACACGAGATAGAAACGAGTATATTCACCAAGAAAGGGTAGGAATGCAATTATGTAACAGTTGTGGATCCATCACCGGCGTGGACACCAAGCGAAGCAGGCAAAACAACTCATCTTCGTGTTAGGAGATGCTGAGGTTACTTCAAATGATTGATGCTCGTGTGATTGCTTCAGTGGCTTATGCCTCTTTGAGAGTGTTGTGTCACAGCTGGTTGTTGCACTATCACCTGCCAATCTGATTAAAAGCAAGGAGAGATAAAAGTTAAAACCACAGTGCTTCAGAGTTCAGATATCAAATCCAGAGTGTAAACATCTCTATAGTAGCCATATTAGTAGTGTGGAAGCTATTGCAGTCTGAAATCAAAAACTAATACTCGTTCACGGCAGAATGTATAACATTTTCATGATAGAATTTGTAAAAGAGAAACAAGAATAGTTTGTTTCACGTTCGAGCAAATGAAAGAAGAATGCCAATACTGCGAAATAGCACCACATCCTTCATTCACAGCAGAATGTAAAAAATTAGTATGATATAATTGAATAACCCTTCTCCAATTTCTTTTGTCATCACAACATGTGATTATGTATCAGAACACTTTCAAGCTGTTTCATGCCTCTATTGGAAGTGAAAAACAGAACCGGGAGTTTTCAAATTGGTGCATCTGTAAAAAAAATTATCTTACAACAGGTAACTCAGAATTGGAAACTATATTACTTACACTGGGAACTTGAATGAACGGGTGCTGTTAATACTGTCATCAGAATGATAAGAAATGCTATTACGGGATCTCAACTTTTCCACGGGGGATAAGGCGCCATTTCTATGCTCTGCTGAACTGTAGTTTGAGAAGGCTGGATTTTGAGGTACAGATGGTGTCCAAGACTGGCTTAAGTCATTCCCCACAATTTCACTCTTACTTTCAACTTTTGCTGCTTCAACAAAATGAGGCAGAACAGCTGGAGTTTGGCTAAAATCAGTGCCACCCATATACAATTCTCCAGACTTATTGAGAAAATTAAAGTGATCTCTAGAAAAGCTGTTATTTCCCACATGAATACTGAACAATGATTCAGTTGAAGCAATACTCCATTCCATAGGGTTTGAAGGTCTAGCAGAGAAGATCGATACCGGTATTCGATTCGGGTCATGACATCCCAAAAACCCTGATAATCGGAGTTGGGAAGAACCCTTGGACGCACTCGGTGTACCGCAACGACTTAAATTGCCCGATATTTGCATATCTCCGAGGGACTCAGGCACATCAGGTTTTACTTGTATTTGAAGAGCAGAATTACTATTAAAGATATTGTCAATAGCTAATTCTTGTGACAAATCCGAGGCAGATGAAGAGCTTGAGTTGCTTCCATCAGTGAAAATATCTACTTTTTGTATATTTTCAAATTCCACCTTAGATTGCACACGACTCTCTTTATTCTCTGCGTAATCCATATTATCCAAAAGTGAATCAACAATTATTCCTTTCAAGTCTTCCTTATCTTAATCCTGCATAGACAAGGAAATGAATATAATTAATTAACAAGCATTGGAAACTTATCTATGACCCAAAACAAGAAATTTAGGCATGATTTCTATGAAAAATAATAACTTTCAAACAATAGCATTACAATCAAATCAAATTGCATCAGCTGCAAAAGTAAATCAATTTTCTTTCTGACATTTCATCGAACAGAACTTGTCCATTTCTTCAATCTCTCCACAATTAACCCATTTGAAAATTCAGCGACATGGGTATTTCGTGGAAATAAACAAAGAATAAGAATCAACCATTATCAATGAAAACTTACTGAAAAATCTTTGAGACCCCTTTGAACAAAATCGCTTCAATATGATAAAAAAAATAACTTTTTTACAATCAACAATAAAAAGAATGAAATTGAGTTAAAAAAAGATAATAGAAAGGGGAGGAAAAAAACGAGAAACGGTGAGGAGTTAAAGAAAGAAGGAAAACCAGTAGGGTTTGGGTATGGGTTTGGGAAAGAGAGAGAAGAAAAGGAAAGGCTAAGAGAAGAAATCGGAATTTCTTTCAAGTTCATTTTGGTTTTTCGTTTTAACAAAGAAAACCAACATCACCGCTAAGTCTGGACGGCGCCAACTCAACTCACAAACTTAACAAAGAAACTGAAACCGTTTTTGTTTCTTGTCTTTTATTTATAGTGGTTAGAGTATTCATGGTGATGTGGTCTGTGAGATATGCAAACTTTCAAATGTAATACTTTTTTCAAAAAAATTGAATATAAATTTTATTTTATTATATAAATCTCTTCTTTCTAATATTCCAAAATTATTTATAGTGATTATTTTTTTAATTAAATTTCAAAATTTTCTTTTTTAAATACCACAATTTATAAAGGTAGTTAGTTAGGTGAATTTAAGGATGACAAAAGAGTTAAGTCGACACTTATAAGACTAAGCCTCATCAATGGGCCGGGCCGGCGGCCCTTAAATGAATGGGCCCGGGCCGGGTCTGTCAGGCCTGCTCTATAAATGGGTCGGGCCTGACTTAAAATGGTAAGCTCAAGCTCAGTCCACGGGCTTAAACCCATGAGATAAAATACGGGTCAGGCCGGGCTTGACCCAGCCCATTCAAATTTTTATGACTTTAATTAAATTTCCATTAAATTATTAATTGTATTTTTAAAAAATTATTTTAAATTTAAGTTTAAATAATACTTTAAGTTTAATTAAAGTGATGAAAAAAAAGTTAATTTCAATTTTTACTATTTCATTATTAATTTAAACTTAACTCTATAGGTGAATTAAACTTAAATTTAACTATAAAGTGATGAAGTTAATTTATTATTTTGTTACTATATATATTTTTTCTTTTATAAAGATTATTCCATTTTGTTAAAAAAATAAAATATATTTTAAATTTATATATAAGATTATATTTAAATATAAAAAATAATATAAAATATTAACATTATAGATGTTAAACTTATATATATTTTAAATAATTTTTGAACGGGCTTTGAACCGGGCTTCGAGCCGGGACTGATGGGGCCCTATGGATAAAGCCCGCGGGCCGGACTTGGGCTCAAATGCATGATCCATATCCAGCCTATTGATTTATAGGCCGGGCCGGGCCTGACCCGTCAACAGTTGACTTACGGGTCGGACTTGGGCCAGACTTGGACCAGCCCACGAGGTTTATCCATATGATGAGGCCTATATAAGACTAAGGGTCGGCTGTGACTCATAGAGCCAATGGACTTGTTTATAATATAATATTTACAAATTTAAATAAATTATAGGTAAGTTATTAGATTAATTATTAGACATATATATTATTTGTATTATGTATTATGTATCATAAATAATATAAAAATATATAATCGGTCCTTAGGCGTTCGAGTTTGGTCATCACGAAACGTACTATATTAAAAAATAATATTTTTATTGCACTATAAAATTAATATATATTATATCATAAGTTGAGTCATTCTAAAAATGGATCTTTGGCGGTCATCTCACTCGTCTATACCTTGAATCGACCCTCACTTTAAATTTGAAACCTCACGTTTATAATTTTGATGACTATTATCTTTTAGTAATAATCGACCGATAAAAAGAGAAGAATTATTGAAATAAATCATAATAATAATAAAAACAATTAATAAACCGAAAAATATGCATATATACTAGATAGATAATGTTAGTGGAAATAATATTTTAACCATTTTGAAAAATTAGCGATATGGGTATTTTGTGAAAATAAATAAAGAATAGGAATCAACCATTATCAATGAAAACTTAGTGAAAAATCTTTGAAACCCCTTTGGAGAATTACATTCACGTAGTTGCAGGGGAGGCTCAAGGTTCTCCGAGGCCTTAGGCAAAATTTAAAATGAGGCCTTTTATTTTTTTTTCTTTAAATAAATTTAAAATGAAATAATGTCTTATATAAATTTTGTTTTTAAGTGTAATTTTTTTAATTAATTTTTCATTATCTAGATTCATCAAAATATATTTTTCAACTGATAATATTTGGTTCAAATTTTGCAATAATTTCATCTAAGCTTAAAAATAATTTGCATTTTATTTTCTTGATAATTTTTTTTTCATCATTTCCTTAAAAGACAAATTATTTTTGCAAGATTTTAACAACAGCAGTAAATCTTGTTAATACTTTATTTCAATGATATTTTTCTTTACTAATTAAATCTTGAATATATTTATGAATCAATTATACAACGAGTAGTAGAAACATGTCTAGAATTGTTATCTTTAGGACCTTTTTGTATTAATAAATAACTTAATTTAGAACTAATATTTTCTCATCTTCCGGATCATATATATTATAAGCATAATGCATAGAACATAAATTAGAATCACTATCAAAATGATTGTTGTTTTTAGTTATTTAGATTTCTTCATCACATTCTTGTGATTCTTCTGCGATTTCATCAATTTTTCCATTTTCTAACTTTTTTTTATTCTTTTTTTTTCTTTTACCTCATCTCTTGATTCTATTCTATAATTATTTTTATTACTTTTACTACTCATAACAAATTTATCAAGAGAATCTTTTTGAGATTGAATCAATTTCTCAATTTTTTTATTTTATTTATTTTTTAAAGTTTTTCATATCCCAATTCATATTTTCTAGTACATATAAAATATCAATATTAAAAGGACAAAATAAAAAGAAGTGAATCACAAACACTGTCGCAACCAGATTTTCGCGACGCGGAGTGACCACATCAGCTTACGAGGGTCTTTTAGGAATATGTTTGAGAGTCGCCACCAACCATAATAAAGGTGTGATTGGTCACCTAAATTAATAATTAAAATGGTATGCGATAATTGTTAGGAATGGTGTCCTAGAACTTGTAATTATTTAATAATAATAATTTATTATGAATAAATTAAATAAATAAACATAAGTTCTTTATATTATCTAGATTGATTCAATTAATGATATTAGGAATATATGGAAATATATAAATATCAAACATTCAAATAGTAAACCCTAAGTTACTCTTATGAAATCACGACTTAGTATGTGAGTCATACGAGAGGATTAAAGTCGAGATGAGTAACTTAAACGTGTCTCGATGAAACGGATAACGTTTGGGAACCTTATCCTGGTAACACTGTTGATAGCTTCGCATTTTGTTTATAGACAAATGATCTAATCCTGATCATTCATGTGGGAGACATGAAATGGAAGTATCATATGCAATGTTGATTGTATAAGACAGGACCACGATGTTCGATCAAATTTCTCATTAGTACCGGTTTTAGAAATGATCGAATATCAAACTAAGTTTATCAACCGTGATAGATCTCAATCCTGAGTGAAATGCGGACTCCTATTTGTGGAGTTATGTTCTTTGATTCACATAGTTGAGAACGCTCTGTAAGAACGCTCAATACACTCCTGTTTTGGGAACATGACTAGATAAGTAGGCGGGAACTCATTTTCACGAGATGGAATTCATAACTTTCCTATAAATTAACGGTATCGGTCGATACCTAAACATTTTAGGAACTTTAGGAAACTCCCCTGATGTCTTGATTCGAGACATGAACAAGTGGCGCCACGACTTCTATTGATCACGAAGTACCTTATCTCTAGTTCGACTAAAGATAAAGTTCATTGGAGAATCGGCGGGAACACAAGGATAAAGCGGTAATTACAGGGGCAAAACGGTAAATTTATCCGTGTAATTATGAGGGTTCCACGTGAAGGATATATCACGATATAAATAAAAGATAAACTAAATGGACATAACTCATCTATAGTGAGGGGAGTTCAGTATGAATCTATAGTGGAATTATTCATAGTTAGATAATAAGTAATTAACCGATTATGTGTTAATCACTTAATTGACTAATTATTAAGCCCATGATCTATAGGTCCATCGGGTCCCTATGCTAGCCCAAATATCGTAGTCGCGAAATCAAGTAGAAGAAATGGAAATTTTTAAGTGAAGTGAATTACTTAAAATAGGCAATATTAATTGTTTAAATATTGAGTATATTTAAACGGTAATTAATATAAACATTATTAATTGTTTAAATAATGAGTTTATTTAAACATGAAATTAATAATGAAATATTATTAATTAGATATTATTAATTATTTAAATATTGAGTATATTTAAATGGTAATTAATAATTTGAAATTAATTAACAATTATTAATTGTTTAAATAATAAATTTTATTTGAACGGAATTAATAATTAATAATTAATAATAAAATGTTATCAATAAAATTATTAATTAAATAATGAGTTTATTTAATGGAAATTAATAATTAAAATATTTATTATTAATTATTTAAATAATGAAAATTATTTAAATGGAAATTAATAATTAAATATAATTTGATAATATTTAGTCGGGAGAAAATATTAATATTATTAATTGTTTAAATAAAATATTTTATTTAAATGGTAATTAATAAATTAATTAATTAAGTTGGACTTATTAATTTAAGAGAGAGTTTCAAGCCCAATTGGATTAATGAACCCAATTGAAATTGACCCAAAATAATTAATTAAATAAATTTGATTTATTAATTATTTATTATTAATTTTGGCCTTCATAGATAATTTGTAGGAGATAATTATTTGAATTATATCCTATAATAATTATATAGATTTATTTACCCAAGATAAATAAAATAAAGAAAAGAAAATAATCTCCTATTTATCTATGACATTTTCGAAATTGCAAGATAAAGGAAAGAGATAATCTTTTTTCTTTTTGTATTTATCTCTATAGATTAATCCTAATGGGATTAGGATTCCTATTTTTCTATAAATAGGAGGGTTGGGTCATTCATAAATCATACAATTAAATTCCTTAGAAATTCGGAATTCTCTCTTCCTCCTCTCCCCCTTTGAGTGCCGATTTTCCCTATTCAAAATTGGGAAGAAAATATTTTTCTTCTTCCCAATTTCTTCTAAAGTTCGATCCCACAATCGGGTTTCGTTTGATCGATCGGGATATAGCGTAGAAGATCCGGTGTTGCTGAGGATTTGATGCTGTAAAGAAACCTCCAACCGATTCTCCATTTATTACTCAATGTAAGTTTTGATTTTAATTTTCAAAATTTAAAGCATGAATCTACATGTTTTTTCACAAATTGCATGATATTAATAGATCCATAATTAAATGTTAATTAGTTTACTAAATCAAATTCCGCTAGTTTAGTAAATCATCCCTTCAATAATATATATAATTCGGGTTCGGAGGTCGTTGTGTGTAGGGAAGGTATTAGCACCCTACAACATCCGTAAAAACGGTTGCCAAGTTTATTTCATGTTATCTTAACTAGTTTTAAAAAATTGGTCCTCTAATTTATTTATTTTTAATATTGATTTAATTATTTTCTTAAATAAAATGTCTCATTCAACCTTCTCTTGACTCTAAAAATAGAGCAAGTTTAAAGAGTAAAATGAGTGGAGTTATTATCCATTAATTGAAGTAAAATAATGGTAATAAGGATGATGATGACGATAATTATAATAATAATAATAACAATAATGATAATAATAATAATGATGATAAAATTATATTAATTATAATAATAAAATTATATTAATTATAATAATAATAATAATAATAATAATAATAATAATAATAATAATAATATAATAATAATATAATAATAATAATAATAATAATAATAATAGTAACGATGATGATGATGATAATAATATTTTATTTTAAAAAAAATCTTATTCCTCAAGAAATTGAGAAATTTGACGTCCTCAAATCCGTCATAGGATTTTCGTTAAAAAATATCTTAAAATAAGAAAGAAATTTTATTGGCTAATGAGGGAACCAAGTTCCACAATTTGCCTTAAATGATCCTTAAACCGTATTTATTTTGATAAATTATTTTATAAATCATATATTTTTTTATAAAAAGACTTATTTCTATTTATGTTAAAAAGAAAGTAATATTTGTTATTTATTTTTAAATATTATTGAGAAATAGTTATTTCACTATTGATAATTAGAGTTAAAAAGAATATTTTGATAACAGTTATGAAAGTAAAAAAAATGAATTAACAATAATAGCAATAAATATTAAAATAAATAGAATACATGTTCTTGTTGGGAATTGAACTCAAAATGGAAAGGGAACAAAAATATAATCTGCACACCAAGCCATTACAAATGAAAAAATGATTTTATATATATAGTCTTATATAAATGACCAAATCAGAAAGAAAAATAAAACTCAAAACTGTTCCAAGCCAAATTCGAACTCAGGACAGGGGAATGGCATCAACTAGATTCAACCACTGCAACTTCTTTAATCAAAAAGAAAAATATAAATAATAACAAACATTAGAAAAGGCCCTGGTTTTTCTTGACAAAATCCGTGGGCGGTTTCATTGCATATTTTTTAACCTCAAATTCGTGGCCAGTTGTATCCAAAAAAAAAAAATATCATTTGAACTTAAACCTAAATCTTTTCACTTTTATTCTTTTATCCTCTCTCATCTTATTTCCAGATCTTTCATCTTCCTATTTTTCAATATTTTTGTTTCCTTTATTTTATTTTTATTATAAGGGTTCTTTTCTATTAAAAAATGGTTATTTGAATGCTTATTTCTCTTTTCATAAACAAGAGACTTTTTTATTTGCTTCAAGCTTTAATTTTTTTAACATGAAATCTGGAATTAAAAAGGTTTTTTAGAGGACTTCAAAAATACAAAAATCAAAGGTAAGTTTTTATTTATTTATTTATGTACAATCATTTAACTTTAATTCTTGATTAATTTACAAGCTAATTATATATGCTGGTAAATGAAGTTTATTTAACATTATAGAAGGAAATTTTACCAACCTGTTGATTGCTTGATTTTGTTTTTCTAGAAATCGTTCTCTCCTTTTTCTGAAATTTTTGCTCTTCGTGCTCTCCCCTCCTTTTTTTAATTCTTTTATCTCTATTTATAGAGATTATGAAAATCTAGATCCTTCTTCTTTTGGCTTCACGTTTTCTGCCTCTTCCTCTTTCTTGATTTTTTTATTATTTATTTATAGAGATTCTATTAAGAACCAATCTTATCTTCATTTTATGAGACCATCTTATCTCTTAATTAATTTCTTTTTTAATCTTATATCAAGTCCATGGAATGGCGGTGGAGATGTAAAAAAACATACAAAACCAACCTTACTTTTTAAAATTCTAGAGAATTCTTTTACATTACATGGTTGCCCCTTCAATTTGCATAGTCAATTTATTTTTATTATTTCTAATGTATTTAGACCCTATAAAGGTGGAAACAAAAGTAAAATTATGATTTTTGTATTATAAAATTTTTAGGTTAATAAAGTACAAATTTTAGTTTTATTTATGATCTAAATATGTAAGTTAAAATAATTATGGTAATAAGGTAATCACTCCATATAGATATAAATTGATGGAGATTGAGAAATATTAAAATTGAATTAAAATGATTCTTTGTAATTATTGTTTATCGAGAGATAATATTTTTTTACATTACTTTTAATGTGTATATGTTAAATTCGTGATCATATTAATCTTTTTTTTTATTATTATTTTAACAAAATAAATAAAAATAATGGGTTAAAAATAAGGTATAAAATTTTTATTTGGACTTAATTATAAATTTTAACATTTGAGTTTTTTATTATGATTAATTAAAAAATGATAATCATTATAAACTAAAGAAAAATATCAAATTAATTTATAGTTATAAAATACCCTCTTATTATTAATTATTATGCATTAAAGAAAAATGTCAAATTTATTAAGGTGGTTTTAAAAACCACAATTAATTTAGGGGTGGCTTTTTATACACCACAATTCTATGGGTTTTAATTATAGTAAATTGTAACAATTCATTTTAACTTAGTTTACTATATAAACTTTTAGATTTTATTATGATTTTAAATGAAATTAAACAATTTGTTAAAATAAATAATTTAATTAAATAGGCCGGACCAAATACGGTGTCTACAAACACTATTGTGTTGAATAATATATGCTAAAAAAATTACACAAAAACCTGAATTTTTAAAAGCACCAAACTAATTGCTACTTTAGAAATGAGAAGAGAATGAGAAGTCTTCAGTTTCTTTGAGTGTTAAAAAAATACCGAGATTGGTTTGTTAATAGAACTCTCAATTTGTAATTGTGTTATAGTTTTGTGAATTGCAAAATGAATAGAGAAATGAAAAATGAAATGAAAAACTTTACTAAATAAGGTTTCAATTTTCCAAATAAGTAGTTAATTAATCTTTACATTTATGTGAGTAGTTATTGGTGAGAATTCATAAATTGGAATTCGTCTTGTAAATTGGAATTGTCAAGTAATAGTAGGCCTATTTATATGTCTTTAATGTTTTTCTTTTCTTTTCCAAAAGGCCTTTAATGTTGTTAATAGAAAGAGTTTGATACTATTTAGATATTTTATATTATAGAATTATATAACAATTTAGAATTATCATAAATATTAATATGTGTATTATATATATCTAAAAAAATGGGGCCTTCTAAAATCTGGGGCCTTAGGCGATCGCCTATTTCGCCTATAGCTTGAGCCGGCCCTGCGTAGTTGAGAATTATGTCAATGAGCAACCTCCTCTCTAATATCGTTAACTTTTTTAGCAATAATTTTTTTGTTTGAATTTTGATTTTGATGATTCAAGATATTTTTGAATCTTTGTTTTGACTTTTACGTTATAGTTACTTCAAAACTTCGAAATCATCAATAAATAAAAGGGTTTATGGCTTCAATCATAACTAATAGTTTGATGATAATAAAACCTTTGATTGATTGATGATTTAAATTTTTTGAAGTGACTATAACGTAGATGTTAGGACCTATTTCTCGTGTAATTCAATTATCTCAATTTTACTTGTGTAAAATGCTAATAAACATGTTCGATTATAAGTTCGTCGATAGAAGCACAATTGCAATAGTGTTCGTGAAAGTTGTAACTTAAGACAAATTGTTAAAGTTAACAACTAATAGAGTCCATTAGCACTTTAAATAATGTGGAAGGGAAACGAGACCCGAGAATAATTTACGTGTGAAACCAATCGAAAAAACCCACGAGGCCACGCCTAGAGAAAAATCTGCTAGAAGATTTAGAATCAATTACACAAACAAATTTAAACCAAAACTCAAATACATGAACAAGAAAAAACTCTCTTTTCTCTTGACTCTGATTTTGTTCGTTTGTAGTTGACGAACTTCGAGTTGGAATCTACAAGCTCCCCTTGCAGATTTCTTAACAAGGAACTCCCGTCCTTTAGCTACGTATCACCGAGTTCATTCTCCCAAAGATTCGACCGATACTCAAGCCAGAATTCGTGTATTTCAAGGAACTCCCTTCCTTTAGCTACATATCACCAAGTTCTAATTTCTCCCAAAGATTCGACCAATACTCAAGCCAAAATTCGTGTGTTTTGTAGAATCAAACACTTGCACATAAAAAAACTTCTCCTCACAGATTTACAATGAATAGCAAGAGATTAAGAAAGTGTAAAACAATATACTCGATTTCGGTGGTTCAAACCAGTAGCATGCATGAGCTTAAATAGAGCTGCTTGAACCGAAAACCAGCCAACAAAATCAATCTGACAGATATGATGATTTCATCAATAATGGGCTGATTTCAAATGAGCTTCCCTTGAGCAAATCAAACACAAAAACATTTGTTAATAAAATTCCAAAACTGAATTGAATAAAAAAGAGTCGTTTGCATCATTGGAATAATAGAGCTGCTGAAACAAGATCCTCAATCAAAGGAGAGTGAATTAAGACTTTCCATGGAAGAGACAAAGAAGAATAGTTTCAGCAT
This sequence comes from Gynostemma pentaphyllum, assembly GCA_028015215.1. NCBI lineage: Eukaryota > Viridiplantae > Streptophyta > Magnoliopsida > Cucurbitales > Cucurbitaceae > Gynostemma > Gynostemma pentaphyllum. Next base: position 42,278,475 of record CM051345.1, on the reverse strand, counting down.
TTGATTCCTTAGCTAAAACTTTAAGACAAAAGAAGTGTGTTGTCGATAAGATTAATTGCCAAAAAAATAATAAGAAGAGAATGTGTGGTAAAAAAGAATATTAACAGCTAAGCTTTCTCACCTACGCATATTTTGACCAAAATGTAATATTATAATTTTTTATATCATTAAAACAAATATTTGCCAAAATCAAAAAACCAAAACAAAAAATATGAGATCTTATATTTTAACAGTAGACTTTAAAATGATGATTTCAAAACATCTTGAATCATTTAAATCGAAATTCAAAAGAGAAAATTATGATAAAAAGAAAATTCACAGTGATGGAGGAGAGATGTTTCATTGGCTTAATTTTAAATACCGATGAGTGTAATTTACCATTTTTAAAATATTTTTTTAACACACCATTTATAAATTATTTAGTGTTCATAATTTAATCAAAACCACACGACAATTTAACTGATAATGTATATTTGGATTCTATAATTTATACAGGATTATTTAGTGCTTCTAGAACGTACCTAGTTTTAGGAACAAGTATGAAAAGTAAATTGAAATAAGAGGGAGACAGTGTAATGCTAATATCAAATCAAAATGGTTATTTAGAAAGTAGGTCAAAAGGTTTCTTTTGTCTTGTATGGCAGTTTTTATATGGTGAAAAAGGTTTGATCCCTTGGACATTTTGTCTGCGTTTTGAATCTGATCCATATGATTTGGTTAGATTATTTATTGAAAAAATATAATTAATTGGATTTGTTTTTAAAGGGAAGATTATAAATTTGTACTATGAGATTATTGGGTGGATGTTATCATATACTTTCAATTTGATCAATTAATGTACTATATAATACATTAAATGTGACTCAACTGGAACTATGTCGTTTGTTCCGTCTACACTTAATGTAAATTTCTCATTTTTGATTACAAGTGTAAAGAGTTATCTAAAAATATTGTGTCTACCTATTTTTTTTTTCTCTCTTTTTTCATCTATTTCCTTATACATAGGGATGAGCTCAGTCCGGTTTTTCCTAAAACCTTGGACCGAACCGGCTACTTTGGTTTGGGTAAAAGGTGAACCGATTGGTTCACTTTTTTTAAAGAAACCGATCGGTTCGGTTTTATTCGGTTTGTCAGTTTGTCGGGTCGCTTTTTTGGTTTGGGCCTTTACTCTTGGGTTTTGTGCTCCTTTTGTAAAATTTTATAAGTTTGGGTCATTATTAAAAAAAACTTTTTTATAAATTTTTTTGCTTATATTATTGAATGAAATCTAATTTTACACCTATTATAATCTATGCCTATATTATTAAATGAATTCAATTCTAATTTGAATTTCAATTTGCACAAATTAACATCGAATTTCAATTTCCATTTTTCACACCTAATAGATTTCACAATAACATCCAATTCCAATTGTCACACCTAATAAAATCCAATTTTTTTTTAAGAAAAGGAAATTGAGAGAAGAGAAATTAGTGGGGTGACTAAGGATAAGAGAATAGAGAAAAATGAATTTAGGTTAAAAAAAATTATATAACCTGAGGGGTTCGGTTCGGATAACCGAACCGAACCGAACCCCTTAAACCAATTCGGTTTTCTTCAAAATGGAATCGAGAAAACCAATGTAACCGGTGGAATCGGCCCGATTGGCTAGGTTTGGGTCGGGCCGGGCCGGTTTCTCGGTTCGCCCTTTTTTGCTCAACCCTACTTACACTTGTATGTACAACAAATGTGATAAACTTTCAACATATAATTGATTAACAAATGACGAATATTCAATTTAGTTACTAAATCTATTACTTACTTAATTACAAATTAAAAGATTAGATGCGGTATTTATAACAATCTCATAGTATATACAAGAGTAAATTTGTAATTAAACTAAAAAAAAAAAGTAGAATTTCAATTTGAATCATTATTCTCTAAAAATAACGATTTGATTGATTTTTATTTTATACGACAAATTATTTTATTGGTTTGTAATTATTCAGGAACAATCATTTTCATCATATTTTATTTAGTTAGAAAGATTTATAAATAATTGGATATTTAAATTGATAATTCTCTTTCTTCATCAAATTTCGATGGAACCAAACTAAACAACATCATAAACAAAATAGAACAGAACCAAACTAAAAAAAAAAACAGAAAGTATTTAAATCACTTGAATCAATCAATTAGTTTTGGCTTTCTATGAAACCATAAACCTTAAAAACCCTAAATCTAAAGACTAAATATGTATTTGAACAAAAAAAAAAAAATACAATTATCGTAAAATCCTCCGCTTTTATATCATATTAAAACTATACTAAATCAAAAAAATTAAGGGAAAAAATCAATTTACACCCCTGAACTTTATATATTGTGTCAATTTAAACCCTAAACTTTCAATTGAATCAATTTACACCCTGAACTTTTTTAAGTGAATCAATTTAAACCCACATAATACTAAAACTATAAAATTAATCAAAATTCAATTACCAAATCACCGAAAGATAAAAATAACAAAACGTCTATGACCTCATCATAAAAACGCCCAACCTCAACAATGAAAAAACTCAAATCCTAGTTACCAATTTAAACGGTATAAAAATGTTCAAACCCGACACCAAAACGGTCAAATTTAACCATAAAAAATATTTAACATAAACTTAAAATTAATTTTAAAAAAATTAACTTTATTTCAATATAAAAACGCCTATGTCTAATTAAAAAATTTCAAAAATAATAGTAAGTTTATTAACAATGGGTGTAAATTGATTCATTTATTAAAGTTCAGGGTGTAAATTGATTTAATTGAAAGTTTAGGGTTTAAATTGACACATCATGTAAAGTTCAGATGTGTAAATTGATTTTTTCCCAAAAATTAATTAAGATAAATTTAATCTTTTAGTATACTTCAATTCTGATTAATTTTTAGACTAGTTTAATAACTAATCTATTTTTTATTTACTAAAACAACTAATTTTATCTATATTCTATTTTTCAAAAACCCATTTTTGCTTGTTAAAAACTTAAATTTAGATAACCTTCCTTTACAAAAAAATAAATAATAATAATAATCATAATTAATTAATTATTAAACAAAAACGCTTTTTTAAATATTTAATGCCTTTGTAAAAGTAATTTATATAGCGGTACCATATTGATTCCAACCCTCCTTTTCCTTTTGTTGGCTTTTAACTATTGTACAACTGGATAGATTTAAATCCTAAAGTAAAAAAACTTTATAGAATCAATTCAATTTTATAAGTCCAGTCATCACCAATGAGTTCAATTAATAATCTCCATTTTTTAATTAAACCATTTTATAGCAAATAGTCGAATTTACTCGCCTTAAATATATGTATCAAATTCAAATATTTCCACTTAATTTAAGCGAATATTGATTTTTTAAAGTATAAGGTTTGAAATCTCAATTCTTTTACCTTTCTCTCTTTTAGTTTTTTCTATTAGTATCGGTAAAGTGTCTAAATTAGCTTACGTGTATCTCGATTAATTTAATAGTGTAACCATATAACCCTACAACATTTAAACTTATGACCTTAAACTTCAAATAATAACCACTATTAGACCAACTCATAATCGGTTTCAATTTCTCTTCAAGCTTCAAAATTGTATGGTAGATTGTAGAAATGAACGATCAAAAGGTCATTTTTCATAGGCTTAGATTATGGTGTACTATACTATCTCATTATAGGCTTCGGCAGATCTTGAGTTTTTATTTTCAAAATTGAAAAGGTGGTGGAAGAAGAAATGGGTGTGGCTGTAATTTAATTGTTCAATATCATAAATGCCCGTCTCTCGTTCTGTACTTTTTCCTTTTTTTCTCACATGTGAAGGATCTCAAATTTTAGTTTTTATTGCTAGGCTTTAAAAATGCACCCACGTTCCATGATTTTTATGCATTTAATTGAGAGAAAACAACCTTCACGTCTATATTTTCGATTCTTAATTATCATTAGATTCCATCTCAAAATCAATTCAAAATATGTTAGAGCACGAACAAAATCTCACATGAATTAGGAGAGTAGATGATCATGTGCATATAAAGAAAGGAGCACATCTCCATTGGTATGAAGCTTTTTGGGTAAAACAAAAAACAAAGTCTTATGTATAATATCATGCCAATATGAAGATTGTGAAGGCCTACTGTCCCTAACAAATGGTATCAGAGTTATGCCTCGATCCTAATAATGTGAATGAAATCCTCGGGTGTCAAACAAAGTGGAGCCTCAAAAACCAAATATGTAGTGGGTTTTATCGGATAAGTGGGGCATTCGGAGTAAGGGAGTTGGCCTGGATAAAGTGAACACTTTAGAGGAGGCTCGATGGTTCGACATTAGAGATTTTAGATTATCTCACTCATGTAAGTAAATGTATTGCTTAGGGTCTGATAACCCTTGAAAATTTATAATTTTGAATTGGTATTGTTATCTCACTTATGTTTGTAGATTCCACATCAAACAAATAAAGAGACATACTAAGGTTTATAAAATCATGGGTAACTTCTCTTGTTACTTGTTAGTATTTGGTTTTAGAGGAAACTCATAAATATTGAGATGGTATCAAACCTCAACAAGCATTTGGTCTACATATGAGATAGAATTGGTGAGTAAAAAATCACCATCTTTACACGACATGCTGAGAACAGATAAATGAACTTAATAAGGTTTATTAAGATCACAAGTTACTATTCTAATTGTCAATAGGTTATGAAATGAAGACTCGAAAATATTAAGACGATATCAAAGTATATCAAACTCAAAGAAGCATCTGAAGAAAAGTAAAAAAATATAGCGAACACGATAAAAAGTGTCATCGTCTTTAAAAGGTATATTAAAAGATCTCATATTAAAAAAATAAAATTTACTTTATGGATTAACTACTTTGGTTGCTAATTAATTTTAAGGTAGACCCACCCATGAATATATTAACATCTTGTGTTATCCCTAACTCTCACTTCTCCATCTTTGAAATATAATCCTTAACATCTCTAAGTCAATGTAATTGTTCAAATAAAAAATTTGCTCATATAACAATAATAATCTTTATAGTTAAGGATGATTGGTGCATTTTTTTACTTTTAAATTTTTTTCCATGTGGACTTGGTTGATGATTTTTATGATAGTTTTGTTGAAAACCAAACAATATATCTATTGAATTAAGATTTTATATCCATTTTTAAGCATTTGGTATGATTTTAATATTAGAGCCGTAATCTAAACCTATATTATAGTATTTTTAGTTGAAATCTTACCCGTTAATTTTTATTTAATGAATCTCTTTCTTTCAAAATAATATTAGAGAAGAGGAGATTCAAGTATACAATTAAATTAAGAGGGGTAAGATTTCAAATAAACACAAATATTAAACGTCATAAACTAAGATAATGAGAGCACAAATCTTATTATACATGCTTAATTTTGTTTATATAGGTGACATCGAACATTATATTGTTTTGTATATGATGAATGTCCTGCTAGTTGGGCTCAATCAAATACAAGTTCTAGAGGTGATAAAATTTTTGCAGCAACAAGGTTATATGCTCATTGAAACGTATATAACACATGATTTATCACGAAATTAAATATAAGATAGAACTTGACAAAACAAAGTTTTTTTTAAAAAAAAAAAAAAAAAAAAAAAAACTAAGGTAATTGTTAAAATCTAAGACTTGGGGCTAAAATGATAGTTTTGAAAACTCATAAACCAAATAAATGTGGAAAAAAAAATCCTTTATGGAAAACGTAAATTTGCCTTTGTCAAACTATTTGTTGGTGATTGTCAATTACTAAAATAATATAATTTTACATACTAATTATTGAAATAATAGATCTTTTAAAAAATTATCCAAATTGGATAATTATAGTTCAAATATTATATTGAACTAAAAAAATAAAAAAAAACTCAATAAATTCATTGAAAACAACAATGAAAAAAAACAAATTAGTTCAATGTAATATTGAACTAAAATTATGTTATTCGGGTAATTTTTATAAAGTTTAAACATTTCAGTATTTAGTAATGTAGAAATATGCTATTTGAGACCATTTTTTTTTAATATTTAATGATATTAGTGGGGAGAGTTCTCATTAGCATAATGTTAAAAACCATATATATATGTAACAAATTTTTACTATTAGTATTATTATTAAGAAATTGAAATTGAGAAGATTCGAATTGTCATCCTCTTTAAAAATTTGAAAAATGGTATTCCAAGAATTGCAAAAGATTTGATTTTTAAAAAAAATAACATTTCTCAAATTGAGATCCATCAATCTTAATCTGAGATTGGTTTGAGTCAGGACGAGGCCATTTGGGAGCTTGGGGGGCATTGGGCAATTGCCCAATTCCATATTCTTTAGTTAAATTTTTTGAAGGTAAAAATATGAATGGTCTATTTTAATGTATATATATATTTTGGTTAAATTGCCCCCTTAAGATGTTTTTTTTTTTAAATTGCCCCTTTTGAATATTTTGAATAATTAATAGAAATTTCTTAGTGTAAAATTATTTTACATTAAGGTCTAGTTAAAATACTAAACGAAAATTATCAATCAATTATAACAAACAAAATTGATGAATTTTTTATTAGTTTGTAATTTATCAAACATATGTTGAACTGATTCGCTCACTCTATTCTTTTTACATAGATATTTTTGCCCCTCTCTAACAAATTTTCTGACATCGTTTCTGGGTTCGAAAAATACTATTTTTTGAAATATTTAAACAGATTTATTATTTTTGAATTTTAGCTCCTATGTGGATTTATTTCATCTAGCAAAATAGAAGTTTTAATCGAGAAACTCTAAAAATGACATTTTTTCATTTTTCGAATTAAAATTCCAATTCAATTTATTAAATAAAGGGTAAAGTACTCATTTGGTCCCTGAGTTTTGGAGCCCGTGTCTATTTGGTCCTTACGTTTTCAATTTGTGTCTAAGTGGTCCCTGAGTTTCGGATATTGTGTCTATTTGGTCCCTACGTTTCAATTTGTGTCTATTTGATCCCTGAGTTTTAAATATTGTGTCTATTTGGTTCCTGAGTTTTCAATTTGTGTCTAAATAGTCCTTGGATTATTAGAAATAAGTTTAATTCATATTAATTTGTTAACTCTTTAACATTAATATCGACTTAAAGGTGACATAAAATGTTTAATTGATCAAAATACTGACATGAGATTAATAATTATGTCAAATTTTAGGCCTAGATTGATGAAAGATTTATTCATATCTTCGTATTTTGACCAATTAAACATGTTATGTCAGCATTAAGTCAATAATATGATAAGAAGTTAACGAATACGTTAAATTAAGCACCAATTAAACTTATTTCTAATAATTCTTGAAAATCTAGGGACCAAATAGACACAATATCCAAAACTCAGGGACTACTTAGACACAAATTGGAAAAGCAGGGACCAAATAGACACGACATCCAAAACTCAGGGACCACTTAGACACAAATTGAAAACACAGGGACCAAATAGACACGACCTTCAAAACTCAGGGACCAAAGAGATACTTTACCCTTAAATAAAAGGTGTTGGTAGGGAGGGAGTAAAATGCAATTTAACGAAAAATATTGCCAATTTCATAAAGTTGACCGTGATATGATATTTAACACAAAATATCACAACAAAAAATCAACGGTGGGGATATAATGTAAGTTTACAAAATGATTTTGGATACCCGAGCCTCAATCCAAACCTCACCTTCGTGTCCGAACCTAGATCGGCATTTTCCAGCCAAGTTTTTATTAAAAAAACACAATATTTTAATTAATTAACATTAATCAAATCAAATTAAATTAATTATATTTTTACTGTTTTTGATCGCTTTATCTTCGGCTCGCTCTAATGTCTGAAGAGACCAGTTTCTCACTCTTCTGTAGCACTTAAAAAGGAAGAAATTTTTTTAGAGAGAGAAAGAGGAATTTCTAGTGAGAGAAAGGGCATTGAAATCTGCTGCTGCTGCTTTGGAAATTTCGAGCTTCAAAGAAGAAGAAGAAACTGCAATTTAGCTTCATAAGTTGAGAAAGAGAGAGATTAAAGTTCAGGTTTTTTTTTTTTTTTAATTCCGCCATTGGAGTAAGAACAGAGCTCAAGTCTCGAGCTTTTTGAAGAAAATCCCAATTTTGCCCCTCAGATCACACCTTCAAGTTCATCACTGTGTTCTTTAGCTCGTTTTCCCTTGTGGGTTTTTCGTAAAAATGTTTAATTTCAGTTTCCTCGCTCTGTTGCTTAGCTAGTGTAGACAATTAAGCGAATTGTAGAGAATTTGACGCTTCTCTTTTGAAATCATTGTTGAAATTGGATGCTTATTTTGTTGGTGGTTTTGGATTTTTCTTCATTAATTGGGGTTGTCATGTTCCATTTGTTGATATGTTGTAGTTTTAGGGTTCTGAGCTGAAAATTTTGGTTCTTAGTTTCTGTTGCAATTTACAGTCAATTGGATTCTTTCTTTCTTTCTTTGCAATTCACGATTTGTTTGTCTCTGCCACTGGTTGCTTTGTTTTTTTTTTGTTTTTTTATTTGTGACTTGTAAATTATTAAGCTTTTTTATTTTTAAGATTTGTTTTCCCCAACAAGAAAGTGAATTTCAATGGATTTGTGATGGTTTTAAATTGGAATTTGACCTTTTTTTTAACCTTATGAAGACGGTTCAAGTTTTGTACCTGTGTGTTTATTGATTAGTATCTTATAGTAGTTTTTTTCTGCACTTGTTTGGCATTAGGTCCGTGACGTGTTTTGGTGGCTGCTTCTTTTAATACTGGTCATGAAGTACTAAAATTGGACAAGCATTGGCTCCAATTGCGTGCTGAGAATGGCGATATGCTTATGCTTATTTGAAGTCATTATGAAAGAAAACAGAACATTTTCATGATTATCTAAGTTTCAATGCAAAAAAACCGTAACATTACTTTACAAGGTACACTAATGTTTTATACCTTGATAGCTCTAATAATGTATAATCCTTCTTGTCATATACCATTGTAACTGCTGGGTGAATTTAGCACATTATGAAACATCCATGTGTGCTTCTTTTGACTACACATTTTTCTTTTTAATTTACAGATTCTGTGGGAAGACACGAGAGAAAATATTTGACTGTGTCATTAGGTGAAAACTTTACACCACTGGCTTCAAGAACTATATTTTGCAGTAACACCTTGGAAGGCCAACCACTGAATACAAATGGCTATATGTTTGGCGGGCAAACATTCCAAACAAGTGACTCTCAATCTCAACAAGCCTTTTTGGGTGAAAATACAGGCTATGATCCACATTTCTTGATGCTGAGAGGCTTACCTGTCATAAAATCACATCAAGAATATGCATCAGTAGATAGTCCAACCCTGACAACTAATTCTGAAAGGTCTGAAATTACTGAAGCATCAACTGATTTCAACTTTCTTGGAGGATCACAGCAGCTCGTAAGGGGTCAACAACAGCTAGATACTTCGCAATTCGAATCGATGCAACAGTCTGCATATAATGACTTGCAGTTATTGCAGCAGCAAATGATGTTCAAGCAAATGCAAGAAATTCAAAGGCAGCGGCAACTTCAGCAATTTGATAGTGCAAGGCAGCAGGGTTCTCATAACGTCTCTGCTTTCACTAAACAGTCCATTGGGGGTCAGTATCCATCCTATATTAATGGAACATCTGTCGCTGATTCATCACAAATATTCATGAACCGCGCAAATCTTGGCGCATCTTCTGCAACACAAGGAGTATTGAACCATCTAATGTTTGCTCAGGAAAAAGGACAATCTTTTCATTCAGGATTATTGGTTCCTCAGCAGCTTGATGAATCTAATTATAGAACTCCTATTTCCAGTGGACAGGGTAGTGTCGGTCAATATTCTCAGCTGCAAGGTATGGATCATGATTCTCTCGGTTTTTTTACCAAGGCTAGTGGTCATGACCTGAGGCCTAGTATGCAGCCTGCAGCCTTCAGTAGCTCCTCTATTGGTCATCAAAATACTATTTCTACAGACCATTCTGCCATGTCTCTAGTGGGTAAATCCAAACAAAGCTTTCAAGGGAAAAATTTAGAACAAGTTCCCATTCATGGTCTAGATGCTGGAAATAAATCAGGTAGCACCCAGCCGAAAAATTCTCTCCAAACAAATTCATTGTTTCCGGAATTTCAAGGGAGTCAAGATGGAGCTGGTTGGCTTGGTACACAGCAAAAAAACACACAACTTGACACATCTCAATATTTTGTTCCCCTAGATCCAGTGGAACAGAAAATTTTATATAATATGGACCAGAATATGTGGGACTTTTCTTTAGGCAGATGCGCTGATGTAAATAATGGAAGTTTTGAAAATGACCTAGAACATTCGGATAATTCAAATGCATTTCCTTCTCTTCAGAGTGGGAGCTGGAGTGCTCTCATGCAGTCGGCTGTAGCAGAGGCTTCTAGTAGTGATACTGGGATGCAAGAGGAATGGAGTGGATTGACTTTTCAGAATACAGAACTGTCTACTGAAAATCAGCATTCAAACATAGTGGATAGTAAAAAGGAGCAATCAGCTTGGTTTGAGAACATGCACAGTGCATCTTCCTTAAGTTCAAGGCCATATCCAAACTTCAACGATTCTAGTATGAGTTCTAGCTTTCCTGGATTTCAACAATCGGGTATCCAACCCCCACTTGAGCAAACAGAGCATCTTTGCCAGGAAAATTCTCATGAACTAAATCCAAAACCTTCTGAAAAAACTGGTGGGTGGTTAGATAGTAAGAGTGTACAAGAGCAACTCGGTGACCAACCTCAACATGTTCAAACACTTGAAAACTTAAACACTGGTTTGTCAAATCAGATTTATGAGCAGTCTGCATATGACAGACCGCATCAGGAGATTACAACCTCTCATGAGAATATTAATCAACCACATGGAAAACCACAAGGTACGGTATTGAATTACTAATGCTTAATTGAATTAGTAGTTCGTTGATTTCTTATTATCCTATGGAATAATCTTTCAGATCAAGTGAATGAAGTCACGCACAATCAGAGAGACTTTCATGGTTTTTTTGGAAAGGCTGAAAGTGACATCAGACACCTTGAAAATATGAAGCATGTTAACATTTCCTTGAACAGAGAGGAAAATGAGATTACGAGAAAAAAGCACAGTCAGATGAGTGATGATCCTATTGTACTGCAAAACTCTTATGATAAAGTAGGTGACTCATTTCTTGAGAAGCTTCAGCAAAGAGATAGCTATCATGGCCAGTACAATTTGAAGCAATTGAGTTCTCATGGGCAGGGACATTTTGACCAATCATATTTTTCGGATGTTACTTCGAACTCCATGAACTTGGAGAAGGTGAATTGCTGTTCTGTTGACAATACTTCACTTCACAGAATTTATAGAAGCTCCTAAACTTTCATGACAGTTCATCAAATTTATAAGCTTCCTAACGTTGTGCGAAACACTTATTTTTACAGGGGAGTTTAAATGGTTGCCAAAGAAATTTGAAACCTTCAGATGGTACTCCTAGAGGCAATCTGGATGCATCTACTAACCTTTGCAAATCAATCGGTTTAGATGGCCCCAATCTGTACAACCAAACAAGGTAGTTATGCATGGAAATATAGTATTGATTTCATCTGGGAGGTTGAATCATTGGTTCAATGCTTTATGTCCTAAATGGTTAATGTTCATTGTTGTTAGTGATCATTTCACACTATTTTATTTTATGTGTTTTCATAATTTTCTTTTTGACAAACTTTGACAGTGAAAATGATCATGGGTATCTGCAAAATGTTGGTCAGTCCAAGGAAATTAGCACCATCCCCCATTATAGCTCAAATGATTCTATTCCCTTTTCTGCAATGACCGAGGCAGTGTTTCCAAATCCATCCATTTCTCAACATTACAACCAGTATTCATCTCAACACCTATCATTTTACAATAATGTCTCACTATCTCAAGGTTTTCCTCAATTATCAAGCAATCTGAATGCAACAAGATCAGTAAATTCTGGAACTGCAGAGAAAAATCAGATTTTGTTAGCTCGCTCATCTTCTTTTCAGTCTATGCCTCCTTCAAACGAGTCTTTCCAAAATTTACATTGGGATGAAAAATCACATTTTATGAGACAGACAGATGCTGCCACTTCATTCACGCTTCCTCATTTCGTAACAGATGAAAATCAACTGCAGTTTGCTTCCAGTGCACCTGTAGCACTTCTATCTCCGCAGGCATCATTGCCAAGTACTGCTGGTAGATATTCACAATTCGACCCTGCTTCTTCTCAATATCCAGTTTTAGAGGCTTCACCCATCTCTCAGCCTCTAGTTATGTCAAGACTGCCCCAACAGGGTGGGTTGTCAGTAAGGCATCAAAATGTATGGTCAAATAACGCAAGCCAGCAACATAATGCATCTGTGGACACTAATAATATCAGTGCATTAAACAATACTTTTGAGGCAACTTCATTGGCTCCACTCGAATTTAATGATCAAAATTCCCAAAAATTTGGGCTTGGAGTATTAGAACCTGACAATATTTCTACAAATTCTCAAGATTTTGATCTTAAGGAATTGATACCTGAGCAGAAGACTAAATCTGGCATATATGATACTTTACGGGGGTTGGCAAGAAAGACTGATGCAAATGCTTTTCCCTCTGGCCTATCATCGGTCCATCCACACCAGCAAGACAGACATGGACTACCTACCTCTGAAAGCGGTTCACTTCTTGATCATTTTTCTAAAATACCTCATATAGTTAGTCAACAAAACTCGCTACAAAAAGTGAAACCATTGATGAAAGCGGTAACTGAGCCAAAGGGAGTAGTTCTTGATGCTCAGCATGTAACTGCTATGTCTGAAGAGAATTCGACTAGGGAAAACTCTAAACATGGTGGACAGTATTCTGCATCAGAGCTCAATTCATCACCATCAGAAAATAGCAAAATCCTAAACTTGTTGACAGGAGGAAGGGAAGATCATAATGTTAAGGCATTGTCAGAGAATCCAGTAAAGACACGATCAAGAGATTTTACTTCAGATGGTCAAATGGTAACTCAGAATGAATTTAATAGCAAAAATGTTGAAGGAAATAATGAAGAAAATTCCCAGGCCAACTCATTGATGGTGCCTTCCTGGTTCAAGTTTAGAAATGGGCAGATGCCTTCAATGTACAATCAGCTGCTTACAAAGCATCCTGGTGGACACTTCTCTCTTATCAAGCCTTCAGAAAACCTGTACAAGCATTCATCTCTGGATGGAATAGATTCTGCAGATGTTAATCAGAGTGGTAGAATTTGGTCAAATGCTTCTACAACTGTGGTGCCAACAGACTCTTTGTCAACCCTTTATGGGATGCCTTCTACTTCCACTGGTCAAACTGCAGCCATTGTGAGATCTAAAAAGCGTAAATCTGAAGCATTTGAGCTTCAACCATGGCGCTTAGAAGTCCAAGGTTCTCAGAGGATTATGAATATCAGGTGTTTATCAATCATAGTAAAGAGGGGGGACTTTCATTAATTTTACTTTTACCTGTGTTCATTCTTCATGCTACTTTTTGTTGACGTTTAAATTGTGTTGTTTGCAGTATGGCAGAACAAGACTGGGCATATACCACAAACCGGCTGACAGAGAAAGTACATCTCTTTTAAAAAAAGTCTGCAAACTTTGTTTGGAATTTTAGAATGTGAATATGCTAACCTCTTTTTTTCTTTGATTGAATTTCAGATGGAAAAAGTTGAAATGGTAGGAAATGGACCCATCATTCGATCAAAGAGAAGGCTAATTTTGACGACAAAGTTGTTGCAGCAATTAGTTTCTCCCGCACCTTCACCCATCCTCTCAGCAGATGCCTCTTCCTTCTATGATAGTGTGGTATACTCCATCTTAAGACATTCGCTAGGCGATGCATGCAGACTGATTGGTGGTAAAGGAAATGATTCGTGTGTCTCGCTGAATGACAGTAATGGGTAAGTGTCCTTTCCATACTTGTTGATCACCACTGCTTGAATTCTAATAGTCATATATTATAATTGTAGGAATAGGATATCATGTGCTTTCTTTGTATTTGTGTGAGACAAATGTTATAATTAGACTTTGTGTATAATTTACATAAATATGTGATTTAGTTCTGGGTAGCGTCTAGAACTTATTTGATAACATCTCTGTGAATAACTTTCAGAACGTCCAAGGAGCTTGAAACCGTAAAATGTCCTGATGATCAGTACTTAGATAACATGGTGGAAAGATTCTCCACTAGATCAGTGAAATTGGAAAATGACTTGCAAAGGTAGGCACTACAATTTTCTTTAGCAGATCATTTTTAAAAAATCATGCTTTCATTTAATCTTTTCAATTCGTTATAATTATATTACTCAAGTGTTAATGTCCCCACATTAAAAGAAAACAAAAAGGGGGAAGTGAATGATATTCAGCACCGGATTGTTTGAAGTTGAGACTTATTCAAATTACAATACAAGTACAAAATTTGCATAAAGTTCGAAAACCATCGCAAAGCATAACACTTAACTGAGTTCTACCACTTGATGTGCAGATTGGACAGGAAAGCGTCCATTGTAGACTTAATGGTTGAATGTCAGGAGTTGGAACGGTTTTCCGTCATCAATCGTTTTGCAAAGTTTCACATCCGTCAAGCAGATCTCTCTGGGAATCCATCTTTGGCTCCAAAATTATGTCCCCAGAGATATGTCACTGCACACCCTATCCCTACACATCTTCCAGAGGGAGTACAGTGCCTCTCACTGTAGTTATTATTAGTCAATTGGTCACTCAACTAATTCCCTTCTCATCTACACTCAAACCATATCCTGCCCATGCTTTTTGTCTTTGATCATGATGTGGAATGGTAGAAGAAAGAGGATACAAGAAGATATCCATATCATGGAAACTAATACTATGATAATTGAGGCCAGCCACACATTCCTGTTCGAATCAAGGCCGAATCGTTTTATTTTTTGATGAAAGTACATAGTGTTATCATGTATATTTTCATGATTTACCAGGTGAACAAGTTATTCTGAAAGCAAACTAATCAGAGGGGGCTGATGTTGGGTATGGTTATGTCATCTAGTTTTGTTACATAAGTTAGAGAAAAACTAGCAAATTCCAAATTATTGGCAAGTTTTCAGTCTTGTTCTACAGTTTTTCTTCTTCTTTCTTTTGCTGTTTTTTATAGGTTTTTTTTGCCAAAAGCTTGAGGATATCAGCATGGAGCTTAACATCTAGAAGACCAAACAAATAAAATAGTGAAAAAATAAGGTAAAGTTATGATATTAAATCCAAGATTTTCAAAAATCTATGACTTTGTACCTTTTTATATAGAAAAAAAAAATCTTTTTTCATTTGTTCACGTGTGAATGGTGTCCAGCTTCACCTGTGCATTCGTTCATTTATTGGGAAACACAGACATTGACTGCTTCCAAAATGCAAAAAAAGGGTACATTTATTAAGGAATAAAGTACAAGAGAAAAATTCTTCTTACATTCCTTAAATATATATATTTATATATAATTTTGAAAGTTTCTGAAAAGATTCTATGATTGATAGTTGATTGAAAGCAGTAAAATCTTCTGTCAATATCAGTATCTGATTCATTCAACTCCTCATGATTGGGAAACTGATGTGAGAGAAAGCTGATATCCTTTTCATTCAAGACAGCAGAAAGAATAATGGGAAAAAACCAAACAAAAATCCAAAACCAAATCCAAAGTCCAATCCTAAATTCCTAATCTTTTTTTTCTGTTGCATAAAATATAATAATAATAATGATAATAAATGGTTCTGTTTTTTTGTGGGGTTGTTTGTTTGTTTGTACGAGGAAACAGAAAGAAGCTTACATGGGCAATATGCCGACAAAGCTAGTGGATAAGTAGTTTTCTTCTGTAAACAATTTTCCACGTGGACTTTTTAATCCTTTCATTCTTTGGAGTTGGACCAGTTTATTTCACTTTCTTTCTTTATAAATTGCCCTGTCACACACATTATAAAACTATTTATTGTTAATCATGTGGAGGTGTTAGTTAATAAAGTGATTTTTCAATACTATCATAGTACTTATGGCAACTATATATATAGCAAGAAATACTTGTAGTTTGGCTGTTAATCCCAAGACCGTTGGTGATCAACACTGGTCGTGTTTAATTGGAAAAATTATACAAACCATCCTTGAATTATAGGGGTATAAAACATTTATATTCTTAAACTTTCAATTTGAACAATTACCTTTTAAACTTTGTAAATTGTTAAAATTAGACCAACAAAATTTAATCCGAAAAATTATCCCCTTAAAATTATTAATTTACTAATATGTACTATAAAATTTCCATCGGGTCGTGTCCTCGAGGGCTCTTATCCCATCTAGACCATTCTTGAATCATGGCTACAAACGTTAATACCCGAGTGTTTGTCTGCATTATTTGCATTTAAAACTAAAATGAGAATGAATCAATAAATATGAAATCGATTTCAATAGACAAAAAAAAAACTTCCAAATTTGTATGTTTGTTGAAAGAATTTCTTTTACAATCTCTCACAAAAAGGGTTAACGAAATATTAGATGATTGCAAACACAAGATAATTGTTGGTTAAACTTCCTTTCCATTTGAGAAATTATTATATGTGATTGTTACAACATGACTCCTTACTCATAAACCATCAAGCCCTCCTCTTTTTCACCTATTGCCTCATTAGTAAGGATACCAAAAAAAGAAAAGAAGAAAAAAACCTTTATAGCCAATTATATATATAGAGAGAAAATTCTTGGAGAAGACTTTAACGATTAATCCCAAGACTGTTAATGGGAAATCAAGGCTGGCTTTGGAATAATTAGAGAAATTAAATTTTAATTAAAAAGAGTATTCTTGGGATTCACCAATCAAAGTCTTCTTCAAGTATTTCCTTCGCCAATTTTATACGTTTTAGGGGGCAGGATTAGTAACGAAAGAGAGTGAAAAAAAAAAAGATTTTTTATTGGTTGAGATTTGTTTATTTGATTTAGGGATGATAAAATTTCCTGCGAATTAATGGCCCCAAGGGGCTGGGAATCCCCGTTTTATTAGGGTTAGGAGGAATAATTTCCCCTGATTTCTTATAGGGTACAGGGATGAGAATACATTCCCCGCCCCGCCCCCAACCCCAAACCCGATATTTTAAATAACATCTTCTGTATAAATTATATATAATATGGTTATATTAACTAATAAATTATAAAATATTTAGTATTATGTTTTCTTTTTATCTTAAAAATGTATATTTTAAATATATATTTTATTTTTATATTCCTATTTAAATAATAATTAAAATATAAAACGGGGAATTTCCCCGCGGATAACCCGATCCCCAAACCTGCCCCCGATTTTCTTATTAGGGGATAGGGTAGGGTATGGGGATTAAAAATCCCCGCGGGTTAGGGGATGGGAAATGTATCCCCGACCCCGCCCCGCCCCGCCCCGTTGCCATCCCTAATTTGATTTCATAGGAAAAGTTTTAATTTATAGGGAGAGAGAGAAATAAGGAAAGTGAGAGATATTAGTTGATTATATAGGATTTTATTGTTACTAGATTTTAACACGTGAATTATTTATTTGTTTTTAATTATAATTAGTATATTTCTAAAATATCAAGGGAAAATTACACAAACCATTCGTGAATGATGGGAGTTGTAACATTTACATCCTTAAACTTTCAATTTGAGTAATTGAGCTACTGAACTTTGCAAAGTGTTAGAATTAGACCCAACAAAATTCCGTTTTTCAAATTACTAAGTTAGTTTTTGAAATTAGACCCTCGAAAATCATCATAGAGACGAAGAATACATTTATAATGTCAATGTGGAGGAGAGAGCTGGGATCCAAGAAGAATTCTCATTCCCGACCCTCAAAAGGGTTTTGCGTTCAGGGTCATGGACGAGGTCGGGATGAGATGGGAACCCTCGGGGACATGACCTTATAGAGATTTTATAATAATTGTTGGAAAATTAATTATTTATGCATTTTCTTTTGACTATTTTATTATGTCATAAATATTTTATTGATATATCTTTTCTCACTGTTATTCTCTTGGCTGACAGATTTCAAAATTCCTTATTTCCTCCTAATTTCTCAAGATTTCCTTTTAATTGCTTTTGATTTCTTTCCCTCTTTCTATGGAAAGTTTTTATTGGCTTTCTCTCCAAGTTTCTCACGTAAGGAATGCCTTGTTAAAGCTTCAATTTTTCCAACTGCTTGATCGAATTGATTTGGTTTGATTGAACTAATTTGTTGGAGCTTGGCTAGCTCTTTCTACAGCTCGTTCTTGCTGTCTCTCCTAAGGTGGTGCCTTTGAAATATGTCTATATATTAGGCTGTCATTCTCGTCTCTTTTCAAGCTTTTATGTCTAATTCTTGGCTCTGTTTTTAGTGATATTTTATGGCAAAAATTTGTGTTTGATGAGTGTATATCAAAGTGTTTCAACCATCAACATTCAACAAAGCTTCAAGTTGGAAGACTCTTGGGAAAAGAAGTCTAACAACTGAAAATCAAGGAAGAGAGTTCCTTGATCGAAATCCATAAGGGGAGCTTGTGGTATAATCAAAACAAGAACGAGAGGTTCTTGATTCAAATGTCACAAGGGGAGCTTGTGATTTAATCCACCATAGACGACGTCCGTTGCAAAGAGAAATCAAAGACAAAAACAAATAATAGAGTTCTTTTTATTTGTGCTTGTGATTTAAATATTTGTATTGAATGACTAACGATTCTAGTGGATTCTTTCTGGGCAAGGCCTGTGAGTTTTTACCAGTTGGAGGTTTCTCACGTTAATCAATTCTTGGTGTCGTGACTTCTCTTCTCACTGCTATTTTACATCTGTCTTATTGGTTTCTATTTCTGCATCAAACGTTGCAAGACTGAAATCAGAGTTTATGTTTCTGCATAATTGAGAATCTGCATAATTTTTATTCTACTATTTATGCCTCTGTTAAGCAGTCACTGTTGTAACACACAAATCCATGTCTTAAGCTTCTGATTTACTAAGATTTGATTCTGATTAATTAATCCTAAGATAAGCTTATGAATTCAATTTATTAATTCTGAGAATTAAGGTCTAACAATAATTATTAGTAAATTAATCATTTTAAGGGGATAATTTGACAAATTAAATTTTCATAATTCAGAGGTCAATTGCTCAAATTGAATAAGGATGTAAGTGTTACAACCTTTATAGTTCATGGGTGGTTTGTGCAATTTTCCCTAATATCAATTATTGAATTAAATATAATAAAAATTCCTACTTGTTGTAATATACCGAAGTATTTAGTAGCTTTTTATGATACAAATTGTTTGTTTTAAAATTCTAAAAGTTGTAATTTTGAAAAATATAATGTAATATTGATTAATTAGTGCTTTCAAATTTATGTTGTGGTAGGAAATTAAGAGAATTGTATCTTTTGAACCTCTTTTTTATCTTTAGAAACCAACAAATGTTTGTAAATATTAAATTTAAAATGATCTAAAAAGAGATTAAATAAATCAATATCTCTACTATATTAAAAGAAATATAATAATTAATAATTGTAGTGGTATATTTTGTAAATTTCATAATTAATAAAGAAATATAATAGTCTTAAAATGTTTCTAAAACATCCCCACTTTTATATATTAGATAGATAGATAGATATTTACCAATATCATATATATAATATTCACGCAAAATAACAAATATCACACATATTCTTCATAGGAAAAAAAAATAAATATCAAATATAATCTTCAGGCAAAAAAATATTGAATATTATCATTATTTTTAATACCATGAATACATTTTCACGCGGAGTACGTGTGAAAATGTATTCATGGTATGATTTGATCTTGAACTTTGATTGATTGATCTTGAAATTTTGATTTTTATAAGGTTAAAATCACTTCAATCTTATCTTGTAATTACTAAAAAAAAAGCTAAATAAAGCTTGCACAAGGAGAACTTATCACTTTTCAATCTAGCTTTATATATATATATATAAGACTAGAGAAGGTAGACGGGACAGTTATTGCTAATCCATGTTACATATACACAACTGTCAAAGTTGCTTCTAGAAAACTTGTTATTAATCATGAACTTGTGTCAAATTTCAAATTTACCACTGTCTAGGAGATTGTTTTAGGCCATTGATGGATTTATTTAAGAAAGACACCTTATTTTCACAGCCTTTGGAAATGAATCCATTAGGTTGAGACATGTGAATTGTTTCAATTATATTACCATGTAGAAAAGCAGTTTTGACATCTAATTCTAGATTAAATTAAGTGAAAGCTAGTAAGATTCTAATTGAAACATGAAGGGATATTAAAGTCCTAAAATGTCCACTTTTATATATTAGATATAGATATTTATCAATATCATATATAATCTTCACACAAAATAACAAATATCACACATATTCTTCATACAAAAAGATAAATATCAAATATAATCTTCACACAGAAAAATATTAAATATAATATTATCATTATTTTTAGAAATTAACTATTAAAAAAAAGTGCCATTTTTAGAAATACTTATTTAATATTTTTTTTTTTTCAAATATCTTCAGGTTTTTTTTCTTTCAAAAACAATATTTTAAGAATTGATATTTTCAAAAGTAACAATTTTTTTAAAAAGTTTCAAAAATGGCATAATGCCATTTTAAAGTTACTCATAAAAATATTATCTATGGGAAATTCCCAATATGTTATTCTGACTAATTTCTATCTTTATTAAAATATTCATTATCATTATAATATTTTTATGAAATTGTATATATATA